>JAQQZT010000023.1:25125207-25137535 GCA_030068275.1 Clarias platycephalus
ATATGCAGGTTAGGCTAATTGGCGTTCCCAAATTGCCCGTAGTGTGTGAATGGGTGTGTGTGTGCCCTGCGATGGATTGGCACCCTTTCCAGGGTGTACCCTGCCTCGTGCCCGAAGTCTCCTGGGATGGGCTCCAGGCCCCCCGCGACCCTGAATATAGGATAAAGCGGTATAGAAAATGAATGAATGAATGAATGAATATAAATGAGACGAGAAGGCTAACAAGTCTACATTGTCTTTGAGGAGTCATGCATGTTTGGTTGTACTTTACAGAATAAGTGGTGATGGTGCAATAATGGTATATGCTATTCTAGTAGCTTTCTCTCTAGATTTTTTTATGTGCTGTTTAAATAACAGCAAATAATAAGGTACAATTAAGAATGTATACAAATTTCCTATCACTTGGCATTAGTCATGGAAGTCAGTAACCATTCCACAATCAATCAAAAGTTTGAGTAAACTTTGCATGCATGCTGACAGATTTGTGCACATCACACTCTTCATGTTTGGATTTTCCTTCTTTGCTGATTTACAGTACTTGTGCAATTTCTTGGTATGGCCACACCCGGGAGTGGATTTTTTTTTCCCCCCAGGAAAATTGCATAACAGGTCGCCGTGATAAATATAATTCATCATGATTTTACACATATGTTGTGAGCATGTGCAATAATCAGCATTATATGTATGCACAATCCTAAGACTTTGAGTATTTCCATGCAGTTACCCATGTGCACAGAAAGTGGTTGACTGCTTGAAATGGACAGGAAATCATCCATTATAATTGATTGTATCGATGGACCATTTCATGTACACTGTATATATTAACTAATTTAATGTATTTCTTTTAGGAAATAGGTTTTTCTTTCCTTAATGTTCAAATTAAAGAGTTTAATTTCTAATAAATAAAATCCAAATCTGAATCTGTCCCTTCTCTTTTTCTTATCCCTATACAGTGGAACCTCGGATTATGAGTAACGCGGTTTATGAGTGTTTCGTAAGACGAGCAAAGATTTTTAATAAATTTTGACTTGAAAATCGAGCATTGTCTTATATATATATATATATATATATAGCCTATATATAAAAAAGACCTTTTTTTTTTACCTCTTCTTCAGGTAAAAATACGGGTTAAAGCCTGG
Source organism: Clarias platycephalus (assembly GCA_030068275.1). Taxonomy (NCBI): domain Eukaryota; kingdom Metazoa; phylum Chordata; class Actinopteri; order Siluriformes; family Clariidae; genus Clarias; species Clarias platycephalus. The sequence goes on from JAQQZT010000023.1 coordinate 25,126,347, forward strand.
AAAGGTCGGCCCTAATAAATAAATGATAAATAAAATATTCTTGTTGTCTTAAGAGATGCGAAGATTAACTTTTAACGGGGTACTTGACTTTAAGAGTCTAAAATAATTTTAAAAACATTATCCTGAACAAACTGCATTAGGAATATATTAATGATTTAAAAATTCCACCCCCTGCATTTTAATGTTATATGGTAATTTTTGTTCATTTTTATAAATGGCACCAATAATTTTGGAAGTGACTGTCAGACTGTAAATAACAGTTTATGTGTGACTTCCAAATAATGTATTCACTCCGGAGTGTGACACACACAAACACACATTATCCAGTCCAGTTTTCTCAGTCATTGTTAGACTTTGCTAGTTAGTGTGATGTGATGTCTCATGTAGTGGTGAGGGAGGACAAGGCAAGGACCTCAATAAATGTATGACTGGTCCGTTTTCATTTCTACTCTTCGCAGCCATCTCTTTTGATATATATGCATGTAAGACGGCTCTCCTGCTGTGCCACTAAAACATTCAGAGTTCACAATCTCCACTCTGAATCAGACCACACTCCAAAGTCTAGCCTCTATCTGGCGTCGTCAGCAGCCGATAATGAAAGCTTACATGTTCAGACCAATTATTAACTGTATTAAATATCCATCTTTGAAAGTGCATTAGCACATCAAAAGTGGTAGTGGCTCATGGCCTGCCTGCCTCCCTACTGAGCATAAGAGAAGAAGAGAGGAAGTGTGGAAGAGGAAATGGGGGGAGAGAGAGATTACAGTGTGAGAGGGGATTGTTTGTGTCGCAGGACTGTGTGTGCGCGCATGTGAGTGTGTGTGCACATGCTTGAGAAAATGGGTGAACTGTGATGTGTGATGTGAGCACTCCACGGTTTGACAGACAGCAGCATACTCACATTCAGGTAAAGAGAGAGTTGTAAATTGATGAAAGTAGTTGCATAACATATGGAAGCCTCACTGCTTGTGTTTTCCTGAACCCCCTGTAGTGTCAACTTCATTTAGGCTGTCAGGTTTCCCAGAAGTCTTAAAGTTCTTATGGGAAATGCATGTGGTTGTATAACTCACTTAAGTGTATTCCACTTTTTCTATAACCATGTGTTTGAATATAAATGTAGGTAGGGAGAATACACGCTGCACGGGGAGTCAAGTCGAAAGCATCTTCTTACTTTTTTTTTTTCTTTTAATAAAATATATACAGAGATTCAATTTATTCTGTTTTCCAACAATCCCAAATGCATCTTAAAGCTTTTAAAGAAATGTATGCAGAGGAATGGTGCCATAAAGTCTGCAAAACAGCAACATGGTCTCGCTGTTATTACTGCATAAGTATTCACATGAATCAAAGTGTCATCAAACATGCACACACACAAATGGTACTACAAAATACTAGTGCAAAAAAGAGGTTTTAAGGACTTTTGAGAAGTGCCTACAACATGGCCCACATACAAAAGAGAGACAAGTGGAAAACTGCCCTTAGAACAATAATCAGAGCATTATGGAGAGTACTTGGTAAAGCCATCTGACCTGGTCAATGCCTCCTCAGTGTTTCAGGCATTTGTTTATCATCATTACTCACATAAAACCACATCAGTTTTTTTTAGTTTCATAACTTAGATACCAGAAATCACTTAACATTAAGACACACAGCATTAGAAATTCACCTCTCCGAATACAATATCCTCTCATTGTGGACTGTGGTGCACACAGCTGATGTTGCGCAATACTTTTGCACAGTATTCCACACACCGCACACTCATTGCAGACTTTGGCACATATACAGTACTGTATGTGGATTTGTACTCTACCCTGCATACTTACAGTACAGTATGTACTATACAGCAGAGGTGGGTAGTAGTGAACGAGTCTTTAACGTGAATCAGAAGAACGAGTAGTCTCGGAGAGTGATTCGTTCATTTTCTACTGGGCGTGCATGAGTAAATCATCGCAAAACCTCTGTAGGTTACATACAGGAAACAGACATGAGTAAGTTACCTTTGGGTCTTTTCGGTCCGACTCGTTCGTTCTTTTGGTCACGTGACTCCCTTAGACGCTACACAGCGCAGTACACAGGAAACAGAACTGAACGGTTTTCAACGAGTCTTCAAGTCCCAAGTCATTCTTTCTTTTGTCATGTGACTCCTATAGACGCTATGCAGTGCAGTAGATTCAAAAGATCGAACGACTCGGACTAGAAGATATGAGAGGTGAGCTGCTCACTCTGTTTATTATAATATGTCCTTAGCTTCATTGTAATATTTTCATTACTGGAACTACAGTAGAGGTACAGTATGTAGAGGTTTTGGGGGTCTGTTTATTGAAAATGTTACATTTTATTTTATTTCTGATCAAAAGAATGAAATTAACTAAATGACTCAAAAAAAGATTTGTTCATTTTGATGAACGAGATTCAAAGAGCCGAGTCACTAAAATGATTCAAACTTCCCATCACTAGTGGGTAGTAACGAGTTACATTTACTCAATTACATTTACTTAACTTAAAAAAAAAAAAAAAACTTAGATGAGTAATTTTACTGCACCATATTTTTTTACTTTTGAGTATATTTGCGAAAAAGAAACGCAACTCTTATTCCGCCACATTCGCCTACACTCGTTACTTTTCTAACCATTTAGTCTACACATAAGATATTCTTTATTTTTGATAGAGAAATATAGCCGGTGGATCTACCACATGACTGTTTCACCAATCAGATGTACTGTAGCAATAATCACATGACTCCGTTTGACCAATTAGCCGCGATGACAATAACCACATGTAGTCACATGACCACACACACAAACTGGCTGCATAGCGGGAAAAAAAAGAAAATAATCTAACCTGAGCAAACATGTCGAGGTTAGTTTAGCTGTTTTATTTAAATGTTGCAATGTTAACGTCTATAATTAGCTAATAAGCTAGAGGCTAAAAATATATATGTTTCTTACATTTGTTCTGCTAGACACAGTTTATGGTAAAGTGAGACCTCTTGTCATGTTCTAAATGTTATTTTCTATCTGCTGAGCCATTTGGAGGGGAACTGAATATACAGTATAGAGTTTACACTGTTCAAACATACAGTATGTTACCTACAGTAGGTATTTATTTCAAAAGCTTTATGTTGTGAAAAAAAATTAATTTGCTATTTTGTAAAGACATTTATTTTTATTAATTTATTTTATTTATTTCATTAATTTTATTATTTAGAAATGTCAGAATTTGTACATTATTTTATCGTTTTGTCTGGCTGCTTACATAATTTATATTTATAAAAAATACATTTAACATTACGATGAAACAGTTACTCAGTACTTGAGAATCTTTTCACCAAATACTTTCTCACTCTTATTGAGCAATATTTTGGATGACTACTTTATTACTTCTACTTGAGGAATATTATTTTGAAGTATAGCTACTCTTACTTGAGTACAAGTTTTGGCTCCTCTACCCACCTCTGATGTACAGTCTAGTTGCTTACAGTATATATTTTCATATGCTGCTTTTAAAACTGTTAACATATATATATATATATATATATATATATATATATATATATATATTTTATTTTTTATTTTTTTATTTTATTTTTATTTTTTTTATTTAATTATATACAAACTTGAACCTTAAAACAATGTCAGCTTCACTGTGGAAATTGTGCGTAAGTAATCCGGTTTTGAAAATATCTAAATGTTTAGCAAACGTGTTAAAAACTCACTTCTTGCACATGATCTCAGGTTGTATTTATAACAGAGATACTTAAAGATTTCTTTTTTTTTTTAATCACAGCCACAGTTCCAGTCTGGTCTGGAACTCTATTCTATATTTCATGTTGTCCATCAGTAAGCAAGTGTATTAACATCATGATTGATACAAAATTCCCTTAAAACATGGTTTGACTATCCTTATTTACTTTATTTCAGAATAAAATAAGTCTTTCACAAGGGCAAATGGAGCCTTCGCTATCTACACTAGTTAGTGTTCAGACTTGTTTACAGTCCGTTTCTAAAATTAACTGCATTTCTTTTTTCGTGACATGTTGACTGCATCCTTATGAGAATAACGGTAGAATCTGCGGGTGCATATTTGAATCTGCAATTAATTACTTTTATTATATTAGAGTCAACCATGAAAAGCTACATATCCTGAAAATGAAATGATATGAAATAAAAATTGTCAAAAGGCACCTTGTTGTGAGGTAAAGGCATGCTGTTTTCTTTCTTTTCCTTTTTGGTCTACAGATCAAGAATGCTGCTGCTGGTTTATGGGTGTCAGAAACCATGGCCATTACCATGGCAACAGATCCCTGCAATACCATGTGTTTCTGCACTGCAGCGCCGGCACTGGAAAAAGAGCGAGCATGGTGAGTGTCACCCGAGGACCCTGTGGAATTCTAATCAGTTCTTTGTCCTTCAAACACAATCACACACACATACTTACAGATGCACAGAATGTCTGGATGTATGGGTGTCCTTTACTACAGCATGGCCGACGTTACACAATCTTTGTCTTCCTCAAAGGCAATTATATTCACACAGCACTCGAGATGAATCTTACATATGATCTGAACATTAAACTTCCTCACCAGAGTAGACCTCGAGTAATGTGCAAAGGTCTAGAGCCAGGCCCAATTTCTTCATATTTAATTAAATGATGTAGATTAAATTAAAAGAAATGGGAGCAAATGTTTTATTCTGACAAACTGCAAAGCACCAAAAGATACAATTTAAAAACTGGTTGTTTATTCAACAATTTCAGCAGCAACCTCATTTCCCCTCTTGTCTGTTCCAGCATCACCAGAATACTAATAAATGGCCTGATCATCTCTCATCATCTGCACCTGTTTCTCATTGGTTCATGCCTTACTTTAGACATTTTTAAAATTTTTATTTTATTCTTTTTATGAATCAATGATTCTTAGATCACTGTAGGGTTTAATGAACAAAAAACATTCCTCTAAAACTGCTCAGGTAAAAGGACTGGACTGACAATCTAAAACTGTTATTCAGAAGAACTATTCCTCAAAACCATGTTTAAAAACAAACAAACAAACAAAGGCTAATTCTTGAAAAGAAAAAAATATCCAGTGTGAAGGGCAAATCTGCGGACAACTATGCAGATTTATAGGCAGGCAGAGCAGCGTACGGCCATGGTTGCTAGGCAACCCCGCCATGTTGCCAATCAGATCAGACGCGCTACACCTGTCCGTCAGGTTATTTAAACCCCCAGAAACCAGCACACTATTTGCCAACATTAAATAGCACCAGGTATGAGAGTGTTGATCTGGTATAGGGGAAAGAAGAAGAAGTGAAAAGAAAAGAGGAAAGTGAAAAGTTAAAGTGAAAACTGAAAAGAGAAATGAAGAGAGAGAATAAGAAGAGAAAGAAGGGAACTGAGAAAAGATTAAGAAAAGAGAACTGACAAGAGGCCTGAAAGATAAAAAAAAAAAAAAAAAGTTCTGGAGAAGAATAAATAAATAAATTAGCATTTTTCCTTTCACAAAAAAAGAGGAGCATATATTTAGCTTTACACGCACATGGGTTCACAAGACACTCGCCGTTCTTTAGTTGAGTTACAAAGTGGCGTAGAAGCACCATTTCCTTTGCACTGCGAGGTGCTTGCCCTAATCGATGAATCCCCACCGAAGTACACACAATCACCCCACGTCTCAACGCTTCCCTTCTTATTCCTGCGTCGGGGCTCCCACTCCTAACAACATTTTTGTTGGTGCCATATTGGAGCGCCCCCTCATAACATGGCTCAAGACTTTTTACATAGTACTATATTAAACACATAGTAGCACTTTTGTTTCTGTGCCATCTAGATAGGAGCTCTCTGCACCAAAGATGGCCCAGTTTCCCTTAGTCTATTCCTGCTCCTTAGGCCAAATCTAGATCAAAAACATGCAGCCATACTGTGGTACAGTAGGATCTCCGGTCAACATTCACACACCACAGGACATAGTAGATAAAATAACTCTAAATTACAATAGCATGTTCGTACCTGCCTCTTGTTGTCGACACTAAATGACTTCATATTCAATATTAAACAGCACAATAAAATCCCATCATACATAGTAAATAATAGAAAATCAAAATCCAGAAATAGCTTTTTGCCCATAGACTTGGGTTTGAAGCACATGAGATGGTTAATATGGAGCCATATAATACTTCCACACTCAGATCTCGATAAGCCAGATGATTTGGTGGTCTCTACCACTTGGTGAAGTCCGACATAATCCCCAACGCTTTCTTCTGGATCAAACAAGTACGTGTGCAAGCCAGGCACACATACATCTAAATGACCTGCAAGAAGAAGACCTGAGCAAAGATATATACAGTACAGGCTGTGTGTCTACTGTACATGGTGGCTGTGTTTTAAATTCCGCAGCCCTCCAGAGTACATGCTCAGTATAGAGTCATGAATGTCATGAATATAATTCTTCACAGATGGAGATAGTGCGTGTATGTGTCATAGATATAAATTCAGGTGGGAAGGAAGGAGGAGAAGGCACTAAGTACTCTGGAGTGATGGTGGAGTTAATGGGCCTTCTCCTAGTACCAATCAATCTCCTAGCCTGGACTTCTTCATCCAGGTGAAGGGTCATGATTCAATCAGTCTGACGTCGAAAAGCACACTGATGCAACTAATGCCCTCCCTCATCCACCCTGCTCTGGCCTGCTCAGGGGGAGTAGGACCCAGATGCCTTTGTGTCTCTGAGAAGGGACAGAGTTGTAACAGTTCCAAGTCCAAACAGTTAAGAGACAACACAAAATCTAAAATGCTAAGAGCACAAACTGTATGCCTTAATGTTTGAACGGTATACAGGATACTGTATGACATCATGAAATATTATGGAAGTGATGTGGAAACAGGATGTGTTTCATGGAGCACATTTTGAGTGATGTCATGGGTGACACATTCTTTATATAACCCACAAATCTTCTCAAGCAGATCAGAAGCCTGTTGGGTGACCTTCTTTAACAATATATCATCTTATGATTGGTGGAGACAATCAAACGCTGACAAGCTGCAACTCCTGGACCCTTGCGCGAGGCCCTCAACCCACAACTGCACACAACTGCTTCTGCGAACTAATTTTGTTTAGATTTTCTTGGGTAACCTCGATGGCTCTGGCCACAAAAATATATTCATGCTCACATGTTGCTTATAGTGATATGCAATGTAATGTTTGAATAACGTGCACACACACTTCAACACACTTGATGTAATGTATGACCTACTGTATAGAACCATGCATGTGCACACCAACAAACAAACAAACAAACAAACAAACAAAAAAAATATTGGAACATTCCACATATTGGAATGTTCAAGCTGGGCATGTACCCAGATAAAAGTGTTTAATCAATAGCGACAGGGTTTAGAACATGTTTAAAATGAGCAGAGCTGAATTCTAAACCCAGCTTTATTCTAATTCCCACATGTCATCCCTGACACAGCAGTCAGAGAACGGATCAGCCAAGTGTTTCTTTTCCGCTGGCTCATGCCAACACGCCATGGGAGTGGAAAGGTCTGGATGACTTGCTTCCTGGACCACAAATAATACAATCCACCTGAGATCTGATTTTTTTTTTTTAACACCTAACAATAATTATGCTCCTATCTGATGAAGGTAGAGAAGGGGAATGACCGCGAATCAACACCACAAAACACACAAACCAACCTCCAAGCTGTACATTTCCACCGTCCTCTTCAGGGGATCAACAATCTGCCAGCATATGAGGATGCACAGATCAATTAGCAGCATTCCTCCCACAATGATCAGCAGCTTCTGGTCCTTGATAATCTGGAGGAAAAGAGAAAAGGTGCAGATGTGAAATGTGGGAAACGAAAGAAGGTAAGTCGACGCTTCGACAATTCAAAAGGGAGTATGCTGAACTTTCGGACGATGAAAGCACTGTCTGATCTTTTCTTTTTATTTAACAGCATTTGACCCGGACAGAATCAAAGGAAAGGGCATGGAGAGCAGACACTGTGTGCACTTTAAAGGTATCACATTGCAGAAATGCCCCACTGCATGGCTCAGAATAGAGCTTGCGATTGGTTTTGATCCATAGGCTTTTGATGGCTTTGGAATTGCTCAAACAAAAGGCAGGCTAAAACCTTTCGTGTCACTGGAAATATTGCAATACATTAGGGTACAAAGACCCGGTAAATGGGTCCACATTTGAAGGGCAAGACATCCCAGAACACCCACAACATTGAAGTTCAATCATAACTAACCTGGGATATCCTTAGCTGTCAAGAGTCATGAAAATTGTGAGGATAAAGAGAGAGATTTCCTTTATCCTCAATCAGCCCAAGGTGAAAGGTTCAAGTAAACAGTCTAACATTTTGAAAAATGGAAGATCTGTACATTTCACATAGTATTAAAATTCAATTAGTTGATAAAACGCATTTTTATATACAGTATATACTGTATAAAGTGGTACTCCGGTTTCCGCCCACAGTCCGAAGACCTGCAGATTAGGCTAACTGGTGTTCCCAAACTGCCCGGAGTGTGTGTATGAGTGTGTGTATGTGTGTGTGCCCTGCGATGGATTGGCACCCTGTCCAGGGTGTACCCCGCCTCATGCCCTAAGCATCCTCGGATTGGCTCCAGGCCCCTCGCAACCCCGAATACAGGATAAAGCAGTAATGGCAATGAGTGAGTGAGTGAGTTTATAAGGTGGTTATTTACAGTATAGTTACGCATTCATATTTTAACTATTGTAAATAAACTTGATATGTTAAAACAAGTGTCTAGGAAAAAAAGAATTCATGACTTTCATTGTCTTTCATCACTGCTGTCAGGTGTACAAACATATGAACATGGTGGAATTCAGTTCTATTCTTTCTAAGTGTTTGGATGATGGCAACAACAAAACAGCAAGTTAATAGGGATGCACTTGGGATAGGATGAGCTTGGGATATAATCTTAATATAATCCTGTAGACAATGGCAGCACTGCAGCTGATCTCATCACTAAGTTCAAGAGCTGCTACTGTACATTTTTCTGTGTGATACTGTAAGTGGAACACACTCTCTGGCCTTTGCACCATATGAGCACACGGACTGTCCTGATTTGTGGAACTAGATCACGGCCAGAATGTATTTCTGTTTGTTCACAACACCTTCAGCTCTTTGTGAGTCTGTGTGTGTGTGTGTGTGTGTGTGTGTGTGTGTGTGTGTGTGTGTGTGTGTGTGTGTGCCTTGAAATACTCTTGCAAAAGAAATTCTGCAGGGCTTGATAATGCAGCACTATACTCAGCATGCTCTCAGACTCTGCCTTAATGCTCTTGGTGATGATGGCAGCCCCTTTCATTGCTTCAGCGCCAGCTGTTTGTGTCTCAGATTATCAAAAAGGTGCCAAACATAGTTCCAGAGTGAACATCAGCTATTGCTTGGGCATGCTATAGTGCTCACATGAGTTCTGCATGCTGGACCATCAGAGAATAGAATTTACATTGGAGCATTTGGAAGACAACCTTATTAATACCAACTTTAATCTTTTTTTTTTATTATTATTTTTTTTTTTTACATATGAGCAATTAACGGTTTGAACCTTGGACCTTCTGATTAGTTATCCAATGCATGAACCACTGAGTTACGATCCCCTAATTTCCTTGTGGATTAAAGATATCTTTTTTTTTTTCTTTTTTTTTTTAAATCATTGTCTCTTTACTTTGATATACTGTAAAAACTAAGTATTGCAAACTGGACAGGATATGCCCTCTTCTGCTGTCATCCTACAGGAGAAATGTGGTTACGTCTGCTTTTAGAACGTCAATGCAGCTGTACTCTTTGAGCATGATAGAGGCTGAAAATCTGTCAGATTATGTTTCTTCCTGTCAATAAACTCTCGTGTAAGTGTATAGATAGTCTGGCTCGGTGTCTGTTGCGATCCTCGAAAATGTAGTCTGGTTGATTGCATGCTTGATAGCATATATGGTCTGTCTGCATTAACACACTATGGATCATATTCAGTGTTGGTGAATTTAATGTGCATTGGCCTTTTATTTCAAGATTCAAATACATCTCCAACAGTGAGCATTTGAATGATTGAGGGATACTGTATGTTTATAGAGCTCCACCCAAAGGATTCACACCAATTATAATTGGTGATAATGCCATGACTTAATCCATTGTTTTTGTTTAATTATGTTCTAATATCTTCCATTTTTTGTCTTCGGCTTTGTGCCTTTTGTCCTAGTGGTCAACACATTGAATCATGTGATCTGCAAGATCTGGCGCAGGTTTTTACATGGATGTCCCTCTCATCACAACCCTCACATTTTCTACCTGGGCTTGGAACTGGCACTGCATATGGTGGCACGAGGAGGTTGTATGGGCCTTGTGGTCGCAGGGTTGAGGTTCTTGCCCAACAGGTAGCAACAGGGATCAAACTCCCATCTAGTTTATTTGATACACCTTTAAGCCGTCACAAAATGTCAGCAATATTTCCATAGGAAAGGGTATGAGTATTCAAGATTTTTGTTCATTTAACTCAATAAGTTGTAATAAACAGATGCACCATTGTGCTATGCTTCTCGCTCACTTTAAGTTAGTATAGTAAATATTTTTAGTCATTATAAAACATAGAGATTGTTTGCAGCCAAAAACACGATTTTCTGCTATGGCTTCTTGCTTTTTCTCCAATAATGATAACATGCTGTCAACAGAACCGCTTGTTTACTTCCTGTTTCAGCTCCACCTTGTCTACATCCCTTGATCATTGTTTGCACCTGTGTCTAGTTTGTTCTCGCTGTGTCTTGTGTGCTTCTGTAATTACTACTGACTATGTGTATTTATACACCCTTTAGCTTGTTTTCTGTCTTTTTGAAGTATTGAGTTACCCCAGTAATTATAACTGGTGGCACAATGCTGTATTATACTAGGTAGTGTCCCTAGTTCACTTCTAAGCTGTTTGGAGATTCATATGTCCTCCTCATATCCATGCAGGGTTCTATGCTTTCATTCCACTGCCCAAAAACATGCCAGTACAGTATGTGGATTGGTTACCTTATACTGGCACTAAATGTCAATGTTTGCATGCATGGTGGCCTGGAATGTAATCCTGCCTCACGCCCTGGATCAGAGGTGGAAAGTAACGAATTACATTTACTCGCATTACTGTAATTGTGTAGATTTTTTGTGTACTTCTACTTTTTAAAGTAGTTTTTAAAATC
>JAQQZT010000023.1:25154458-25177379 GCA_030068275.1 Clarias platycephalus
TTTCACTTGAGGATCAAATACTTATTTCCCTCATTGAAATGCAAATCAATGTATAACATTTGTATCGTGTGCTTTTTTTTTAGATTTTTGCTGGATATTCTGTCTCTATCCTGTACCATAAACTTATAAACCCTTCATTTCTTTGTAAGCAGGCAAACTTAGAAAATCTGCAGGGGATCAAATACTTATTTCCTCCACTATACTGTATATATGAAAAATTGTTTAAATCGCAGGATGGAAACTATATTTTGATGTTCATTTAAATCTTTTTTTTTTTCTCTCTGCTCTGTGTGTGGAAATGAGTTTGTAGCTGGCTGAACTAGTTCTGGCCTGCTGAACATCCAGCCATGCGGGTCAGCCCTCTCTGAGCCAAGGCCTGAAACACCATCACAGGCCATGAGATCACTGCTAACTGCACGCTCCCCTAGCCAAGCCCACCACATCTCTCTCTTCCTGTCTGTCTGTCTGGTGCCTTCACTAAGAGTCTGGATTAGCAGTCAGTGCCAGACTGTTCGGCCCCTTTGCACTGGTGTTTTCAGAAGACCGTTTTGTCCTGGGTGTTTACATTGAGATGACAATCTGGTGGCTGAACTGGGCTAATGGGTTTATGCATTCCCGTCAAGTTTATTGACTGCTTCTAAGCTTACAGCTCTTCAGGTGAAGGGTATAGCAACAGTTATTGAGCATTATTATTATTTTATTTTTCATTGTTTTGCATACAGTATGTCTTTTTAGTACAATAGAGCGTTGTATGTATAAAGCTTGTGATTGTTTTTATAAATGATGCATGATATTTCAAAATGATGAATTTGAATTGTGTGCTCATACAGTAACTGTTTGAAAGCATACAGTAGTAACACACTGCAGAGAGCAACTTGTGAAAGTCTAGTTACATAAAAGTGTCCAGATAAATCCAGATAGGCAAGATACACTCAGAGGAAAACACTTCAGCATACAAAAGTCTCTATTTTAAATCTCCTTCATTCATTCAAAGTTGAAAAAAAAAAATGGAACAAATGTTTTACTGCAACAGGCTGCAGAGTGCCTAAACATACAGTGGAACCTTGGATTGCGAGTAACTTGGTCTGTGAGCATTTCGCAAAACGAGCAAAATTTTTCAATATATTTTAACTTGATTAATGAGTGAGGTCTTGACATACGAGTTGTACGCATGCGCTTTAGCCTGCTGAGCGTCACATGATCACAACTGAGCCAATGGTTCTTCTCTCGCACGTGCTGCAGTATTGTGGGTAATCGTCTCCCATGCGGAGTCTCAGCGCGTGCACGTCACTCGTACAGTCAACATCCATGCAGATGTGTACTGTTTATTATACCACTGTGAGTGACCACGTGTTAAGTTGAGTTAAGCCTTTATTTGTTACCTATACAAGGGCCCAACAGTGGCAACCTGGTGGAGCTGTGGATCGAATTGCCGATCTTCTGATCAGTAACTCAGTGCCTTAGCCCTCAGAGCCACTACTGCCCCACTGTGTGTGTGTGTGTGTGTAAAGCAAAAGCAAGTGTCATTAGAGAGGCTCCTTGTTAAAGATCCAGTTTCCAGAGTCTCTGACTCTCTGTGAAAGAGCAGTGATTCCATTGGTGCGTGCGTGTGCTTTGTGTTGTGAGAATGTCATCCAACACAGTAGCCCCCTCCCTCCTCCTCTCCTCTCTCGTCTTACTTCAGCCACAGACTTTTCAAAGGTAAAGTGCAGGTTAATTTGCTTTATTTTTGCTTTATATTTTGTATAAATTATTATTATATGAATATTTTGGGGTTGTGGAACAAATCATTAGAATTTTCATTATTTCTTATAAGGGAAATTCACTTTGATATACGAGTGCTAAACTTACTAAAAACAAGAACTATTTCGTGAGGCTTAAAAAAAATCAAGAATGTGTGGCTCTTTCGAGAGAGAGTGTGATATCCTGCTCATCCTGCCAGCACAGCAAATACTGCTGCCATGGTAACCAGCCACAGATGTCTGCGACATCTGGATTTGTGATTTCTGGACGTTTTTTTAATAGCTCCTCTTGTTATTTCATAAAACAGGTGAAGAGCAAATAAAGAAGAAAAGAGTAAATAAAGAAGAAAAAAACCCCACTAATCTATGAGGAAGGTATTCCATTTCTGACATTTATATAACTAACAAGCATGTAATAATTAGTGAGCAGTTCATTAATGTATTTATTTAGCATTTCCATGATTCTACCTTACATAGGTGTGTCTGGTGCGTATGTCTGTTACTCTCAATGTAAAGTATTAGTGTGGCATTTTTATCTGAATAAATACCCGAGTATATACAGTATGTGTTGAGACACTGTAAGACCTCCAATAATAAAAGATGAACAGAAAACACTAATACAGTGTACAGTACATGTCTTAGAAATGAAACGGGGGCTAATATGTGACCCATTATAATATAAAGCTGATTAATAAACAGCTGAAGGTTAGTGTCCTCAAAACTTCAGGGTCTCTGATTAGAACCCAAGGTCTTCAGTTTATATTCTCTGCGTGGGTTTCCTCCTACTTCCCAAAAACATACAGGTGGGAGGATTTGTGACTTCTGCTTCACATCAGAAACCACACTGTGTCTAAGAAAAGTTGGACAAAACATACTGTATGGTGGACTTTGTTGCAAATCATCATTACCATATATAAAACAAACAAAGAAGGATTTAAGAGATGGGCTTAGAGACATATGGCAGCACTAAGCGCAGGCTCAACATCTCTCTAAATATGAGGGTGAGTCAAGAATTATCTGCACTTCGGTTATTCCACAAGGTCTGTTAGCTGCATTGGCACTTTCCGTTCAAGGCAACTGTCACCCCAGGCACTGCTGTGCATCAATTCATTTGTAACTGTGGTGCAAGCTAAAATAGACACCATACTTGTGATTTGCATTAATGAAGAGTAACGCGCAGGGATTGTTGTTCAATAGTCAACCATCAGCCTGGAAAATTGATGCTTACAGTTTTCTGGGATTCTCAAGGGCCAGTATTGGAACATTATCACGAAAAAAATAAATAAAAAATCAATAGTTCTCGTTACAGTGAGATGCTTATTGAAGAGCTGAAGCCTAAATTTCAGATTAAACACAGAGGACTGCTATCCATGCTTAATGCGATCTTGCATATAAATGCAAGTTCGCATCATCACATTTTGCCGACACTCTGGAAAAACTTCATTTTGAGGTGTTAAAGCATTCGCTCTATAGTCCTGATCTCGCTCCATCAGGACTTTCACTTATTTGGTCCTCTCAAAGCAGTCCCATGTGGACGAAGATTCACCTTTGCGATTGCGCGGATAAGAGGGCGAATGATTTTTGACTCACCCGCATACAGTATATACAGTACAGTGCAGTATGCTGGATAATTAACATGCGGAGAGGGGTGAGGGACAGAGATAATTACAAATTAAAAGGAAATAAAAAGAGGCAGTTAACAAAAGGTATGATCAACTAGAAAAGGAAATAGAGTGGGAGATTATTACTGTATATAAAGAGAGAATCCATTATCAACATTTATAAACTTTCATTTCTAGTTTGTAAAGTATAGATAGACATGACTAGTTTACTTGGTGTGTGTTTTTTGGGAGTATGTGAGTGAGAGACAAGAGTGAGATAGAGAGCACTGCCATGGGGCAAAGTGCCACTCTTGTGATTGTACTTGCAGGGCAGTAGTACGTTCTCTCCAATGCGCCTTTCCACACTTATCCTTGGCTGTCAGTTGTCATTGAATAGGAAGTCAGTTCACAGCTTAATAGGTTTCCCTGTCCTAGTGCCTTATACATTCTCTGTCTCTCTCTCTCACACACACACACACACACACACATACATACATGATGATGTAACAGGCTATAGGGGATATCGCTGCACCTCTGCACAGAGGTAGATAAGACTGAATTGTTGGCTGTGGGTTATGACAAGGGACTCCCCAGTCAGAGATTAAATCCTCCACCAAGATCTAATCTTATCTAACTAAACCTCACACAGACCTCCAGAGCCACACCAGGTTAGAGTAATTAATTTGGGAATTCATGGTAAGTTTGCTCAAACAGGCAAATGTATTGGAACAGTTATGTTGGTGTTTTGAATATAATTACATCATAAGTACACAGTATCAAGACCTTCAATTTAAATGGGAAGTTTGTGAAGGTTTTTTTTTTTCACAAAAAACTGGCTAATATGGCTAAACCTGGTGAAAGAAAAGGGTTATTTGTACTAAATACACTATAAGAGCACTGGTGGCTCAGTGGTACTGTAGGTGTTTCGCCTGCCACGCCAGGGTTCGATTCCCAGCCAGTGCCCAAACCCCAGCCGCTAGATGCAGTGCCGGTTCCAATCCCAACTAAAATGGGAGGATTGTGTCAGGAAAGGCATCCGGCGTAAAAACCTGTGCCAAGCGTTTGTGTTCAGATTGGATGGTCCGCTGTGGTGACGCCCTTGCAGACAAAAGACCAACAACAACTCAATGTTGATTGCAGAAGCCTTATACGCTAAACTTTGGCATGCATTTTTGTACAGAACATGGATTATGGAATTTGGCCCCGATTGCCTACGTTGTAAGTAATAGTGTGAAATTCAAAAAGTAATTCCAGGTGACAAACTTCAGCAGTTGAGGAAAACTTATAACATCCAAGACCTATGGTGATGCACTTTATATGCACTTATAAATCCAATCTCTAATCTCAGTTTTAAGACAGACTATCTTCCCCTTTAATGTATGACAGCTTCACAAACATTTTATGGATTGGACATATTGAAGCTAAGATATTAACAGACTATATATTTTTAATAGCACTAAAAGTTCTAGTGTATCTTTTCACAATAATATTTAAGCTTTTGATCAAAATAGATTTATGAATAGATAGGGTTATGCGTTTAAACGACACATGAGATGGATTTAGTTCCCGGAGGGTCATCATACAGTACCTGTTCTAAAAAGATCATGAAAAGAATCTGAATCTGTTCCCTTTTAGTGTTAAAATCCATTTCTCCCCTCTATTCTTGTATACAGCTTACTTCCAGTTATCAGTCTATTCACCACTCAAACATGCCATGAAATTCAAATACCTCTGGTTACTCGCAATCCTTTTTGTGTATCCTTGTCTGTATGTGTTTTCAACTTTGTCAACAGCACGTTCTATAGTTTTTTGGGATCTGGACTATTGAATTTGAGCATGCCTTTAATTATATACAGTAAGGTAATGCTGTGATTTACACTTTCTAATCAGTAGCCTCAATCCTTATTCACCGGTCCACTACAGCCCTACATGAAGGTGGCTTATAAGATAATATTGTAAGCCAAAGAACGATTTCCGATTTCAAATCAATCCCTGACTGCAGTTTGCACTTACCTTGAAACTGTGTGAATTTGATAGTTCCCATCCGCTCTCCATTCCGGAACATCACTTGACCCTTTAAAACACACACAGACCTAAGGTTCAGATAAACGGTTTTAAAAGAAAACACACATTGGCAGCTACTTAGGCAAGGAAACACAAGGCTACAGTAAGTCATTTCCATGTTTATGACTAGCCTTATTAAGAGAAATGTTCAGTTTTACTGCTGCAGCCTCGACTCTTGGCACAGGGACAACCCGGAGTGTTTACCGTCCAGTCTGCCATGGTCCATGGCTCTGAGCTCATTTATTAAATTAGAGGTTGTTAAATTGATCATTTTATAGAGGCAAACATGATTAATACTGGCAAAATCGATTGGTTAAATATATGGAGAGCATGCTGAGGTCCCTAAGGAGGTCTAGTTCATGTTGACCAGTTGACAAGCATGCATCAGTTGATGAGACTGTGGTTTCTTGTGAGAATACAAAGACAAATACAATGTGCCACCAAGTCACACTTGGTGACAAAGGGCTAAAATGGATAATAGTGTAGTATCTGGGAACAAATATAACACAAAACCCACTGAACAGTATAAACGTGACTTGACTAATGGCTGCTTGACATGTCACTGTGGAAGACTGAACAGATAAAAGAAGGGGGAAAAAAAAGACATACTGTAATAAGGGGCAGCATGGAACCTCAACAATTTGTCAAAACACTGTCTTATGCTCATTATAAGACAGTTAAGTGTTAGGCAAAGGCTATGTGCCAACTGCGTTGGCTAATGAGGCATTTGGCTGGATTTGGGTTGAATGGCACTGTAGTGATTATTAGAAGTCTGTTAGTTAGTACCCAGGAAAGGGCCTAAGTGCCCATCTCATCTGTAAAGACGTCCCGCTTTGAAGTCCAGAGTATGCTGGAGTCCCTTCATCATGTTCATCTTTATTTTTGAGACTCTGTTGTGTAAATGTTAGGACTGCAGTTTGTTCTTGGGTGTCTCTGTAAATGTCATGTAGTATAAAACAGTAGTGGCTAGAAAAAAAAATAGCTTCCTCGTTTATATGTCACAATACTAACTACTGGACTAAAAATTAAACAGTTGTTTTGATGTTGTATTGTTAACATATACTGTACAATAGCTCTGAAGCAAAAAGTTCTGACAATAGTGCATACTGCAAGGCAGATCAACACTATCCATTCCTGCCTGCAAATGACCCAGCTACCTGTTATCCAATAATATGTGGACCAGAAACTGTCATGGATTCCCCATAACATCACTAGTCTTATCTAACGCTGCTGTGTCCGTGTCCTTGGTTTGCTAAAAACACCAGTGAGCCGGTTCCATTGACAGCCATAAACACTTACTGTATGCCATAACGCTGTCTCCACCATGTTTGACAAATGATGTGGTATGTTTTGGATCATGAACTGTTTCTTTTTTTCTCTCCATACTTTTCTCTTTCTTTCACTCTGGTACAATCAGTCCAAAGAGTCTGAAACAACGATTTTCTGGCAAAGTCAATCTGCCCTCTGTTTTTGAGTGCTTACAGTGGATGGCACCTGCTTGTGAAGCATCTGGATTTACTTCATAAAGCCGTGTCTTGACTGAAGAGTGTTCTTGACTTGGCTAGATGTTGTGAAGAAATTCTTCTTCACCATGGACAGAATTGTTTTCATCCACTTTAGTTGTCTTCCACGGGGTCTTCCAGGCATTTTTGTCTGTTGCTGAGCTTGCCAGTTCCTTCTTTGTTCCTTCTTTTTAAGAATGTTCCAGTTTATTGTATTGCCCACTCTCAATATTTTTGCTATCTCTCAGTTTGGTTAATTAATTAATTTATTTAGCCTAAAAATGGCCTTCACTTGGCAACTCATTTTGAGAGTTTGAGTCAACAGCTATCAATGCAAAAGTGACACTCAGAACCACCTCCACGCCTTTTATCTGCAGATTAGTTCATTTCAGCATTTACGTTCAACCTTATTCATCACATATACATTATTGCGCTTTATTCTTTACATATCCCACCTTTTTTTTGTTTTGTTAGTAGGCTGGGGTTACAGCACCCCTGGAGCAGACTTGGTTAAGGACTTTGCTCAAGGGACCAAAGGCGGCAAGGTGGCCGAGCAGGGGCTTGAACCACCAACATTCCAGTCAGCAGAGGTGGAAAGAGTAATAAAATTTTGTACTTAAGTAAAAGTACTGTTACTTTAGTGAACTTTTACTGAAGTACAAGTAAAGTTACTCTTATAAAAAATCTACTCAAGTAAAAGTAAAAAGTAGCTCATTAAAAATAAAAGTTACTGAGTTACTTTTTTTTTTTTAACAGCGGGGGTGGGGGTGGCCTTATTTTTGTTCCATTATTTATGACGATAGGTGGTGTTACAGGTAGGTCATTTTCGGTGGAGAAGAGAACCATGCTGTTGAGTAACTCTGCCTAACAAGTCTAAACTTTTGCCGTCTCCCGCCAAATTCACCTCATATACCATTAAGCACAGAGATATAATGAACTCTCCATGCCTCACTTGATATTTAGAGCTGGTGTAGATTAAAAACATGGACAATAAGAAAGAAATGAGTTTGAAGTTCAGCTTCAAAGCAGGAAAAGCTTTAGCTGGCTCGCATCCAGTCAAAAGTTCAGCAGCGGTCAAGCCCTCCATCTCTCATTAGACTGATCTGTACTCCCCAGAGGCTTCACTGAGGTAATGTTTTACTTCCTGAAGTGTGCTGCTGCTCAATCAATAGCCCTGCTCTGTGGTTTCAGACTCTGACAAAGGAGTCCGAGTTTACAGCATCCAGGGACTCGGTGTACAGGTAACACTGAACAGTAATAGGGAGTGATACAGTATACACTACAGTAGGTGCTGCATAACCTTACGAGAATGTCCTTCGAGAGAACAACTTTGACCTTGAATTTAAAAAAAATAAACAACTTGCAAAACTGGAGACTGCAAAAAAAAAAAAAAAAATGGGCAGTTATACTGAGAAAAAATGTATAGCTGACATTTCAGTGCTTATGCTGCAAATTGATCAGCATGGTGGGGGGAAAAAAAACTCTCTCTCTGTGGGAACTACCACACCAAACTAGCTTTCTTCTGTAAAATTCCCCACGCAGCACTTCTCTATAAAACTATCTTGTTTTGCCATTCTGCTTACACTGCTGCTCTCTTTCTTCCTATAGAGCTGTTTGTTTTACTGCGGTGATTTTCCCTCCATTATTGTGCCGTGCTGAAGAGAGAGAGAGAGAGAGAGAGAGACAGAGGCTGTTCTCGGGGTATGTGATGTCAAGCTGAGCATCTACCACACTTCACCAGGGGGACAATGAAAGATGTGAAATAACCTCTGGCTAAGACCTAAGACCTGACAACTAAACTCGATGTACACTTTATTAACTTTCATGCTTTGCGCTTTGTTACAGCAACAGCTGTATTCACCCCCACCCCCCCAATGCTATGGCTTTGGCCACCCACATTTCTGCAAGTACGATGCTTAATACAATCTGTACAGTTTTCTCTGGCTCTCACCGCCCGGCCTCCCCCCCCCCCCCCCCCTTTGTATTAGTATTTCTGTTCGCTCCTGGTCTCCCCTGCCAGGTACTGATCTCTTACTCTGCCCCTCAAAGTGCTGCCATTCCTCAACCCTGTCTCCACTTACTAATAGCTCACTCATGCATGTCAACAGCACCAATCATAAAATGACTTTTATAATACTTGTGCCTGAGGAAATGTTGCTTGCAATCTCAGCAGAGCATGCATAGGCCTTGCTAGTTGGCCATAAAGTATTTATTTATTTACTTATTTATTTCAGTAAATGGCTGCCAGAGATGCTGGGAGTTTTACTCTTTGCACAGGCATGTTGCCCTCAAATGAATGCGGCTGTTTTTAACGCATACTTTGGATGCATACAATGTGAGCCCTACTTTCAGTATGGGATGATTGTTACATTTACATTACGGCATTCGGCAGACGCCCTTATCCAGAGCGACTTCTATTTTTATCTCATTATATACCTGAGCAGTTTAAAGTTAAGGGCCTTGCTCAAGGGCCCAACAGTGGAAACTTGTACCACTTTTTCACTGCTCTGGTTCCCGTGCCGGTTCCCAATTTTGGAACCAGTGCCGCGCTTTTCCACAGAAAAAAATTGGTGCCGGTGCCCTAAAATAAGCACCGAACCCGGCCCCTAAACTCTGCTGGTCTAGTCGCGAGAACCCGTGACGTCACGAGCGGTAGGCGGAGTTATAGGGAGCGTAAAAAAAAAAATGGCGGAGACCCAAAGTCCGTTAATGTGGAGCGCGGATGAAACAAAAGCGCTTTTAGCAATTTGGACATGTTTCAACGGTTATAACACGTCGAATAAGCTGCCTTTAGATACTGAAATACATTTTCATAGTTTGGAGTAAACTGACTTCGGCCATGTTCGTTTCTGTCTAGTGGGCGTGGCCTGTGACGTATTATCATGCAGCTCCCGCTGAGCTCCTGTCTAGTGTAAATGCGGGCCGGTTCTCGGTGGTTCCCAGTCCGGCACCGGCCGAGCACCAGAAGCGGCACCTGGCACCAGCACCAGTGTAGTGGAAATGAGATATTGGTGATTTGTGAAGTTTGAACCTGGAACCTTCCGAACCACAGCTTAAATGATGCTGTTTTTCCTAACACATATCCATACATGAATTTTGTTCATGAAATCACAGTTCATTAAAAATATGGCTGTCAGGTGATGAAGGCATTTCGCACTTGCACTAAGAGAATGACATTAAGATCAGAGACTCACCGTCACTCCAAAGAAATTGGTTTCATTCATCACATCCAGCACTAACTTTCCCACCTCCCGGTCATCCATGGTCATGTTATGGAAAATGTCATGCTTCTGCTTCTGACGGAGTTGCTCCATAACACGGCTTAAAGTCTTAGCGATTACCCAGATGCCGTCGTAGGCAAAACCGTGAAATTTACTGGGCTCTACTCCTTTTTGTTCCCGCTCTCTGGTATAGTCCCGCTCATACTCTTGGGGTGTCTGAACATGGAATAAAGCAAACAAAGCCATCTTAGAGATTTGTAATGATTAATAAATGTAAAAATAGACAGAGGTTAATGCAAGCAATATTATTAATACATTGATACAATCAACTATTACAGTATAAGGAAGTGTCTCATTAAGTATCAATTGACAACGAGTAAAAATGATCAGGACTATCACTTAATCATTGGAATTACGGTTTTATTATAATAAAATAAAAACAACAGAGACGTCAAATGTCAAAGCCTAGAATCAGATTAAACCTTAGGATAATATATTGTACTACACTATATGGTCAAACCTGTGTGCAGACCTGACCATCACACCCATTTGTGCATTTGTTGCTGTAACAGCCTCTGCTCTTCTGGGAAGTCTTTCCACTAGATTTTGGAGCATGGCTGTGGGGATTTGCCCATTCAACCACAAAAGCATTATTGAGGTCAGGCACCGTTGGCGGCCGAAGCAGCCTGGTGCACAACTGGCATTCCAATTCATCCCTAAGGTGTTCAGGCCACTCAAGTACTTCCATACCAACCTTTTCAAACTATATATCATGTCACTCGCTTTGTGCGTTGTACAAGAAGGGTATTACAGTACTTTTATAAGAGTTTTTGTTTTTCAAACAATAGCCTTCTGGACTTCTGGATGGATGGATGGATGGATGGATGACTGGAAAATTGAGTAATGTCCAAATAACGCAAAATGCCAGACACTTACCCTTCCAGAGATTCCTTTAATCCGTTTGGCACTGAGAGGCTCAAAGTCCACACTTATGTAGCCTTCCATAGCGGTCAGCAGTTTCCTGGTGGTGCAGTTGGTAGAGTTTGCCTGCTCCCACCAATTGCCTTGGTACCATCCTGGAATGATCCACTGATACTTACTGCCGTACATGTTCAGGTTATAGGCCTAGAAGACACAAACGATGCAGAGGGATTCTTTTGAAAATTAATTATGAAACAAAATTATTTATTGACACTACATTTTTTAAGGATAACCAGTGCTTAGTAAAGTTACATGTGTTTTTCTTTTTTATTATTATTATAGTGCATTTTAACCATGTGTAGTTAAAATATATTTCTTATTTCAAAACTTCAAAAAGTCATGTTCTCCAATTATATTTAAAAACATACTTACACAACAGAAGACTTTAGAGGCCAGGTTTTCATCAAACTGACCGATGATTATCCTTACATCATTGTCCTATAAGTATAGTAGACAAATATAAGAAACAAGTCGCAAAGATCGATCATTCATTCATTTTCTCATCCTGGTAAAAGTCATAGTTGGAGAAAGTTCTTAGTTGTTAAAGTTTGAATGGGTCAGAATTCACCTTGAAGGGGATGCCAGTCTATTAAAGGGCATCATGCACACACATTAATGCATTAACTCACACCTATGGACAGTTTATTATCACCAATTAACAAACCATGATGTTTGTGGAAGGTGGGAGGAAATGAGAGAACCTGAAGGAAACCAATACAGCCAGAACATGAGGAATTCCTCACACACAGTAGTTCAAGATTGATCTGTGGGCTCTGGAACTATGACGTACCACCATGACACATAGTTCATTCTTTTATTTTTTTGTATTTATTCTATTACAGGATATGTTCCAGTTCAGAGTCTGGAACATACAGTATCCTGTCTGGAATATCTCCTGGCGTGGATGCCAGTTCATCGGGAGTGCCATGCACACACTCATTCATTCTCTACCTAGAATCATTTTATTATGACTAATGGAGTACTATGGGGATGGGAATAAGAGGTAAAGAGTATCCTAAAGGAAACGCATACAATCACAGAGAAAGCATGCAAACCTTCACTCAGGATGTCACCTACAGTAGGATCATAACTGGACCAGGGAACATGGAGCAATGCCACCCTCTGTGCCAATCTGCTGCCCATGACAAATCTGCTAAAATTGAATAATTAGACATTTTTGTCCACTACATATGCTTTAGTAAATCTTTCATTCGCAAAGCAGCAGAGAATAGTAGAATAGTTTGGCATTTGTCAGAAATGAGATGAGTTGGGTGTTAAGCTTGGCTGTAAAGTGCTATATTACTGTATATAATATAGACTCTGTCTGTTACAGTGCAGACAGTAATGCTGGTACTAAGAATTTCTTGCTGCCCAAAAAGGCCAGAGCACTGCTCTCTATCAGCAGAATATATCCATGCCGCTTGATTGAGTCTGTAAATAATTCAGCTCACTCGACTGCATTGTGTTTCCATCTCGTCCAGTTCAGCATCACAAAAGATCAATCTTTCAGTATCTCTGTACACCGAGCTAGGACAGACTATAGACTGAGGCACTGCAGACTGAGGCACTGTAAGGTTTAATCCAGTAACGTGATGTGAACTTTCCCATGCCTCTATGCCCAGAAAACAACCCCATCATTGTGCTTCCTAATTCCTTATACTGTAACACTGCCTAAAGCCCATTTCTAGACAAATATACATACAAATAGCTTGTGTGCGCTGGAACCCTTTAGTCTAACCAAAAAATACTAATGCATTTCCTGTCGTCTGTCTGTCTCCAGGTCTCTCTATATCTTACATGTTAATGGCTGGTTCATTTGATGTACGGGGTGTACGTGACACAGGGCACCTGGATAAAAGCTTAAATACAGTATGCTCTCTTTGCTGATAATAAACAGAGATCTTCAGAGCAGGGCAGGTAAGCGAATCAAGATGTGGCGGATACATCAAGCAATAAATCTTCTTTTCATCTCACTCGATCATTGTTTATACCGCTTTATCCTGTATACAGGGTTGTGGGGGCCTGCAGCCTATCTCAAGAGACTTATGGCACAAAGCAGGGTACACCCTGGACAGGGTGCCAATTAATCGCAAGGCACACTACGGACAATTTGGGAAGGTCAATTAGCCTATTCCACATGTCTTTGGACTCTGGGAGGAAACCGAAGTACCCGGAAGAAACCCACCAAGCACAGAGAGCACATGCAAGATCCCGAGGCAGGAATCAAACCCAGAACCTGGAGGTGCAAGGTGTCAGTGCTAACCACTATGCCACCGTGCCAGCTTTTCCGAAATCTTTTCATTCTTCTTAAAACTTAGCAATTAGGGCACTCCTTTTAAACCTACTGTACAGTAACAGACTCAGACTCGGTGCACTAAGCCAGTGTAGATTGCAGGCTCTAGATTGAGTACACTGAGACATTGCAGGCTCTAGACTGCACCTCCACACATCAGGAGACACACCAGGAGACAACACCGTCCAAGTCAAATATACATTATAATTATGTTCAGAAATACTACTTTTTGAAAATGAAAAGATATAGCATTGACATCAATGTATCATTTTAAAAACAAATGAAGGTGATCCTGGCTGGTTTATTGTAAAATTATTATTGTTACATATGTTTAAAGAGAAAATATGTGAATTCAGTGCATGTTATTTATAACAATAATGGCTAAAAAAAAAAAAAAAACAGCTGGGTTATGAGTCACACTGAGGTGACAATCCCTAAAGGTGAGATGACGGACAGATATCTCAAATATTCATGAATGCGACGTTAGTTTAATAAAAAGAGCCGAATGATATTAGAACTTTCATCTCTTTTATCCCTTTCATGCAAAGATAAAGTCACATGACTACAAAACAACAACAACAACAAAAAAAAGATATGAAATAAGTAAATCCTTTATATAAGATTAAACTTTATGAATATTTATGAATGTCTAGTGTAGGGATCCTTTAAATCACAATCACATTTATCATACATAACCTATATCATAACCTATATACCAAATAACATTTATTATACATAACCTATATCATAACCTATATACCAAATCACATTTATCATACATAACCTATATACCAAATCACATGTATCATACATAACCTATATCATAACCTATATACCAAATAACATTTATCATACATAACATATATCATAACCTATATACCAAATAACATTTATCATACATCACCTATATACCAAATCACATTTACCATACATCACCTATATACCAAATCACATTTACCATACATAACCTATATACCAAATCATATTTATCATACATAACCTATATACCAAATCATATTTATCATACATAACCTATATCATAACCTATATACCAAATCACATTTATTATACATAACCTATATCATAACCTATATACCAAATAACATGTATCATACATAACCTATATCATCACCTATATACCAAATCACATTTATCATACATAACCTATATACCAACAGATATTGTGATGTCAGATAAATAAAAAGAATTTATACCCTGTATTAGTTAGTCTATTTTGATCCACAAAGCTTTTACATCTGTGTAGTAATCAATAAAATCTACAAAATACTTCAAAGCAGCTTTCCTCTTGTACACCCAAAACCACAGGACACCCAGCCAATAAATGTGCACTAATGAGCAGCTTACATTTGCACCAATTTAAAGCCTATAGCACTTTTCCTGCCAGCACCCACAGACTCAGAACAATCAAGTAAATTCATCATCGCAGAAGAATGCATAGTGTGTGGTCTAACAATCTCCTATATTTTTCTTCACACAGCCTCACTAAGTGCCTGCAAAAACTCCTGGTTCCCCCTCAGTATCTCCACGGCGCTTCGCAACAGCCAGAGAGCATGCTGGGATATTGTAGCTTTTGTAAGGAACGGTCCTGCTTTCCTTTTCAGGCTCTTCCGCATGTCTCAGTCAGTGGAAACCAGTGCTCAACCCCCCCCCAGGGAAGGCTTTTAACCTGTGAAAATGCTTCCAACCCTCCAGAAGTTCTGAGACAGTCGAATAAAGGCTGTATTGATACCAGTGAGGCAGATTGTTCACCCCGATTGTGATATTCAACAAGCCAAAAAGACTGCTGTATTAGCCAAAGAGTCTTTCATTCTCTGAATAACCCCATTAAGATCCATTAGCTGGAGTAGTAATATGGCTGGAATTGTACAGGGTGGACAAATTACTAGCCAGTGTACAAGCAGTTTTACCGTATATCCGCGAGATATCAATTATTCATTCATAGATGCCAGACAGACAAGCAGGTTCGGTATATTGTGGCTAAAACAGTCACATTATTTTCATTCAACAATAATGGCTAGCGTTGATGAAGCCTAGATGTGCCTTACGTACAGTGTTTTCACCTCATCTGCCCACGATGGGTTCCAGACACACCAGAACTCTGACCAGGATGAAGTCCCTACTACTGTATGATAAAATGCTCCAGATGCTCCAGTTGATTCATATATGTCATAGTGATGCATACAGTAATGCTTCAATGTGTTTTTCTTTTTAAGGCCTGGCACCTGCTGAGCTCCTGTACGCATGTGCACTAAGGATGGGGTCTTGGAACTGTTACTAGATATCTTAATTGGTATCAACAGATGCTAGACATCAGGTCTGGGAAATGGTGTCAATTGAGCAAAATATAGTGCAAAGGTACAAAAAAAAAAACACTTGAAACACATTAAATTAACTCTAGCATTAAAAATGCTAGCCGAAGACGTTTTGCCTAGTTATTCGGACTTCTGGTCAAACTGAGCATAAGACTACAGAGCACATTGGAGCTTTTAATAGTCCAGTGGTCCAGAAGTTTAAGGAATTAAGTGGATGTGGTTATGGCTGGCCAGATAAATACTGTAAATAGTTAAACAGAAAAAAGATCAATCAAGATCTTTGTTAGCAAAGAAAGCACTAATGCCCATCAAACAAATTATTTCGTAATCATTAAATTACTGTAGCCAATTAAACAGGCTGCCAGTAACAACTCATGGAAACCACACCCACAAAGATTATTGCTTCAGAGTGCTTCAGTCCAACTAAACATACAGTACGAGACAGCTACAGAAGAACATTTTTTTTTAAAATTTCATAGGTATTCGGGAACTGTAATAAACTTCAACAAAAACTAACTCGGGGTTGAGAATTTCAGGACATAATAAAAAAAAAAAAACATCATCTGAAATATGGTCACAATAATAAGTTAATTGTAACCAGTTAACTATAATCTGTATTGTGTACTGTAACATGTTTTTTTTTCTTTTTTTATTATTTGTACATAATGTAAATTTTGCAACATATTATATTTTCTATAATGTAATTTATTTTTATTATTACACATTCATATTTTAATTCCTTATTTGAATCTTTTTTTCATACTCTTAAAAAAAAAAAATTCTTATTTCATATTCTTCATTTAGAATACTCAATTTTTCTTTTAATTTTTAGGCCATGGGCGTTGTTAAAACATTTCACTGCATATCATACTGTGTAAGTGACAAATAAAATGTTTATTTTTATTTAAATTTGATATAACATTACACAATAGAAACTAGTATACATATTTCATTATTTATACCTTGTTTAATATAATTATTAATGCAAGCGTTTACAGTAGTTGCTTTTCTATTCTTTAATGTAATGTATGACAGAAACACATTAACCTCTTGCTCCTGTGTATTGCTCTATAACTATAAATGCAAATTTGGACATACTAACATGTAAAATACGATACATTTGATTTTCAATTCAATTCACTCCACAACCCAGCACACATGGGATATAATGCCTTTCACACATACTATAAAACTGAATATAAGACACATAATGAGTATAGATTGCTCCAGACATCCAAGCATTTAGATCCTACCATTAGTATTCAAGATTCTACCATGATCTATGGAATGTATAAAATGCTCAGCAGGCTCGGTTGACCTCAATTTTGTGTCAAGATCACAAGTGGAAAAGATCTAATTGACTTGGAAAGGAGGGTTGTTATTGGGGAACGGCAAAAGCTGCAAAGACAGCTCAACTGTCTCGGTGCTTCAGTAGGAACAGTGACATGTGTATTTCTATCTATGTGATTTTGTTCTTCAGGTGACAGGGAATATAAATGCAGACTGTCAGCAAGAACCACCACATGGTGAGGGATATTATTATAGTGTTGCAGTGCATAAGACGTTCATTACAAAGACAAATTTTGAAGTCCAGTGGTGCAAGAAACATAGGCATTGATATACAGAGCTTTGGAAAAAGAAAAAAAAAAAAACAGTGATATGGTCAGATGAGTCACCCTTCACCATATTCTCAACAAGTAGGCGAGTACATCTGTGGTATACACCAAGAGAACAGTAAAAGCCTGAAAATAAGAACCCTATAGCAAAGGGGTCTGGTTGCCTGTAACAGCAAGGGTCAGATTGATAGACTTTGTCCTACGATGAAACATTCTATCATAATAGAATTTGAATCATTTTATTGACTCGGTTCTTTGAATCTTGTTCATCAAAATGAACGAATCTTTTTTTGAGTCATTTAGTTCATTTAGTTCTTTTGATCAGAAATAAAATAAAATGTTGCATTTTCTAATAAAAGGACCCCAATACGTCTACATACACAAATTTTGGCTGTAGTTCCAGTAATGAAAATATTACAATGCAGCTAAGGACATATTATAATAAACAGAATGAGCAGCTCTCCTCTCATATCTTCCAGTCTGAGTCGTTCGTACTTTTGAATCTATTACACCGCATAGCGTCTATGGGAGTCACGTGACAAAAGAACAAACTACTCAGAGTAGAAGAGTCATTGAGAAAGAATCGCTCAATTCTGTTTCCTGTATATAACCTACGGAGGTTTTACGCAAATTTGTGCATGCAAATGAACGAATAGAAATATTCGAATAGAAAATGAACGAGTAGAAAATGAACGAATCACTCTCCGAGACTACTCGTTCTTCTGAGTCACCTTAAAGATTCGTTTGAAAAGAACGAATCGTTCATGAACGACCCATCACTACTATATTCAGGAGTTACCTCACCCCATCCCGTCCACAGTGAGCTCATGGAATGGTTTAATGAGAATTGAAATGTCATCATTCATTTGGAAAATTTTGAACCGACATTACTGTATCTATAGTACCCATCAACTTTTTAAAGTATGGTTCCAGATAGAGACTTCTATATGAAGGGAACATTTAAGGTGTTCTGGTTGCTTGAGACATTTTATGTTTAATTATCCTTTGGTGGAAAGGATTTATGTGTATTGCAAAGTGTTAATAGTTCTAAATAAATCATATATGTTGTCTTACCTTCAGTTTCTTCACATTAACACACGGGTCATTAGAAAAACTCTCAGTGTCTGCTATCTGGATATCTGCCTTCTCAAGCTCATTGGTCAAATCATTGCGTACCTGCAGGACAGAGAGAGAGAGAGAGGGTGGGGGGAACAGGGTGTTAGTAGATGAGGAATAGCATTCAGCGAGCCAGCCAAAACCAATCTCCTTGATTTATGCCTGAGTTCACTCTAATCTCCGGTGGATCCGACACCAGAGACATGCTGTTCACATCAACAAAAGCCTGAAAAGTCTGCCAGATCTGTTCTCCAGTGGGCTACTGTTCCCCCACAGGACTCTGGACATGACTGGGCACTGCCTCCATCACTACCCCCCCATCAATTAAGCCTGCCAATGCATATTTATGTAAAATGGACCGAAACAAGCCATACAGTTTTTGTACGTACAGTACAGTATGATGTAACCTTGAAAGTGCGAACCCAGCCATACGCTATTTGCGGTGCTGTGATCTATAACAAAGCTAGCCGAAAAGCTCTTTTCAGCGCGGAAAACCAAGTGAGAGCAGCTCAAATCAACAGACATCCTCATGATAAATGGATCCCAAATATTGCTCTAATAGGCGACTTCACTCTGGACATCAGACATTGTGGAAGATTGAATTAAGATTGATTGCCGGGGCTTGTTCTTCTGCACTGGATGGCATCTATAACTTTTAGAGCTTTCACAGAGCACTAAAGGGATAGAGAGAGAGAGCTTGTAGTAAAAGCATGCTAACTTGAAAGATGGATTATGAAAGGCCCTTTCCAGAAAAAGAAAAAAAAAATCAGGGAAGAAGCAATTAAAAGTTGAAGTTCATGCACTGTCAGAAAAATGCTTCATGCTTCAACTATCAGAGTCACATTTGGTCACATGGGGCAAACTGTCCACAATAATATACACATATAAATGAAGCTTACAGTCAGTATGAACTGGCGCAATAGTGTGTGATTAGAGAGTAAAAGTGAAAAGTGGCTATAAACCAAGTGCATTTCAACTTTTTTAATAACACCATTCAAGGCAAAATCAGATGATTATTACCTTTATTACCATGGGTATGCAAGCCAACCATCCATTCAATCAATTCAAGAATAGATGGCACGATGTATCGCCAATGAAAATCTGTATGTCTGTATATGTTGTAGTTGTTCTTTTGGCTGCTCCTATTAAGGGGTCGCCAGAATGGACCATTCGATCTGCACAATTAACCTGGAACAGGTTTCACACCACATGCCCTTCCTGACACAACCCACCAATTTTTATCCAGGCTTGGGACCAGCCATAAGGATGCCATGCATCTAGTGGCTAGGTGTCAATCCGAGGCCTTCTGCATGCCAGGTGAGAAGCCTACCATTGAGCCACCAATGCCCTTAAAATGTCTATACAGTATACAGTAGTATATACTAGCTGAAGTACCTGTTATTGATGGGAAAAGAGCTTGTAGAAATAGCTGAAACTAAGACAATCAGTTTTAATGTGATCAGTGATAACATTATTATTTCAGGTTGAAGCCCATATACAAACTGCAACAAACATGAACCTTTTAATGTTTAATTTACCACAAAACGGTATTGAGATTACTGTATTTTCACAAAATTCTTTCACGTAAAGATATCATTGAAAGAGCGAGGTCTGACTAGCGTACAGTCGAAACATTTCTTTCATTCATATAGATATAGTTTGAAATATTAATGTTCGAGATGGACTGAGTTCTTTGATCGCACACGTAAACAAATAAACTTTTCATGGCAGCTGACATACAGTACTAAGTCTATTCAGGCATTTGAAAAGGCTTATTCCATTAGGTGAAAGCTTTCATAAAGACAAATTGTTCAACGTTTTCATCATAGCATGGGTTAGGAATGTGCTCAAGCTGCACAGAATGAAGATCAATTCATGATCACCGGCATACACCCACATTAACATACAGTGTGTGAATGCTTCTGGATATATATTCCAACCATGTGGTGCGCATCGAGGCGGATGTGCCGTGTCGTGTCACTTCATAGTTGGAATAAGTTTTTATTAAAATTTATGTAAGCTCATCAACACTGTTCTTAATTGTCACTGAATAATCTTTTTTTTTTTTTTTTTTACAGACTGCGTTGGTGCTAGGATCAAGTCTATCACAGGTTTAGAAATATACACTCATGTGACTCTCGAAGTCTTTCTTTAAGTAAAAATGTCTTTTGCACAACTTTAATGAGCATATCGACAGCCTAATGAATATTGGAATAAATCCTGTAATCCAGGGGATACTGTGTGTGCATGTCTACACAGCTCTTTGAACACATCGATAAACAATATTGTGTGTGTGTGTGTGTGTGTGTGTGGTGCAGCACCCGAGACCTTGAGGCTCCATAATAGATAACTCAAAGCAAAGAAGTGCAAGACGGGAGAGAGAAATTATCAGGTCTATGCTGAATGGCAAAAGGGCTCCAGAGGATTATGGGATTTGAGTCTAAAGCCAGGAGAGATGAGCGTGATGTGATGAAATTTATAATGCATTTAGGCACTGACCTGTCAGGTGAACCCAGGGTAAACAGGAAGGAGGCGAAGTGTTGAGCATCAACTAGTCCTACAGCTCATTTACTATCAGCTACACCTATTCATTCATCACTTACAGTACATGCAGTTAGATTAGCAAATGCAGCGTGACACCAGGCCAACCATTACAATCCAATTGCATTACACTCCACTTTACAGACTTTCCTGTTGTTGTACAGTGTGAACGGGCCAGCAATTCACCAGGAAACCAAACAATCCTGTTTGTCTCTCAGAACGTGGACTGGAGGCCCATGATAAATTACAAGGCAGGCTCTAGTGGAGCCTTGTTGTTTAAACAGGTTGTTTTTTTCCCACCCTTTGAAATACACAGCGCTCCATCACATGCCCTCCAGTGATACGCCGACTAGCAACCCCCATACGCCCCCCCCAGAGCTCTGCCTTGCCTCCAGCTGATCAGGCCTCTGTCCTGTGAGACTCGCACACAGACGATGTTAAGACATCAGAAGGTGTGTGTGCGTGTGCCAAGCAGGATCTGCAATGAGCCAGGAGGCCAGAAAGGGGATAACAGATAGATAACACTTCAAAATGTCACAAAAATCTGTGCTTTCCATTTGTCACACAGAGAGCAAAGAGTGTGCAACATGTTTTCTGTTAAATCTATATTTTAAAAGCTACGGTTTATTAATCTAATTCATGGTAACATGATTGTGTGCTAAATGGTGAAGAAAGTGGGCTTGACCATAATAATAATAATAATAATAATAATAATAATAATAATAGTTGTAGCTAAGAATATGATAAATAAATGATAAATAGATTAATTCTCGGTTCTCATTTAGTTCATAGTGAAAAGCTGTATGTAATGTAAGAGGGTACTTGCATACAACACATACATTACACATACTGTACAGTGCAATAACTAGTTAACATAATTTAATTATGACTAAATACACAGCATATTGTTTGCCAAAATAATAAATTAATAGTAATCAAAGGTAAGGTCTATTTTCATTACTAAAAATAAATAAATATATATATATATTTTTGTCATGTACCCTATAGACGGAATAGATATGCTCATCATGCTTATCACTATATAGTGTGCCATAAGCAATTTTGCCCTGCTGTATAGAGAGATTCATTGACTAAATTTAGTAACATGTTACTTGGGTTACATTACTCACTTACTCATTCAGAGCACAAGCACACTCACTCACACACTCACTCTCGTCACATGGGGGCTCCGCGTGGTCTGCTTGGGTTGTGTGTGGTGACTGGGGTTTTGGCCTCGGCTGTTCGAGGACTTGTGTCTGCAGTCACTTAATAGTGTAGGAATGGAATTTCCTGAGCCTCCAATAACAAACTGGACTCCATATTTACAGAAAAGAAACTCTAATATGTTATATTAAACTTCCAGCTGCCTAACACACAGTATGACCGCAAAACATTTCCTGCTATCCATTATGACCCGAATGAGGACGAGTTCCCTGTTCAGTCTGGTTCCTCTCAAGGTTTCTTCCCATTGTGATCTCAGGGAGTTTTTCCACCGCCGTCGTCGCCCTCGATTTGCTTATCAGGGAAAATCTGATCGTTTTGATTCATACAAATTTTCCATAATTTTCTTTTGATTCTGTAAAGCTTCTTTGGGACAATGACCAACTGAATTGAATTGAGTTATGGGAAACACTAATTAGCTTAGTCTGTATGTCTTTGGACTGTGGGACTAATCAACTTCACAAACACAGATGTGAGGACGGGATTTAAACCCTGTACCTTGGTGGTGCAAGGCCACAGAGCTAATCACAACGTCACTGTGTCGTCTATCATCACATTAACACAAACTGTCATCAAGCAGCTACATCAATGATAATGAGTTGCTATTTCACTTATGAGAGAAACCTTATGTGTAAAACCTTTGTTTTTCAAACATTGGCAAGATACCTCCTGACGTGTCTTGACACCAGA
>JAQQZT010000023.1:25187988-25199516 GCA_030068275.1 Clarias platycephalus
CACACACACACACACACACACACACACACAGCGCCTGCATGCATAAACGGAAACACTTATCTGTTGGGATTTATTTTGACTTTTTCTTGAGGTAAAGTGCAGGTTAATTTGTTTTATTTTTATTTTATATTTTGTATTAATAATTTTTATGTATTTATTTTTTTGGACTGTGGAATGAATAATTTGAGTTTCCATTATTCCTTATGGGGAAATTCGCTTTTATTTACAAGTGTTTTGAAATATGGAACTAATAATGTTCGTAATCCAAGGTTTCACTGTATTGGAATTATACCATGAAATCAAACAATCTGTAAATTTTGTTATTATATTGATAAAAAATATTTAGTTATTTTCCAACTTTAGAGATTGTATACTTTTAAACATTAAACTCGTTGTTCTTGTTGACTTTTGATATTTTGCCCATTGACTTGACTATACTCTACATCCTCCCCGTCTCTTTTCTGAACTGCTTTCGTCCATTTTATTGTGGGACTGAATATGTTTAACAAATCCACCCATACTGTATGTATCCTTACAAGGCCGGTTCATTACTTAGAGGCAAATATATTAATATTTCTATCACTGCATTATTTTTGGGCAAAGAAAATTAAAATCATATAACCATATTCTTAATTCTCAAATCTGAAGATTGAGTAATATCGAGTTATGTATATGCCTATACACTGCTAAAAAATCTTGAGCAAGGATGATAGAGAACAAAACTTGTAAAGCTGAACTCTGAAGGCTACTGAGATTTTATTATAATTAAATATGTATTATTTAATAGCAATAATATTTCATTATTACTGAGAATATACGTTTTTTCAATCAAGAATCATGTAGAAATTTGCTACTTCATCTGCATCAATTAATTAATATAACTTAATACACTGATCTACCAAAAAAATGAACACCACAACACATTAAGGAAGTAACATTGATTTTCAGGGTCCAGGGTGCCAATCCATCCGCAGGGCCCACACACTTATTCACACACTACAGGCAATTTGGGAACCTAAATCCGCATTTAGGTTCTTTGGGCTGTGGAAGGAAACCAGAGTAACCCCACCAAGCACGGGGAAGAACCTGCAAACTCAGTGGACACAGACCCGATGTGGGAATTGAACCCTTTGACCCTGGAGGCACAAGGCGACAATGCTAACCTCTAAGCCACCAGTCCGCCCAATTATCATTTATAATTATATACCAACTGCTAACAGGATTTTGGGCACCCAAGGTGTATCCACTCACAATATCAAATCTTGTAAGGATGTTGTGGCTGACTAGCATTAAATTAATTTGATTAAAGATAAATGATCATGCAGTGGGTTTCGTTGCAGCCTCACAGCCCTGGGGTCCTGGGTTTGATTCTGAGTTTGGTTGACTGCATCGAGTTTGCTTTTATTCCAGGGCTTTGAATATACATGATCAAATTATGTTGGCTGTGTACAAAAACAAACTGCGTTAATGCAAATCAATTCATTCACTTGGAACCAATGCACGCATTTGACCAAAAGGAGTACAAAGGCTACATTAAAAAGCTACACTTTTTGATGTAGAACTGCATGCTCCAAACAACAAAGCACTCAATGAATAATGAATGAGTCAGGTTTACTTGTTAATTTACAAACTAGTTAACATACTGCTTCAGTTACAAAAGGATATGGGAAACACTCATTAATTAAAGAACATTCTTACAAACAAGATAATGAATTGACATAATTGATCATATTTTTTAATGTATTGGTATAATGAACTCAGATCTTTAGACTAACCTCTGAGAACCTCTGGACATCTTGAGTCAAAGTGCCCACTCTGCTCCAGTTGTAGTAGTTGAGGAACTTCACAACAGCTGGATTGACTGCATTGTCTGAAGGAACTGTCCTGAAAAAGTTCGGGTACTTCTTCTTGTCTGCCAGGACTGGTGTTGTTGCGGCAAAAGAAAGCTGTGGATATGGAGAGAGTGGAAATATTGCTTTAGTAGATGGCACAAAACACCCAGAAAAACACAGAAATCCAGCAAGTCTGTTCATTTTGATGTGCGATCAAGGTAATGAGTTTTGAGCATTCAGTGACATCACCGAGTAGTAAGGAGATCTGAAGCTTACAGTATATCCAAGAGTCCGTAAACTCTGTGCTGGCCTTTTTGTGCTGGATAAGTGTGATGAGCCAGGTCAAATTCTCTGTGTCAGGACTATGGGAGTCCAAAGTACAGGTGTGAACAAATCAACACAGTCACACATCTCTATAAAAAGACAGCACTGACAACTTCACAGGGTGCCTATGGTGACGGGAACCGTGAAAATTTGCACCACTGACAGTCAACCTCAGCTGCCTGGTTTCTATGTGTGTGTGTGTGTGTGTGTGTGTGTGTGTGTGTGTGTGTGTGTGTGTGTGTGTGTGTGTGTATGTGAATATACAGTATAATGATGTCAATGATGTCACGAGGAGCTTATTGAAAAATAATAAAGTGGTTGCTTTCTTACCATTAGTTTACATTCTATTGTAAAGATTAAGGTCTGTTTTTTCTCCTTACAAAGTCAGTTGACTTATTATTCTATCCATCTATTCATCTACGTCTCGGCAGACACCCTTATCCAGAGCAACTTACATTTATTTGTTTTTTATCTCGATATACATCTAAGTAGTTGAGGGTTAAGTGCTTTACTCATGGGCCCAACAAGGGTTGTGGAATTTAAACGTGGGACCTTTTGAACCGTAGGCCAAAGCCTTAACCACTGAACTACCTCTGACCCTCTTGGAACCTCTGTAGTCCAACCAGGGACCGTGGTCACCAATGCCACCCATTTTGTAAGACTGTGGTAGGACCTACGGTCAATATTCACACACTTAGCCTAATCTGCATGCTTTTGGACTGTGGGAGGAAACCAGAGTACCTGGAGGAAGCACAGGGAGAACCAACCTGGGAATCAAACCCAGAACCTGGAGGTGCAAAGCGACTATGCTAACCTCTAAGCCACCATGCCACCATAGTATTCCATATTTGAACATATAGATCTTCTTAGAGTCTAACTTTAAAAAAAATTCACAATATTTAAATGGTAAAGGAGCATATTTCTTGCTTACACTTATAATCTGGTTGTGTGCACGCCTAATTCTGATCAAATTTGTAATAATGTTACATTTTCAGACATTCTGAAGTTTGAAATGCATATTATCATGACCAAAAGCATTAAGGATCATATGCCATGTCTAGTCACGACCGGGTAATCTGATTGGATGAGAGGCTTTTAAAAAAAAAACTTTTATGAGTAGTGATAATGGATGGTAACATCACTGGGATGTTCAACTATGTGTATCGCTCCACATTTCATGTTTTCTACAGTCTCATTTAAATCTGACTGGTTATAATCTATAGTGGCCATTTTTGCTAAATAACATCTTCAGTATGCATTTGTTCTGGCAAAATCTATTTACAGTACATTTCTGAAGCAGTGGCTCAATCAGACTGTTTTGCCCTGCCAGATGCTGGAAGTTAACACCCTCCATCAGCACCTTCATACAATTGTATGTCTTTCACAAGGTCTGATTTGGTTTTCCTGTGTCTCCTAATAGCAATGGCTCAGGTAACAGTCACTTGTTCTTAAACTCTTATTCCATCTAAATTTGAGTCCCTACTTCTTTGCTTCATCAATGATTTTAATAACTCTGTCACATCACCACTGATAGTAAAGGCCAAGCAACAAATGCAACTGCAACCATTTCTTCTGATATACAGTACTCTTGCAAAAATGAAGTAGAACTGCATTTGCGTGCAAATGTAAGACAGGATATTGCACCATCAGTGGGCTGTGACTTCTTTTCTTTCCAACTGCACAGTGACTAAGCTACCGAGTACCTACCGAGTGAACAAGCACGAGCCACCATCACTGCTACCATGCGAGCCTGAGATTTAATCACCTGTCAGCCTCCAGTGGGAAAACAACCCGACCTTACTGGAGAAGTAGTTATTCACAAGGGCAAGACTAAGAAAAGGATTGAGAAATGGGATGGGAACGCTGATGGAAAATTAGGCAGTGCAAATAACATATGTTTTTGACTTGTCTATTTATCATCCGAACAATTAGGGATGACAGGACAGCTATTCGTGACTCCGTGACTATCCAGAATAAATTCTCTTAAACAGCGCAACCAGCAGCTTGAACACAACTTAAAAGTACAACAATGCTAATGCCTTCAACCCATTAAAGCAGAAGCAATTCAATAGATTAGCCTTACAGTCTTTTACTTTTTTCTCCAAGCCTCATAACATATAACAAACTACAGATCCGAGTCCAACCCTTAATTGGGCAAATGGTTCTGCAACAGCGATTCAACACTAAATTTATCCTACAGATTGAGGTCAAATACATAGAAATTTTCACACACTACGGGCAATTTGGGAACGCCAATTAGCCTAATCTGCATGTCTTTGGACTGAGGAAGGAAACCGGAGAACTCTGAGAAACCCCCCCCCCAAGAACAGGGTAGACCTGCAAACTCCATGCACACGGGAATCGAACCCAAAACCTGGAGGTGCAAGGCGACAGTGCTAACCAAAAGCAAAGATGCAACCAGAGATGCATTTCTTTAAAAATTGCTAAATGTAATTGGTTAACAGATCTGGCAATTCTGATTCTCATTCACCAATCAGCCATAACATTAAACCCATTAGCATTAAAAACCGCCAAGGTTTTGGGCTCCCCTTGTGCCACTGGGGTGGTTCTGGTGCCTCAAGGAATGGCTCTGCAGGGCATCTTGTCCTTTTGCTGCTATTGTGTTATGAGGTGGGACCTTCGTTGAATAGATTTGTTTGTCTGGCGCATCCAATGTATGCTTGTTTGGATTGGCATCTAAGGAATTTCAAGGTCAGGTTGTTGGCCTTGGGCTCGTTACCTGCTGGGCCCCATATGTATTTGGTGGGGCTGTGGTGAACTACAGTACTGTAAGTGCTCTAGTGCCTTTCTGTCATGGCCGGCTAATATTAAAAAAATATTCATAGACCACAAGGACATAGAATTACAGTTACATTAATTTGCATATCATTCATATTAATGCCGCGCACACAGTTTACATGTGATGAAATGAGAGTCTTTATTTAACAATATATTTTTGTACCTGTTTGTGTTATCCCTTTATTTACTGTAGCTTGAATGCCCTCTTTAGTTGCATGCTTTTTTTTTATGGTAATGTGATTCCGTTGTTTGTGAGTCCATTATTTGCACAGGGGTTTTAAAACCACAATCTGTCCCTAATGCAGAGAACAAGTCCTAGTAGGTGCTCACATGCACAGTTTGTGTGATGAGCTACAGCATTAGGATACTGAACGTTAATGTCAGAAGCATTACAATCCCATTTTGCAGCAGTATCTAGTTTAAGGCTATGAGGCGTCATGTACTGTACATACATCTGGCACTGACTGTCAAAACCTATTTGGATGCCTTTCAAATACCTTAAATTCGGAGAATGTGGAAATGGCCAGAACACTCTGAACTTTATTTCACCTCCAGTTTTTTACAGGTAAATGAATATGCATGTGAGACTGGATAATAAGATCTGTGTTGACCTAAGGATAAAAAAAAAAATTAAAAAAAGGAGCTACACTAACGTAAGGTTACTGGTTTGGTAACACGGAACAAGACCTGTTTAGCAGTAGTCTGGGATGCAGAAAATTAAAGACCTTGTTAAGAAGATTCTCATTATCCAGTGTCACGCAGGAGAGGATGGGTTCCCTTTTGATGATGGGTCCTCTCAAGATATCCTCCTCATGTTCCAGTGGAAGACCAAGTGTGCATGCTGGGACAGTGAACATCAGATGCTCATTTCCACAAAAAAAGTAACCAGACAAACAGACTTTGTAGTACATGGATTCAACTCAGTACCAGTTCCTGGTAGATACTGAGGATACTGGTTTTACCCCATTGAGTTGGCTTGATGGAGTTTTTTCAATCAAGACTAAACCAAAGACAATAATGCTTATGAACCCATAATGTATCAAAACCCATAAGTATGAAGGGCACTGGTAGCTCAGTGTTTAAGGCATGGGACTAATGATCAGAAGGTCAGCACCACCATGTTGCCACTGTTGAGCCCTTGAGCAAGACCCTTAACCCTCAACTGCTAATGTGTATAATGAGATAAAATGTATCTGGACATGGGCATCTGCTTAATGCCATAAATGTCCATGTCAGCATGGATCTGGAGTATGGTACAGTAAATGCCTCTCTAATCTCTGATCAACAGAACTATTTGGCGTGTGGGACCACGGATTGGACACCCTACATACGTAGCTTTCCATTTTACACTATTTAGGAATAAACCATCTGGAATGAAACGTTAATGCAGCTGATATTTTGAAGCTCGTGCCAAAGACTGAATCACAGCCGTGCCAATATCCAGCACAACAGCACTCCCTTTCATGTGATATTGCTCAATTATTATTAATGTGCAGTCAAAATGTTGAAAGATCAAACACCAGCTAGACAATGATGTAATCGCCAGTTTATTGTACTTGTGGTATTGCAACCTTCAAAATTCGAACAATATTTAGTTTACATATAGGTTTTATATAAATAAGCCTTAAACTATCCATCATATTTGTGATCACATAGTCATTTCATAAATATTTTTCCCTTTTTATTTCAGACCAACAGTTAACACTTGAGGTACTGTATACACAATCCTTCAAGACAGCAGACTATCTATGACTTGCACTTCGCTGAAGTTATACTGTAGTTAATGAAATAGTGAAGAAAAAAAAAAGTTTGATTAGGTCCACAAATCTCGATTGCGTACTATTGTGCACGCTCTCTGGCAGCCAGGGAAGTTGTGAATAGCGACACATTTTGAGTTCTGTTAAACCGTGTGAATAGCAACACATTTTGCATTCTGCTAAATAGTGCGATAAAGCATTGAGAGAAATAATAATGTTTAGACAAGGAACGAGAGACAGTTTAGGCACACGACACTGTTGGTGATTATTTGTACTAGAAAGTTGATGATGAAAAGGCAGGGACAGAGTGTAGCTTCAGCAGAAACAGCGGTGATAACGTCAGCATTTTGTTTAATGGAGACAGGGGTAAATGTAGACAAGGTGCAAATGAATATACAGCCACAAATAAATCTCACATAGTCAGTTTAACCTTTTTGTAAACCAAGAATCAACACTAAACTCAAAACGTTTTCAGTTATGTACTGTTTTGTGTTACTCCAACGAGTCATGGTACAACATACTGTACCAGTGGCAAAATTTTCAATTGTGCCTCTAAATCCAAATAACTATTTCACCCACAACATTATGATGGTCCATAATGACAAAGCTGAGATGCTCTATAACTGATGTATGAATTTCAGCATGCTTAATCATTTACACATTTCCAAATCTTCCATTTATCCATCCATCCATCCATCCATCTAGAAACCTCTGTAGTCCAACCAGGGACCATGGACGCCAATGGTGACCATTGCATTTATTCCCATTTTGTAGGACCGTGGTTGGATCTCCCATCAACATTCACATGCACATTCACACACTAAGGTCAATTTGGGAACGCCAATTAGCCTCATCTGCATGTCTTTGGAGTGTGGGAGGAAACCGGAGAACCCGGAAAAAATCCACCAAGCATGGAGAGAACATGCAAACTCCATGCAGACAGACCCGAGGCGGGAATCGAACTCATGACCAGGTGGTGCAAAGTGACGGTGCTAACCCCTAAGCCACTGTGCCGCCTTCTAAATCTTTATACCACCTGTAATAATGGTTATTTAGATCGTCAACACTACATAGAGTGATGAAGAGTATCAGTGGTGACCACATTGTCTTTGTGTCCAGTGAGATGCTACTGATTACGGTGGGATTGGACATTGATTACGCAATGCTCTAATCATCATTTAAGGACAACATCTTAAATGTCTTTTAAAGAAGAAATGTCTTTAAACTGATGCTGGATGACATGCCATGAATTGGACACGTTTGTGTGTTTTTTTTTTTTTAAATGATTCTCATTCCTAGTGTGGGATTACAAAACAGCAATCAATAACGCACTGAAATAATTAATATGTGAAGTTTGTAGGCTCCAAATACAGAGGTATAGCTGTTCCACTTAAGCCTTAATAGCAATTAATCTACTGGATTTGACTTACGCTATAGTTTGGCAGCTCACTTTAATGAATGTGATTTAATGGTTTGTTGAATAACATGGGATTAATAAGTAATGATATATGTTAATACCTTGTTAGGTTCTGTACCCTGTACATGTACAGGCGTTAGGTTCTGTACCTATTTTGTTTGGCAGGATAACCTGATTTTACAAAAAAAAACAAAAAAACAACGTGCTGCATGTAATCAGACAGCTTTAATAAAGCACTATAATTTAAGCTTTCAGCTCTATTATACTCAGTGATTTTCCTTTACATTTGTGACTATGGTAATGTTACTGACAATAATATGCCTTTATGTGAGTATGCTGATCTCACATCAACACATGGCGGTAATTCAGTAGGACCGCGCCTAAACTTGAATAGTCAAGTACTTTTTGTACAGAATAATTAGAAACCTGCCGCATGTACAGTACAAACCAATGTCTAAGCACATGGAGAACCACGGAGACATAACTGGGACTTGAACGGTCAAAAAAAAATATATATATATATTATTTCATATTCATACACATTTTTATGTGTTACAGCTGGATTTTCTTGACTGACAATTTTTAGAGAACATGCTCAACAGTTGTGATGGCTTTGCCTCTTGGCACTGTTTTGTGATTTCGCTGGAGAGCACGTATTTCTTTAAATCAGTCACCCTGATCTGTGTCCTTTCTGCCTCTACAATAATGGCCCGTGGCTGTTTGAGACTCATCCTGTTTTTCAAGCCAAAGTTTATAGCATGCAGTCAAAAGCAAAGGCAAGTCAAGAAAAGGTCACACGCAATTAGGCTTCCTTCCTTTCTGCAGATATTGTGTCAGCAGGAGATCGCCTTTACCCACACACATCCAGCCCAGAATGTCTTATTTAAAAGGGTATCATCTTCACTAGATGAGAGACTTCTTTCAGATTAGGTCTTTCAGGCTGCAGGCTTACGCAACTTTAGAAGAAGTGAGATTTATACACACCTTCATTCAGCAACTGTAGCACACAAGGTAAGCGATGCACAGACTGGTCGCCACATTATTAACTAAGTACACCATAGGAAACTTAAACATGAACAAAACCATGTTGAAAACCTAGAACAAGCCATCCTAGGAACTCCAGTGTATGCTCAGACGGATTATATGATACTTTTTTTTAACCATTCAATCTGCTCCTAAAGGAATTCCATTAGCTGTTCTTGTTGTTGTCATTTACAGCTCAGCAAGGTTGAAATAAAATCATTAGACTTGTAACACAGGGAATTCCCACTCCGTTAGCTCCAAGCTGCACATGCTATTTGATAAACACCCACCCACAATCATCGTATGGACGTGACTTACTGTAGGTTATGCTGTTATGAGTTCAGTGGTGCACTTTCTACACATCCTG
Organism: Clarias platycephalus; assembly: GCA_030068275.1. NCBI lineage: Eukaryota > Metazoa > Chordata > Actinopteri > Siluriformes > Clariidae > Clarias > Clarias platycephalus. The sequence goes on from JAQQZT010000023.1 coordinate 25,197,508, forward strand.
GTTATAAACCTTCCATACTCAGCTGTAGACACCATCCATCCATCCATCAAAAGGGCTGATCATTGTGCTACAGTATAAGCAGGGCTTTGTTGATGGGCATGAGCTTCTTTCAGTTCAAGAATCAGTGATTTAAGCACCCAATACACTGTCTGCACGAAATGCATGTTAACAAATGGCACACTGATCAACTATAAACATTAACAACACGACCAGGAGAGCTGTACAACATTGATCACCAGCTAGACACCAATAAACTGGTGACAGGATCATTGGCACTCAAGGCTCACCCATGCCCTTGGGGACCAAGTGCCAGCCCATCCTGTCCGGTTCCACAGAAAAGCCAAGGAAAAAAGATTCATGCTAGACACAATAGAAAAGCACCAGAACATCCAGTGTACCATAAGACCAGGGCCCGAGACTGCTGACCCTGCCTCCAAACTCAGATCTCAGTCCTGTTGAGGGTCAATGGGATGCCCTGGACAAACAAGTCCGACCAAGTGAGGCCCCACCCCGGACCCTACGGCACCCAAAGATTCCGCTACCAACGTCCTGGTGCCAGACACCACAGTACACCCCCAGAGGCCCTGCAGAGCCTGGTATGAGGGGTCAGAGCCACCCTGGTGGCACTACAGTGGTAATGGTGTTAATGCTATGGTTGACTGGTATACTTACTGTTAGATAGGATAATGTGATTTATTATTATTATTTCCACACATTTATTTTCTACATTTTCTACCCTGATTGATTTATTTTTGTTGTTAACAGATAAGGCATTGACGCTGGAAAATCTAATTTATAAAGTGCGTATAGCTGTTTATTGGTGTGCAGTTTGACTTATTCTTTGCTGCTGTTCATCAGCATTTAATTGCACTAATAAAATAGCCTGAAAACAATTATGTCCTGAATCCATTCGTGCTTTAATTATGGAAAAGACAAACCAATCTGCTATTTTTCTTAATTACCATTTAGCTTGTAAAAATGAATAAGACCCCCTAGTGCATGGACACATTCTAACAAAAAACATACAAATACCTTCAGCAAGTAGTCTACATTCCGTACATGGAGCTGGCACGTGATCAGAAAAATGCACTGACACACTTATCCATCAAACAGCCCTGTCAGTGATCCTGTCATTCGCAGAGACAACCGGCACATGTGCCAACATTTTTTACGAGCGGCTCTGGAGTGGTGATGAAGTCTCTATTCGTCTCCATCTCCTAATCCCTCTCTCCTCCATTCCCCCGACTGTCCCTCTATCCTGCTGTGCGTGCTGCCACACTTTACCCAGGTTTTAATTGCCACCCCCTCACCCCTTCCAGGGGGTAGTGGCAAACCCAACAAGCTGTGTCGCCTTTCCATCAATCTCCTGGTGCCAGTGTTAATTAAAACGAGGGAGAAGATACTCTGTGTGTGACGCCTCGCAGCTCCACAGCCATGAGACTGGAAGGTCACAGAGCTCCCCTAATAAGTCCAATAAAGTGCAGCACACCTTTTTTTTTTTTTTGGATAATAATAAATGACTTTGAAAGGTGAAGATGAAAAAAGCAAAATGCACTTCATCATCAAGAGAGATAAGACTGTAAAAATGTCTCTTCAAAACCGTTATAATTTTTAACCCTTTTGAGCTGTAATTAGCACTGTAACCTAATCGCTCTCTCTCTCTCTCTGCACTATTGTAACTGCTTTTAATGGCTCCCTAGTGGCACAAGAGAAAAGCAATCACTTGAGTCACAATTTTGAATCTCAACACTGTCATAGCAATCCATGCCTGGGTCTCTAAAGAGCACAAATGACCTCGCTCTTTTTAAAAAATTTTTTAATTTTTTGGGTATTGTCACGTTCTGCTGGATGTTGGACTGTGGGTGCGGGTTTAGGCATAGGCGCAGAGGGGGTTCAAGGTGTAACAAAAGTCTTTAATGATAATCAAACAAACAAAACATGAACTGAGGAAGTTGGCATAAAACATGGAGCATAATATAAGCAGAACTCAAAACATAAACACAGACAAA
>JAQQZT010000023.1:25221394-25241033 GCA_030068275.1 Clarias platycephalus
GCTGTATTTGTACTGACATTAGATTACACACAGGTGCACTCTATTTAGTCATTAGCACTCATCAGGCAATGTCTATGAGCAACTGACTGCACTCAGACCAAAGGGGGCTGAATAATTACGCACATCCCACTTTTCAGTTATTTATTTGTAAAAAAAAATGTTTGGAATCATGTATGATTTTCGTTCCACTCCTCACTTTGTATTGGTCTTTCACGTGGAATTCCAATAAAATTGAGTCATGTTTGTGGCAGTAATGTGACAAAATGTGGAAAAGTTCAAGGGAGCCGAATACTTTTGCAAGCCACTGTATATATAACTGTAATGTTGTTTTAGTAGATTAGGCTACAAACCTATTATCTATAGACCTTTTGCATGTGATGTCAGAACGTCAGTCCGCCACGGACCTGCCCACTTCTGGACAAGAAAAATGGACAGTCACAGTAGCTCTTTAAGCAAGAAAACTCATCTAATAATGTTATGCCATCCTAAACAACATTTTGTCTCCAACATTTTGTAATTGCGTCAGAAATGTCTCTATACTTTCCATGTTGTGCTTTCTGGCTAACGCAAGCTACTGTATAACGCCAACTAGCTTCTAACGAACACAAGGCTGAATAACAGTCCCTCTCTAACCTCTAAACAAAGGCATTACTTGGTATGTGGAACAAGCGATTCAATACCCTACATAGTGCCCTAGATGTCCATTTTATGGTATTTGGAACAGTTAGTTAGCTATTAAATAGAAACATAAAATGTTAGCTGCACCTGAATTAGTTGATTTAGTTCTGCCCGCAGGCGATACGGACTCTAAACCAGATCAACACACAGGACTAATCATCTCCACGTTTTTGCACACCGCACTAAATGGGCACTCATGGACATTACTCATCTGTTCACTCATGCACAGATGCACATACCCCAGTACACTGTAGACCGGACAATCATAGACATAGCACATTTGCACACACATTGCAAAACTGCACATACAGTACATGCACGTTTGCACACTTACTGGACATTTCCATTCATTTCCATTTTTATTTCCATTTGCACACATCTGGTCATATCCTTTTCCATTTATTTTAATTTCTATTTGCACATTTGCACACTTCTGGTCATTTCCATTCATTTTGCATTTTTATTTCCATTTAAATTTGTTATTTTGTCTTTTGTACAAATAGGTTTTATATTTCTTATATATTTTTGAAAATGTTTATATTTTGTTGTACTTTCTTATAGTTTCAGCTATTTATTTCTCTTTCTTATTTCTTGTTAATTGTTTTTTTTTTTTTTTTTAAGGTCGTATAAGCATTTCACTGCATATCGTACTGTGTATGTGACAAATAAAATTTGAATTTGAATTTAGTTATCTAAACATCATTTTATGAAGCGTAAAGATTAAAATTTAAGAGAGTCTTTGAATAACTGATTCAATACAAAAATAAAAAAATATTAGCAGAACAAAAGCTATCAACTCTCCTATCTGTACAGTATAACAAGGCATCAGGTAATCCAGGTATTCATGTAATCATTAGTTAATCTTTGGCAGTAAAATTCACCTTAAATGTAATTTATAGTAGCCTACATACAGTAATAGCCTTTTGTTGGTTAACTCTTTCTGTTTTTCAATGTTGTGGTAGTCATGTGACTGCAGAAGGACTATACTGTACTGCTTATTCTGTGTAGGATCATGAGGGCCTGAATTCAGGGCACAAGCCAGAGTACACCCTCAAGTACCCATGATGGCTAAAGCATAGGTTCAATTATTTACTACGGGCACATTTATTGTAGAACCACTTACATGTTTTTTGGACTATGGAGCGGAAACCTGTCTAGCACAGGTAGAAAATGCAAGCTCCATTCACAAAAACTGGAGGTGGAATCTAAACCACCGAACCTGGCACGGCACGGCCACACTTCTAACCACAAGTCACTGTGCCACCCAAGGTGCTGTACAGTTTCTTTAAAAACAAATATGATATCAACACTCTCCTCTGGCTACTCCTCTCCTTTCACCCTTTGTCCCTTAACATTCTGAAGGTATATCTTCAAGCAACACAAGTACCACAAACTGGGTCAATCAACAATAGCTTTATTCTCTAAGTGTCGATCATGGAGCGTAGCCGCAGGCAAGTAGAATGAGAAATGAACTATAGCTATCACCCTGTCTCTGATAAATCTCACTCAAAGCATCTTTAATTTTTCAGCAACAGCTTTCAGATAACATCTCCAGCTCTGGCAGACAGGCGGTCCAAACTGCAGTCACACAACTTCATTCTGACACATGAGTATCAAAGCAGCAGTGGCCTGGAACTTGTCAATGGCTTCTTCCTTTTTCATTTACTCAGACCTGCATGAGTAGACATTCTCTGAGTTCACAGAAAGGTGCTAAATATTTAAAATCCCATCAACCTGCTCCTGGGACAGACATGGTCTCGTGATCTGGGGCAGGTCAAAGGTGTCACACTAATAAGACATTGAGATGACATCAAAGTCTAGAAGTCTGGATGGGTCACAATTCATCGCTCTAGAACAAAGGTTGTTTTATATGGGGGGGGAGTGGGGGGGGGGAACCTAGCGCAAAAGAGTCTATGATCAGCAGCGTAAGGATAAAAATTTTAACGCAGAATAAAATGAAATATCTTAGACCTGTGTATAGGTCCAAGTGGCAATATTATTCTGAAAGTGAAACTTTTTTATAGACAATGGTGTGATTTGTTCTTTTTGGAGTTCAAATAGCTTTATTGATCGAGTATGAGACTCCCTTTAAGTTCATAACACTTTATTTCATGGGCCTTCATAAAACAACATAAGCATCACATAGTATCAATAAAGAAAACGTCAGGTGAAGGGACATAGGTTTTATGGTTATAATGTTCAAAAGTTTCAACTTTATCAGCTTGATTTGAACTGCAGATTACTAAAAGAAATTTAATAAAAATAAAAGATCTAAGCATCCATGTATAGTTCAAAGTCAAATATTCTTTGATTATTTAAAGTATCTTCTTAAAGTTCTTGTGTTGCACTGGAGCCTCATAATAGGTTACAACAGTACAATTACATATTTATTAACTCTATTAAAAGCTATAGTAATAGATACAGAAAATCCACCTCTAAAAGGTAAGATGACAGCCGAATGTTTCTTAAACATCCCCCAAAGCTTTCTTATTACAGGATATAACTTTATTAATACAGCTAATGATTTGTAACATATCTCAAATTAAATAGAATATATTTAATTTGAGATTTCTATGGTAAACGGCCTCATATCAGAAAAAAAATCATATCTTAAAAAAATCAAAAAATTAAACAGATGGCGCTCTACATTTTTTTAATACGCGCTTATGAGTGTGCAAGTAAATTCCATACGAACGAAGTCACAGGCACATCTAGTTAATAATAAATAACCCTTTTTTTTTTCAGAGTAATTATTCAATACGTGCACTAACCCATAGCACAGCAGGGAATAATGAAGCATATACATTAAGCCTTTGAGACTTAATAAATCTGTTAATTCCGTAACTTTTATTAATAAAGTCACATTTACTGTACATGTTAAAAGGTGGAACTGCAAACAGACACATAATACAGTATTCTAATAATTTAGACCATTTTATATTGTTGTTATTAAGCCCCACCAATTCTAAACCAAACCTCAACACCTGATTTATTATAATAAAATAAATTATACATAGGTAGATGTACATACATAAATACACTCTAAAAACTGCTGGGTTAAAAAAACAACCCAACCAGCCACTGGGTCACTATTGGACAGAACACGCACTGGGTTGTTTTGACCAAAGTGCTGGGTTTAACCGTTTAACCCAGAATTCTGGGTTGTTCATCTGACCCAAACAGTGGGTAAAATTGACACTCTAGCTGGGTTAAATGTTAAAGTGCTCTATTCCAAAATGTGTGGCCACCTGTCCTTCAGAGGGCACAACCTTTTTGTTCAATATTATCACTTTGCATATTTATTAATAACTAATAAACAATGATTCAATATTTTATGTTAAATAACTTTCAAGGTCATGTGATCTATTGCCTCAAAATTTATTCTAAGATGTGTGGTCCCCTCCCCTGCAGAAGGGCACAACCTTTTTTTATTAAATCTTATGATGTTACATATTCTTTTTATATTTTTTATAGAAATATGAACAATTTAATTTCAATAACTTTCAAGGTCATGTGGCCTATTGCCTAAAAATCTATTCTAAAATGTGTCCATCTATCCTGCAGAATTGCACAACCTTTTTTTAAATCACTTACTAGCACTTTGCATGTTTATTAATACTTTTTAATTAAAATATTAATTATTTTATTTCAATAACTTCCTTGCAATATTAATTTTATTTCACTTGAAATAGGTCATAAAGCCATCCTTGAATTTACATTCAGTAGCAGTGATTAACCTTTTCATAGTGACGTGCCCACTCTTTAATCTATAGCAAATGACATGTAGTCAATTACTACTTGCACAACTTCTTCAGTAGCAACCAGGGCTGGTTCATCTGTATAATGGAACTTGCAGGCATACAAAACTGAGGTACTGATCGGATGGTCGGCGGATCAAGAATGGATGTGGTTTGGCCTGAATGGCAAGAATGGATATTTATTTACAAATCAAATCATGTTGACAGAAAAAAACATGATTTATTTTGTGTTCATACTGTCTGCAATGGAATACAATTTGAGGAAAATTTATAACTTGCTTTTTTCTTTTTTTATTCACATTTTCCACCCTGTCCCAACTTTTTCTGATTTGGGGTTGTATTATTAGGGCCCAAGTACTATGATATCAGCCCCATGTCATCATAGTGTGTGAAGGAGCTTCATGTTCTTCTAGGGTCCAAGCACTAAGAACATCAGCCCTATGTCGCCATAGTGTGTGAAGGGCCCCTCTTGTTCTTCTAAGGATTTTTTTTTTTATTAGGGCCCAAGCACTATGATCATCAACCCTATTATGTTACAGTGTGTGAGGGCCCTCTTGTTCTACTAAGGATTATTATTATTTTTTTATTAGGGCCCAAGAACTATGAACATCAGCCCTATGTCGCCATAGTGTGTGAAGGGCCCTCTTGTTCTTCTAAGGATTTTTATTTTTATTTTTATTAGGGCCGAAGAACTATGAACATCAGCCCTATTATGTTACAGTGTGTGAGGGCCCTCTTGTTCTTCTAAGGTTTATTATTATTAGGGCCCAAGTACTATGATATCAGCCCCATGTCATCATAGTGTGTGAAGGAGCCTCATGTTCTTCTAAGGATTATTATTTTTTAGAGACCAAGCACGATGACATCAGCCCTATTACATCATAGTGTATGAAGGGCCCCTCTTGTTCTTCTAAGGATTTTTTTACAGCCTCCAGGTAATTTTGACTTTTCTAGCATGCTCTAAAAGTCATTAGAGACAGGTTAGAAACTGCCGCCATTAGGATGCAACGCCCGGGGCCCTCACACAAGATTTTGCTGCATAGCTCATGCACACTTGCATGTATACAAGTAAAACCCGGTACACATTTAGATCTCATTGAGCTAAACAACTTTTGCATTGCGTGTCGTAGGCTCTACTTTACAGGAAGTCAGTTATTTTGGAATTTGATATAGTCCTCGTAGAGGATTTAATGTTCGCCACCAAACAGTGCCTATGTGATCTCATTTGACGCAGTAGACGAGGTGCTTTCGCAGGACTCTGTTAGCGAATCTCCGCTACAAATCGGTATCTGGAAGCCGGACCTCGAATATCCGACGTCCAACTTCAAACCAACTTCACCGCGGTGCTCAAATCTCCGAAATCGTTGAGGCATTTTTAAAAATCTTTTTTAATCTTTAATAACCGATTGATGTTTTGAGCTGTACACACATACATTATTAAACAACTCTTAAAACTACACTTTGTGACACAATAACAGTAATATTTCAAACATTTTGCAGGCTGCCATTTGGAGAAACCAGAGAATAAAGAATAAACCAGTTGTTGGGTCAAAATAACCCAACAATGTATTTAAAAAATGCTGGGTTGTTTTCGTAGCGTGTACATGCATACTGTACATGCATACATGCATATATACAGTACATGTTAAAGATAATTACAGTCCTCCTAGAGGATTTAATGATGTATGTATGTATGTACTGTATGTATGTATGTATGTATGTATGTATGTAATACTGTATGTATGTAATATGTAATATGTATGTAATATGAAATATTACATTCACTAAGAACATCAAACAAATGTTAAACAAATGTGTTCTAAATTAATCTTTACAAAAAAGTTAAAAAGTTAGAACTTAACCTCCTATGCAATTCCTAGAACACTATTTTTTTTTTTTTTTTAATAATATGCCAAAAATGGGTTGATACAGTATAAAGCAGTAACTTATTATGCTGGCTTTAAATTGCTTACTGTCCTATGTTACTTAAATAGCTTAATTTAACCCATATTGTGTATATAAAGACATCCTGCAGACGTACTAATGATGTTAATAATGTAAGTTATCTTTATTAATACTGTAAGTCATGACAGAATGAATTAACAAGATGTTAATGCTAGATTATAACCGCTGTTCATCTCCATTTAGAAGCTGTTCATGTTCATTATTTCCTGATGGCCTATAAGGTTTAGTGCATGTATTAATTCATCAGTATGAAAGATAAGTATTAATATTTTACTGATTTGCAGACATTATAGTTAACTGTTATATAGTTAACTAAATGTATTCTTCATCATTACTTTATAAAATAGTCATGCAGTGCCTATGAATGTCTTATGAAGTACCAGTTATAGTACGTTTTAAATAGGTGCAGAAAGCGCACAGATCAGGCTAACACTTGGCCAAAGTAGATCAAACCAAATGCAAAAGCTCATCTAAAGACCACAGCTGGCAGAAGCGAAACCCGTGCAGGATTCATGTGAACAGAACTGTCTGATGCAATTGCTTGCATGTACAGTATGTGCTTTCCTGTTAAGAATGGCGCACAGAATAAGTGACTGAAGATTTGTAGCTAATTGTATCTGAAACAACTGAACACAAGCGGAGAGTTGAACTAATGGCTGCTCGACAGACCACATTACTCACTCTGACCTTCTGCCTCCAGCTTTTCTCTCTAGAGCAGCCGGAGACCCGGGGAAGAGAAAGAGCATGCTCAGGGATGAACCCGAAGGACCTGTGTGTTTTATAGCATAGGTTTCTTTCCGAGTAATTCTTTTTCCTAAATAAATCGGCTTCTTTAGGCAGGTTTTCATCCTATACTCATATTAATGCAGTGGAAGTTAACAGTTTATCTAAAATAACATCATACAGTATGAATGCCATTGATGAAAAATACTGTATAAGCATGAATGAAAGTATCACTGCCAATGTGGTCTTGATTTCATGCTGTATTTTTGAGTTTCTGTTAAGGACCGCCATAAGAATAAACATATATGGGGGGAAAAACGATATATTTGTCTTAATATAGTCAGCGTACCTTTTAAGGCAGATTATATAAACTCTAGTATATTAACATGGTGATCTTTTCTGGAAGGCAAAACAAAATGTCAGTACCCTGGTATTCAAGAGAGTTTGTTAGTTGACTTATGATGTTCTGAGGAAAGTACAGGTTACTTTCAATTATTTCTCTTATTCATATTTAATTGTGTTTATTGCCGGTAAAGGTCACACTGGCTGTTTGTGTGAGTTTCTCAACATGAGAAGAGGAAGTCTTGCTGGTAAATCAGGGTGCCTCTTTAAAAATGTACAGGATCCACGGCAGGAAGCCGTGACCTGCCCACACTAACCTATTGAACAACAAATATCAGGAAACATAGCCAATCAACTCAAGGCACTCCCACTGGCATACTGGCAAAATATAACCGTCCGTGGATGAGAGGAGGATCTTCCTCAAGATTGAAAGTAAAGCCTATAAGATGCATGAAATGAAAGATTGGATGGTAAATTGATTTCGACATGATAAGGAAATCATCTTTAAAGAAGTTACAAGTTCCAGGAAATATTAATCATACAGACTTCAAATGAAGTTCATGCCCTGGCCTTCAAACTAAAGATTTCCCTGCAATAAAAAAAAAAGAGTGATCACAGGGCAATGGGTTTAATCTAATGTGACTTTCAGAATAACTGTTTGCAAGTATTACCTACAAAAGTAAGAGAAATGCAATATCCGATAAGGCTCGTGGTGGCTTTTGTGTTTACTAGCGATGGAAATCACCAGGAACCAGCCGAAACAATATAATAGTAAGTAATATTTCACTTTACTTACTGCACCATGAGAATTCACCATTGTCCTGCAGAATGCACTGTTCATGGACTGTTCATATTTTGTTTTTATCTATTTATTTTTTGAGTCCAAAAGACTAATTTTCAGGTTTTTAATTTTGGCTTCGGGTTCTGCTCGGCCTTAGGGAAATGTGTTGGCCAATTTAATGTAGGTATTATCCCACATAGAATAAATTGTATTGACAAGGTGTGCCAGAAAGGACATATTTGTACCACACATCCATCAACCCGAACGAATTTGTGGAGTCTCAGAGGTCCCCATCTACATTCTATTATATTTATAGGGCATCCAAATTGGCGTAGTGGTTAGTGCATTGTTGCCTTGCACTTCCAGAATCTGGGTTCAAATCCCGCCCTGGGTCTGTGTGCATGTGGTTTGTATGTTCTCCCCGTGCTTGGTGGGTTTCCTCTGGGTACTCCGGTTTCCTCCCATGACAAGACATGCAGATTAGGCGTTCCCAAATTGCCTGTAGTGTATGAATCACCGTGTGTGAGTGCCTTATGAGATATCTCCATATTCCATTACCATCTAGACTTTGTTATTAAAACATCCCTCTCCTCGGTTTGTCAGTGCTATGCTAAGCCTAGCCTACAGAGTGCTTCATCAGATGCTTCAAACCAGGATGAAACTGACGGCAGCTCAGCTACTTCAAGGATAGAAGCAACAGCTGTGCACATGCCAGGTCGTAAAGGCCACTACAGGAAACCATCACCTTCTTGTGATGGTAACACCTTTCTCCTAGATGTACTGAGCAACTTGTATGCTCAGTTTTAGAAGCAGAATGCCATGGCAGGAAGGAAGACCACCCCTCCTCCCAATCACCAGATCCTGTGTCTTACTACAACTGATGTGAGGAAAAAACTCAACGCAGAGTTAACCCACTATAGGCTCCTAGACCAGACAACATTATTCCTGGAAGAAGATCACCGAGCTCTCTCTTCCTTCCCTCTAAGACATTTACACCACACACACTGCCTCTGTAAAGCTACCGGCTTTGTGGACGACCCCATGCTCAAGCAAACTCTTCACCTTCCTGCTTTCTGGAAAAAGGTAGCGAGGCATTTGGGTCAGACTATACATGAGTTTCTTTCCTCAAGCCATCAGACTCCAATCTAGGGACTGGTCCGAAACCAACCCACGATCACCTATACTCCACTGAACGTGTTCCTTAACCTACTGTTAAAACACTTTAAACAAAATACTGAATTGTATTCATCACCTGCATTTTTTGCTGCTACAGTATATTCATATTAGATTTCTTTATTATTATTATTATTATTATTATTATTATTATTACCCTGTAATACAATCTTTTGCATTTTATTCACAATAGAACTGCTTCACTGTGTACTGTAGTGACTTTGTATGGTTGAAATAACAATAAAAGGCACTTGACTTAAGGTTAAAGTAATTTTCAATGAAGTTTCTCAAGATGGTGATCATATTCGGAACGAATCAATAATAACATGTAATAGAAGCCTTGAATACTAAGTATGTTAGGAGATAGGGGGTCATTTAATTACCGTAAAAATCGTTAAATCAGTGCAGCAAAGTGTAAATCCTGGTTTATTCTAATGAAGTCTGAGTCTTTCGTTTTCACAGACGTTAAATTTACTGATAAAAATCGCCACATTAGGATGAGTCGAATAAAGTCCACTGAGAATTTGATATTAGGTACCAATTCGCTTCATGCTAATAAAGGGTTAAAATAGTGCAATGTCTTTTGTTTAAAAATAGAATACCACAATATCTGGTTTAAATCATATATCGAGTAAACAGTATCAGAAAAGAAAGGAAAATTACTGCAACATGATAGGCAGAACAAAATGATGAAAATGGTATAAAACTAGCAGGGTGTGTAGTGCGGAATGATCGGATTTCCAAGAAAACAGTTGTATTTCAAATAAAAGACTTTCCACTAATAGTATCTAGCAAGAAGGCTATACAAAAAAAAAGCTATGAACACTTACCTATCCTAAGAATCAGAAACATGTTTCATACAGGACACAGCTTTCATTTTCACATACAGGAGCGTCAGAACCCATTAATGGTGTTCTAATGTCCTAATGTTCTAGTGTCCTCATTGTCATTGTAACCAAGGAGTTCCATTGTACGTTGTTTTGATCTATTTATCTTTTGAGTAAAAAAGACAAATTTTCAGGTTTTTATTTTGGCTTCAGCTTCGGCAGCCTTAGGAAAATGTACGTATTATGCCATATTGAATAATTTGTATTGACAATGTGTGCCAGATAGGACATACAGTAATTGTACCACACATCTCCATCAAGCACACACAGTATACAGTATATATACACTTCAGAGATATATCATGGAATTTAATTGCAACAATATTACATTTTTACACAAATAAAGTGGTTATATTGTGAATATGGATTGTACAGTTTTTAACGTGCCTGTGGTGTTATGTTGATAACTTGCAGATTTGACGTAGTTTAATTAAAAGTTTGATTAATACAGACTGATTAATGTTTCTGAAATGTGCCCAGATCTTGAAATCATCATGACGCCAGGCTCCATTTCAGAACGTGTGGATTTAGGCTTATTTGTTTGTGGTGTTACTGTTCTGGTATCACTACAGACTCAATAGTAACTCCACAGACAATAGACAATCAGAAATGTTCTATTTTTAATAAAATACATTAGCATTCAAAATCATATAATTGTATCTCTATTATCCGATATTTTGCTCAATAATCTTCTAATTGTTAAACCTTTTATGCAATATGAAGTCTGTGGTGCTATATTACTGTCAGCTGTAGTGTTTTCTTCAGAGCCATTTAATCTTATAATTTAATGTTTTTAGACTGTGAAGTGATTTCAGTCTTTTAGATTAAAGACTATAAAGGTACCACAGACCATTATTCCTGTCTTTTTTATGTATGTATGTCCAAATTAAAAAAAAGAAACTATTCTCTTTGGCATAAATAGGGGCCAGGTTAAACAATTAAACATTTCTTTAAAATAATTACATTTAAATAATCAATAAAACTGAATCATTAAAATAATTTATGTACAATTTCTCCAATTTAAAACTAAAATTTATATAACACCATAGACATAAGTGGTTGTGTCACAAGTGTTTAATTCAAATTATATAAAATCTGTTGTTAAGTTGTTGTTAAGCTTCTATTTTAATGCATATAGCATATGAAAGAACATTTAAATTCATAGTTATACTTTTTTTTAAACAAACAAACAAACAAAGAAACAAACAAACAAACGAACAAACAAACATCCATTTTTACAAATTCTGCCTCTCATTTAATGACCCTAACATTAGATTAGAACAAACATTATAAAAGGTTTTTTAAATAATATATTTTATATTTTGTTCTTATCTTCTATAGCTATATTTTCTATAGCGCAAGTTTTTCTTTTTATTTCATATTTTATTTCATAATTTAAGGTCACGGGTGGTCATATAAGCATTTTACTGCATATCGTACTGTGTACTGTGTATGACTGTGTATGTGACAAATAAAATTTTTATTTGAGATTACATTAGCTACAGTATCTGTATCTATGGCATTATTTCTAGTAAACTAGCCTGTGTTTGTCTTTCCAAAACAAATTAAATAGCAAGTTTGCTTGTAAATTAGAGACTGTCCATCATAAGTTAACATATTATAATGAATATACCGTATTTTAGTATAGTCTCTAACACTACTGTATATAACATAGGTTGTCATTTGGTTATGGTCCAGATGCCGACCCAACAAAGTATTTCTGCAGACGGCACTGAGGAAAAACTTGGAAAAATACTGCAGCAGCACTGATGAGCGCAGAACGAAACGGCTGTACTTCACCATCTCCCGCTTTCTAAATATAAACCAGGCTTCTGCAGTAGAGCCGGTGTTGCAGTACAGTATATCCCAACACATGCATTTATGTAAATTATTTAGCTGAAGGCAGCTCAGAGACCAGTTACAGTACTACAGAAATGAGTTTTAAAAAATAGAAAAAAGAATTCACAGACTTTTTAATATTATTTACCCCCTCTGGTCTGATTAGTAAACAAGAAATATGTTTTTTAATATTTTTTTTTTATACTATAATTACAGAATGGTTATAGAGACGTACTGTATGTGTTTAATATGACGGCACCAAACTCAGAAAGTGACTTAATCAAATGTTGCAATGTGAAGCATCAGTGTGAAAAAAAACTTATTTAGTGGTTTGAACAGAAAATGAAGGAATTTTATAAAACTAGAATATGAAGCTGAATACCTGGTACTGTATATCACACCATTCCAAATGATTCACCACTTATATTAACTAAATTAGAGGTCATTTCATTTTACTCCGTTTTACTTTTATTTAGTGACTGACTTTACTATCAGTATAATTAAACGAGCCACCCAAATAGAGATAACTATTTCAATCAGAGTTCAACTTTATGCATAAATAAGGTTGTTATTATTATTATTATTATTTATATTATTATTATAATTATTAATATTAATATTATTATTATTATGGTAATTGTGGCATTTCATCATTCTGCTCTGAGAATGCATGCCGCACTTTGCCTTTTTTTTGCTCTTTTTTAATCCCTATAAGAACGGCCTATTTGTTTCCTTTAACTATTAAAAAGAAAGGGGTAATATAAACCACTTCCCCAACTTCCATTAGAAAGTTCCTTTCATCTTTTTCTCAGCAGTGTAGTTTGGTAGAACGCCGCAACAACTTTAACTTGACTGACACGTACTTACAACACAAAGAAAGTAGACAAACTAATGTAAATTAGCCATATTGTCTCATTAGTCTGCTAAACAGCCTTACTGATGTTTTCAGCATTTCAGTACAAAACACATACACACATTAATGTCAGAATATTTAGCGCCGTCGTTTCTTCTGAGACAACTTGCTATCTTAATTAATGGATGTGACTACAGGAAGCCTAAACATATGCCACTCTCATGCAGGAAAACATCCTGCCAGTTTACACTCCATACATTCAAGTCATGAAAACTGAAAAAAAAAAAAAAAAGAAATCTGTTATAAGAAGTAGAGTGTATGAACATACATGTGTATGCTCGTGTGGAAGTATATGTGCATCCGAGCCGTGCATGCATTCACTGTGTGCACAGCTGTGTAAAGAAAACAAGAAAGATGTTTGATTGATTAGAGGAGAGCAGCCAAATAGCCAAGTGTTCAGGAAGTGGTCTCCATTTTGCCAGACTGCCGGGGGAAAATAGCAGCTAAATGCTGAGAAGAGAACCAATTTTTCTAAGCATAGTTGCGGCTGGGGTTAGAAGAACTGCTCCTGCATCTTCGCTGATAAAACAGCGTTCATAACATCGATCTGACACTCCACTCTGAGCAATGTCCTCGGCTTCTGATGTGCAGGAAGCGTGAATGGGTAGCCATTAGAGCTCCTCCACCCACCGACACAGCAACACTTACTGTATACAGCGACAGAACTGATTTGGATTTCAGTATATGCAGTAGATTATACGTGTATGTGAGTGGATATATATGTGTATAATGAAATGACGCTTCTCCTTCCAGTTCCCTAGCTATAAAATGCGTCATTGCTCATTACGATCAATTTTATAGAGTACAAATAGCACAATACAAGATGTATGTGTATACACTGGACATGTCATTTCACACCGGTCTCACTAAGCAGAAAACATGATCAAACACCCACTGATCTACAAAAGCTTAGTGGTGCCACGATACAGCCACAATCATGTTTTATGTATTAAAAAATAAATAAATAAATAAATAAATAAATAAATAAATAAATAAATACTAGACAATAACAGCGGCTACAATGTTTTTATATAATCTTGTCCTCACTGCAAAAGACATTAACAAACTAAAAAAGAGACCGCAGATATTTAGGTAGGGTGACATAGGCGGTCGCCCATGGTGGCATCCTGCCAGGGGAGACACTGAGCATGGGGGAACAAAAAAAAAGAAAAAAGAAACATTCAGAATGATGATAACATTTGCATGATCGGTTTTCTATTGCTCGTTTGAAGTCACATTTCACACTGATTCTATTTCGCGAGCGAGGCAGGGTACTGACTCCAAAGTACAAGATGGGGAAGCCCGACCGTGGGGGGAAAACTGGGGGGAAATGCACACATCTAACTTTGTACAGCAATGTAGCTAATAAAATTAACGACACTGCAAACTGCTGCAGAATAAAAAAAAACTATTATTTATAATACTGTGAATATATAGGCCTACTGTGCTGCAGGTATATTTCACTCTACTGTTTTTGTGTGGAATAATTAAGCCTCATACACAGTATATGAGTCAAAAATTATCCGCACTCTATATCTCACTTCAGTTTACTTAACTTTTAGGAAAGAGAAATTCATTGTTAATCTTCTTGCTTTTTTCGATAAACTTTGAGCATCTGTCAACAAACTTTCACGCACCGTCATTAAAAAATCTTTTGGGCTGAGCTGGGCGACGAATGCGCCGCCGTCATCACTTCTTCATCAGAAGTGAATCTTCTAAAGAGAGGATCAGGACTATACAGTAGAGAGGACATCTCAAGTAGAGTTTTTGCAGAGTGGATAACAGTAGCTAAAAGCTGCATTATTAGGCTTCAGCTCTTCAACAAGCATCATCACGTTCACCCTGCACAACAGTTACTGCCGAGACAGAAGCCTCGAACAAAAAGCACTGTGCGGATAATTTGTATAACCAGTCTAAACATCCCAAGGTATATTGTTCTAGTATTGACTCTTTAAATGCAGGATAAAGCGGTATAGAAGATGAGTTGTAAATGTTATGGTTATTTATTTGTGTTGTCCCAAATGTCTAAATAACATGTAAAATATAAATTAATCAATTAATTAATTAATTAACTAATTTATTTATTTTATTATTATGATTTATTTTTATTTGGGGGGTGGGGGCACTGAAGGGGAATTCGCCCAGGGTGTCACACACCCTAAAACCACCACTGCATTCAGCTACATAAGGAATGCTGATTTTCAAGAATTGCTGTTATAATTATAGATTTAAAAAATAATAATAATAATTTTTACATTTTGCATTTTCAATTCACCGTATTTGCCCCACCCATAACATCAAAGCTTTAGAAAACATCCATATTGTAAAATATACAAAAGCAACCAATGTTCTGCACAAAAAATACTATTCAATCATATCAATAAGTAAAAACTTTTAACTTTGCCCACTCCAGCAGCATAAGAACCAAAACATTGACACTAGCACAGAGAAGACATGTATGACATGACACAATTTCATGAAAACTGCCCACTTACTCAGATTTATCAAACTCACATGAGCTGCAATTAAACAAACCAAAGAATACATTTATACACTGACACTTATAATAATAATAATAATAATAATAATAATAATAATAATGACTCTTACAGCCAGATGTTTTGTAAAAATATTTTTTAATTCTGTTAAATCAGAATTTCTGACAATTCAGTCACTGCTAATCCCCATCAATATAACTAGTTCTAACCTATTGCACAATAACTACCAACCACAGAGGGTAAAAGCCAAATGAGTTTCCTCCAAAGTAATGTATAGTCAATGAACTGCTCACAGGGCCAGTAAATGTGCTTGGAAAAGATTCTAACTGCCATTTTCTGGTTAAATGTCCTTATAGATTCCCACAATTGTCTTTTACCACTCTAATAATGACAGTGGTTTTCCCAGCAATCCCAGTAGGGATTTGAACTCACTCAGCTCACTCAAGTCGATAATCTGTTGTGCTATCTAAGATCTACTACTTTTTATTCTTAAGACTGCATAACCATTCTTTCAACTTTAGGCGCAGTTCAACTTAGAAAGCATAAACCTACACAAATCAGTCGAAACATTAAAACCCAAAACGTGCAGGTTCCTCTTGGACCACAGAAAAACAGCTCTGACCCCCTTGAGGCACGACTCCACAAGACCTCTGAAGGGGTTCTGTAGTACAGTATCTGGCACCAGGACATTAGCAGCAGATCCTTTAAGTACTGTACTGTAAGTTGCAAGTGGGTCCTCCATGGATCATGGAGGATCATGGATTTGTTTGTCTAACACATCCTACAGATCATCGCTCGGATTGTGGTCTGGAGAATTTGGAGGCCAGATCAACAACCTGGAGCACTTTGCCTGCTAAGCCCCATATACAGCAGGCTTTGATGTACTGGGTGTTCTGATACCTTTCTATTTTAAGTGGGATTAAATCAGACAGGCTAGTCTTTGAATCCTTTGAGTGCCCATGATCCTGTCATCAGTTTTCTAGTATATAATTGATTATCAATGTTATTCAATTCCTGTGTGTCCAGGGTGTACCCCGCCTCATGCCCTAAGTCTCCTGGGATAGGCTCCAGGCCTCCTGTGACCCTGAATACAGGATTAAGCGGTATTGACGATGAGAGAGGGAGTGTTATTCAATTCAACTGATGATGGTGTTAGTGTTATGGCTGATCGGTGCATATTAAAGCAATTTTCATGCATTTCTAAAAATTCCAAATGGCATCTCATTTGTACTGATTTACTTTTTACCATTACTGTGTATTTAGTGTATTTTTTATGAATAAGTTTCCAGTGCTTAAGTAACCTGCTATTATTTGCTCCTTGTCCAATAACCAATACCTACTGATGAAGGTAGTTGAGCGTGCCTGCAAATGTAACACACAAGGCATTCCCATGTGCACTTATGGCACTTTGTTACTCCCTTCAAATCCTTCTGGCTCGGCCTGATAGCGGAAAGCAGGATGCAGGTTTTCTTTCCATCGTATTCATACAGGTAAACAAACTGAGAAGCAGTCATTTTATATCAAGGATTTTTGGGGCGACAGGCAAGAACGGATTGTTTTCGCGCACTATCGGATGAAGTGTGAATGCGTGGTGCATACAGATGTGAATGGTAAGGCTGCACACAAGTCATTAGCTGGAGCCGCGCAGTGAAGAGGTGGACTAAATTGCTCAGTTAATGGCCTTCTAACACACTCTAAATGGACCATTATCAGAGCTTTTCAAATGGATCTCTCAACCTCACTTTTTACATGGTTAAAATATGTGCAGTGCATGAAATAATGAGCTTTGTCTTTGGGAGCTATACAACATGTACAAAGCATTTCATTTAGTCGATCTTGGTTATTGTTGGAACCATGAAGATATTGAGTAATTACAGAAACTATTTAGTTCTGTCACGTGTCACATTTCATTTATTCATCATGATTCAAAGCATGTCTCAGGGCCACTGGGTGCAAACCAGGAATAGGTGCAGTCCATCACAGGGCACCGGTTCCCACATATCCATGCCTAGGGGCAATTTAGTGTAGACAATTCACCTACCAGCGTTTATTATGGGGTTGAAGGAAACCCACATGGATATGGGAAGAACGTGCACAACTCTGGGACTCTGGAACTTTGAGCTGCCAATGTTTGGATTTCTGTATAATTCCACACTTATTGCCACCTGGAAGGAGATGGGTACCTTCTCAATTCAAGATTTCTTCTTGATGCCATCTTGATGCCATGTGAATTGTTTCCTCAAAAACTCACCACTGGATTGCTCATTATAGGGATAAGAAGGGACTTTCTGACAATTTCCACGGCTAGAAACACTATACAACTGAGTCGAATTCCTACACTATACAGACGAATTTCAATTGAACAAAATTAAAAGATTGACACAACACTCAGCCGTTAAATAGAGAGAGTCTAAAACAGTGATCTGCTCCACTGAAAACAGCCTCTTCTCAAAACCGAGCTTCAAGCATGCTTGAGACCTCAACATCCCGACACACAAATGACGCACAACTCGGCTCAAATCAACACATAAAAGAGCGAAAAGGTGGCAAGAGATAAAGCAGAAAGCGAGAGGAATAGAGTAAAAGGGAAAGAGAGACGCTTCCATTCATGCAAATTAAACCAAATTGCCTCAATTTGTAACTCAGAGAGGTGATTCATACAAGAATTAGGAATCAACCTTGCAGCAGGATAATTGTGTGTGTATGTGTGGTGACGGGGCGTGCCTTCGGTTACCGCATGCTGTCAATTAGGAAAAGAGGAAAAGCCTACTGTATGTGGGTGTGGTGTCTTTCACGGGGCTCTCCTCCATTACATTACATTGTCTGACTCTCTCTCGTTGTCTCTTTCCATATTCTCCCACATTCAGATTGTGAGTTTATGTTACAGATATTAGTGAGCTGTGTCAGACATTTAACTACCCTCTATTGATCTCCAGCTTCGATCTGGCAAAAGTACTTTTTTAATGGATTGTAATGGAGCTGCACTTTAAAGACTGGCTCCTCTCCAAGTTTGGTTTCGGTTTTGGCTTCCTTTTTTTTTTTTTTTTGGTACTTCCAGATATGTTTACAGGTTCTTTTTGTTAACTGCCATGGTATTTATATTTCCATTCAAAGTATTAGCTGGTGGTACATGTGTTTGTGAGACTTGAAATGGATATACAATAACTTGGACAATTATTACATCATCTTTGTGATCAGATGCTATCCTGGAATTAGAAATGCAGCTGTGAGTAAGTTAAAGTATCAATTACACATTGAAAGGACATATAAAGAAATACTAAAGACAATGATATTGAACACAAATAAAAAAAAAGAATAGAAAGCCCCAACAAAAAAATTTCTCTCCATACATTTCTCCAAAGCTGGTTCAGATTTTTATTGCTAAAAGCCTTATACAAATAAAATTAAATTCCTAATAAAGGTCCATGATCATTCCATAGCTCTTATTACAGTAACTGTGTAATGCGCTCACAATGACCATCCTTTAAACGCACTACATACTTCATAACTGTATACTATAGTACTATATAAATTTTCTTTGACTTCCAATAACCCCGTCACCCAGAGAATGGCTTCCCTTCTGAAACTGGATCCTCTCAAGGTTACTTCTTCATTGTGTTTAAGGGAATTTTTCTTACCACTGTCTACTCTAGCTTGCTCATTATGGATCTTGATTTAAAATGAAACAGTGGTTAGCAGTGTCGCCTTGCACCTCCAGAGTCCGAGTTCGATTCATGTCTCGGGGTCAGTGCACATGGAGTTTGCATGTTCTCCCCGTGCTTGGTGGGTTTCCTCTGGGTTCTCCGGTTTCCTCGCAAAATCCAAAGACATGCAGATTAGTCTAACCGCCATTCCCAAATTGCCCGAAGTGTGGAAATGAGCATGTGAGCATGTGTATGTGTGTGCCCTATGATGCATTGACACCCCATCCAGGGTGTACCCTGCCTTATGCCCAGAGGTGGAAAGTAATGAATTACATTTACTCGCATTACTGTAATTGAGTACATTTTTTGTGTACTTCTACTTTTTAAAGTAGTTTTTAAAATCTGTAATTTTACTTTTACTTAAGTATGTTTTGTTTA
>JAQQZT010000023.1:25259188-25275881 GCA_030068275.1 Clarias platycephalus
TTATTTTTTTTTTTTTTTTTTTTTTTTTTTTTAATATATATATTTTATAGATAAGTTATATTTACTCCAACCAAGTAATTTTGGTGGAAAAGCTGGAGGTAAAAGGTAAAAAAAAAAAAAAAAAGAGAGAGAGAGAAAAAAAAAAGGTGGAGCTTCTCATAAAGCTGGCTGAGAAGCTTAATTAGGAATACTGTTAAGAATTTTAAACATATTTGCACAGTTACATATGTTATTTCTTGATGTCATTATCTTCATTGTTTTTCTTAAATAGTATAAAATAACTAAGTGTATTTATATGGTTTTATAACTAATGTAGGTTTCTTTGCTTCCTAAATGGGTTCTACTGTACATGGTGGGAAACATTCTTTTGCATAATTTTACATAGAACCATGATTTTATTGTTTTTTTCTCTAGTGTGACTATATTTAAAGCATCTCTGTAAGCTAGAAGTAGGACATGATTTATGCATTTTGCATATTGAGCACAGTTCAATAGTTTTGTATGAGCAATAGTACTGTGCAAAACTCTGCATATTGCTTACAGTGTTTCATAACATGGGAAATCACATTACGAAAACTGAATTACTGATTTAGCTGTTTGAATCTGGAAGGAAATGTGTATGTGAGAGAACACATTAATTGCTCAGTTTAGCATCAAGAGTACCCGGTGACTTTTAGAAGACAGAAGGTTAAGTATTATTAATGGGACTATTTTCTATGAACATCCTTAGCATCATGAAATGGTCAGTCATAAAATTCCATTTTGATTAAAAAATAATAATAAATCAAGGCTAGCTAACCAAGATGAAACGCTTTGTTAAAGGTGGCGACGGCCACAGCCGCACCTGTCTCCAGTCAATGGCAAATTACTGCACTCAAATAAGCAACCTGAGGCTCAGAGAGTGAAAGCGCGCGAGGGAGCGAGAGGCCGCAAATAGGGAGCAGCCTGTCACACGCAATCTGTTTTTCACACAGGGAGTTTGGTAATGGCATGTACAAAATTAGACTAAACAAAAAGGTCAGCACATATGACATGCCAAAGCCTGTCCAGCACGAACAATCAGGATTTCAGATGAAGACAAAGTTTGCAGGGTATAGAACTGTGATTTAAATTCATGATCAGTTTATCTTTTCTTTGATCATTTTGTCTAAGATTTTAAGATCAGCACAAGTACTGTATTCATATATACACCACATATTGCCAATTTTCACCCAAGGCATACTTGAAATGTTTAACACCAGGACCTGAATTGTGTAGATCAGGGGTGCTAAAATAAAATGTAAGAAATTCGAGCTGAGGTTTAAATATATGTGTTAGGATTCAGATCTCTGTATATATGCAGTTATTGTAAGTCTATTTAAAAAAGCAATATTGAATGCCAATTGTCAGTAACTATGTTAAACAGTTTGAACTTTCATAGCTCTGTTTAATCCCTTATATTTTGTTATCATATAATTTTAGATACACCTGTGCTATGAAGTGCATAACAGCCTGGTTTGGAAACCAAGCACCAAGCAGGCTCTCCAGAGGATAGTGCAATCACCTGAGTGCACCATCTGCACTAAACTCCCAAACCTGCAGTCTATCTACAGCATGTGTTGCTGGACCAAGGTCGTCTGAGCAATAGACGTCTTTCTCTGTTGCAGTTTGGCAAGTGCTTTTAAACCTTTTGGCGGGGGAAGGGGTGGTGTACTGTATGTACCCTCCCATATCAATCGCAAAAACGCTAGACAAACATGGGTGTCTTTGAGTTCATGCAAGTGGAAGTGGGCAGATAGCACTTTCCTCTGAATGTGTTATGCCAACCCCTAATGTTGCATACGCAGGACTTTGAAAAGATGCTATCGGCTGGCTTGGACAAAGCATGTGTAGGGGGTAAATAAATGAATAAATAAACACTCTTTTAAAGAAGCTGATTTTGTAAGTATTTACATCCTTTTTAAAAAAAAAAAAAAAAATCTAATTAAATTCCTTATTGTTCTGTTCTTCTGGAATCCTTTATACCTACATTTGCAGCATTTCACAGCCACTGTTCTCCAGAGCAACTTATATTAATCTCATTATACAGTTGAGGATTAAAGGCCTTACACTGGCAACTTGGTGGTGCTGGGGTTTGAACCTGGGAGACTCCAATCAATAGGCCGACATGTTAACCGCTGAGCTACCCCTGCCCCTGCTTATTAAGTACTTCTGCAGAAGTACACACATACTGTAGTTGATACATTTACGAGTAGGAATAAAATAAATCTGTAGTATAAAGAGTATAAAGATCGTGCTCACAGACTGAACCATTGTGCTCTCAAAAAAATAATGCCGTACAGAAAAGGCAGATATGTTGATGAGATAAGAGAGATAAGAAGAAAAAAAGCCATTACACCCTGAGGTTAACATATATATGTTGTAAATAAGCTTCTTTGTGAGAACTATTATGATGAATTTCCTTTAAAAGTGTCATCTTGAGTGAAAAGTGTCTTTCAGTGAATCATTTGAATCAGATATAATGCACTGTGGCATCACACTGACAGCATATTACAATACAAAAGCCTTAGAATAAAGAAAATAAGAGCTTGGTAAATTTCATTTCCATCGCTGCGCTTACAGACTCCATGAGTCCACTCATGCGAACAAATCAACCTTGATTTTTAGAACCCCAAGACACTTGGCCTGGGCTTTTGGATGTTTGTGAATGAAATCCACCACTGAGCTTGCTACTGGGACTTTGGCATTGAGATATTCACATGTGTGCAGTGTATGAAATAGAACTGAGTAGCCTTGATGCCCTTTGGTAACATTTGTACAGCAGCCCCCAAAAGGCCTGACTTTGGAGAGGCTGCACTGACTGAGCATCAGTGAAGAGGTACAGGCAAAACCTTGTGCTATCCTACTGTATGAATCCTAAGACTTTAGATAGACAGAATGACATCTGACAGTAATGTGGTATTGAATAATAATTTTGAGATGTAACCAAGAGAATAATCTGGTCATTTTTCAAAATAGACTACATAAAACGGAAATATTTTATTATTTATTCTGCGGCCCGGTACCATTTGCTTCACGGACCGGTCCGCGGCCCGGGGGTTGGGGACCACTGTTCTATTCCACTTTATCCTGTATTCAGGGTCGCGGGGACCTGGAACCTATTCCAGGAGGCTTAGGGCACGAGGCAGGGTACACACTGGACAGGGTGCCAATCCATCGCAGGGCACACACTATGGGCAAGTCGGGAACGCCAATTAGCCTAACCTGCATATCTTTGTACTTGTGGGAGGAAACCCACCAAGCACGGGGAGAACATGCAAACTCCATGCACACAGAGACGGGAATCGAGTCTGGCCGGGAATCGAACCCGGACCCTGGAGGTGCAAGGCGACCATGCTAACCACTACACCACCAGGCCGCCGTAACATAAAACATTGTTAAATAAAATTAATTGATTATGAAAATTTCAATAATATATACATTTTAATGTTTTTTTATTATTTTATCTAGTTAAGATGGCTGGTAACTACTCCCACTCATCGTCTATACTGCTGGAGACTTAGGGCGCAAGGCAGTGTACACCCTGGACAGGCTGCCAATCCATTACAGGACACACTCATTCACACACTACAGGCAATTTGGAAACACCAATTAGTCTTATCTGCATGTCTTTGGACTGTGGGAGTAAACCCACCAAGAACAGGAAGAACATGCAAACTCAGAGGTGAGAATCGAACCTGGCCGGGAATCAAACCCCGACCCTGGAGGTGCGAGGAAACAGTGCTGACCACTAAGCCACCGTCTGGCTGGTTACTAAGTATAGAAACCAACCAGCCACAATGACTAGTGAGCTACAAAATTCATTTGCCCTGCCTAATATGGAATTGTTTTTTCTGCCAGTTAGTTGGCCCTGATTATGTGACCACAGCTGTACAAACTTAATTCAGTGCAGTGGCTCCACCAGACCCAGATTATAATCAGATTGACAAGGATTTACAAAAGAGGAGAACCATAGAGCCTATGATCTGTCCAAATTGGTTGTGAAAGTCCCAAACAGTTCCTTCTGTAAATCAGGAGATTAGAGATGGTTAACAGCATTTATTGCTATGCAGTGAGAACATATTTATGCCAAATATGATATGATTACAGTAAATGTCAGTGGAGAACATTATAAAGGTAAACGATTAAAAGGCAACACTGGGCTCAGTGTGGGAATACACCAAAAACACACACTGGGAAAACACACAGTCACAAATATATATGCTTGCTTTTTGGCACTCCATGTGTTTTTATCATTGCAGGGCCGTTATAAGTGGAAAAAAAGGCTCGTATTTAATTATACAGATTGCATCATAAGATTATGGTAGATTGCACAAGTGCAAAATATCAAAGCACAGGTCAGCACAAATTAAAAAACAAACCAGTGACAAGGCACAAGCAACAGCAGGACAAAAACAGAAAGAATTTTTAAAAATCCCCCTCTCGGTGCATGAGGCAGTTCCTAGGGCAATAAATCCCACTGCTGGGTCACATGCTCGATTTAATTTACACATTCTGAACATGGTCAAAGTCTTATCATGTATTTGTAGAAGCCTTGCTTTTGAATATATGAAAGTGTTTATACATTATGCAGAAACTTACAATGTAATCAGTGTCGGCCAATGAAAATGGACGGAGAGCAATACAGTCTGTAGTCTGTACATAATTAGTGGAAACATGAAGGGATGAGATGATATGAGGAATGGGCTGAGGAAAGCGAGGTCATTATCAAGTTAATTATTTGTTGGCCCGAGGTCTTCCATTCTCCCCAGGATGCCTCCTCTGGAGAGTCAAGGAGGGAGGCAGGGGTAATTACTGCCATTTTGGATAATTGTGGTGATGCAGTGTGTGTGGTCTAAATTCAGGCCAGGATAACAGGCAGCAATGGGTAAGCAGCACTTCCCTGCCTTTGTTTGGCTCTTCGGAGATTTCCAATGTGGTGCGACCTCTAATTCCATCAGTCCAACCCTTGACCCGGGCCCTTTTTGCGCTGACATGCTACAAAAAAAAAAAAACTCTGGCGAATTCCTTTGAGCAAATGTATTCCCATAAATTTTTTTTGTGGCTATGATCACATTGTATGTAGTAGCATAAAGCAGCTCAGCATTTAATAATCTTCAATCCATCCTCTTACATGAGAAAAATGATAGAATAATTTTGTGATTAGCCGGTTAATACATTCATTCATCCAGTTTGATCTCATTACCACCAATCCTAGCATTCGGAATATCAAGCAGGGAGCAGGGCATGAAAATCCGAGCTGGCCAACTCCAGCTTCCAGACCCCACTTTGGGAGGGGATTTTCTGAGCTTGGGATGCCAAGGCAGTACAAACACCTGCACCAACTCCTGGGGACTGGTAGGATGATACATCGGTCAAATTCCGTTGTGTACTGATTCCTACCGGATTCCTTGTGGAAGGTTACGTTCGGTTGGCACTGTTGATCTCTAGCTGTGTTAGGAAGTAATTACTCACTCTACTACTCCGTTGCTGTCACGAAACCCCATTCCACAGGCTTAGTCTCCTCTGTGTCTGTATTTTTCCCATTTATTTCTCATTACACCCACTGATATAATGGAGTCCATTAAGCATTCAGATATTTTCAACACAAAAATACGTACAGCAGATTTTCATTATGGAAAGCAGTTAACTCTATGATAGACACGTGTTTCTCGTGTGATACTTTTATCATTTTATCTTAATGTAAATGTTACAATTCTGGTAGACGTTTAATGCTCCTGTGTGTTAAATGTAAGCTGGGTATTTATAAGATGGACGCTTTCACCAAATTGGCTAGGTGCTTGGGCCAATGAAAACCTCAGGTCGCCTCCGAGTGGCGCAGTGGTAAAGTGCTCGCCCTATCATCCGGAGATCGCGAGTTTGATTCCCGGGTGATGCTGTAACCTCTCGCAGCCAGAGGTCTGGAGAGAGCTGATTGGCCGAGCTCTCTCAGAGGGGAGGGATTAGAGGTACTTAGTGCTCCCACATTAAATCACGGCTCTACAGCCAATCAGAGGCATCTGTGAGCTCACGCAAGCGGAAGGAGGGGATAGCGCTGTCCTGTGTGTCCAGCAGTCACGTGGTTCAGAGGAAATATGTGATAGTCTTCGGCCCTCCCAACTGAGTGGTAATAGTAGCTTAATGTGGGAGCCCCCTAGTGGCAGGGAGGAATTGGATACGACTAAATTAGAGAGAAAATCTGGGAAAAATCAACCCCCCAAAAGAAAAAAGAAAAAAACTCAAGTCTGCAAACATACAATGTCTGGAGTAAGGACTGCATTCATCAAACATCAGCAACACTATGCTTGGGATATTGCTCTGGAGGATGGCAAGTGGTTATTCGGCTGTATTTTTTGAGGTTCAGAAGAAGGAAAGAGGCCAACTGCCTCACTTTAGTCGTTTTAACACCTATTGCAGGCATTGCTATGGAATCCCTGTGCTGCCAGTGCTGACTGATGATGTTGGCACCCTACGGAAAAAAGTCACACGAATTCTGATCTACCTGTTCTCATTCAAGTCACATGACTACGTATCGGATCTAGGACCACATATGAAAGCGCCTCAGATCTGACCTGAAAAAGATCCGATTTTTGCTTTCAGACAGCTCTAAGAAAATCAGATTTGTGTCTCTTCAGTTTAATAATGTAAGCATATCCTACTGTAAGGCTAATATATGTATAAACTCACTTTTCAATCATCATGTCAAACAATAGTAACCCCTGTTATAAATTATTTATGAATGCTTGGCAGTGTGTATTATATATTATAATGGCATATAAAAATATATGATAAATATCTTGTGTATGCATGAGACTGACCGGGCCACTACAACAGCTTCGGTGTGTTTCAGCACAGGTTCTACAAATGTCTTGAACTATCTTTAGTCCTTCACGTTATTCACATGGAAAGTTCTATCTAAAATGCTGATGCAAACAAACATTCTCAGAGATGTTTAACTGGGTTGACTGTAATGGCTAGAGCATATGATTTATATCCTTTTTATACGTATCAAATCGTTAGTCGAGCTCTTATGTCATGAAAAGTCAGAGCACTGGCATCCTGGAAGACACTAATCCCATCAGAAATATTTCATCGTAGACTAAATATTATCAGTCAGAACTTTGCATTGATTTGCAGTGATCCTTCTCTCGAAGAGGACAAGTGGACTCAAAACATGTCAGCAAAATGCAGCCACTGCATAAACCAACCAGATGAATAAATGGTAATGCCAAGATTAGTCTTGGATCTAGTTGCAAAGGATAAAAAGTTCAGCCATAAATAATCCTTTTTTTTTTTTTTTTAAAGACTGATCTAGCATGAGTCGCCTGTCTTACGTATAAGTCTTATTTATCAATTGTCCTCTGCTCCAGTCTTGAGACAGTACAAGAAATCTTCTCCACACTTTATGTCAGTGGCGGTTAACAGATGCAGACCTACAGCGGAGAAACCTTGCTCACTGATGCAGTGGAGTGCAAAATTATGCAGAGGCATTGTGGTGTGCACGGCTGGAGAGCCTGTTCAGATGGAGAGGTTTGAGTGCCGCTGGCCAGCTCTGATTGTGTGGCACAAAGCCACCAGAACAGAGATTCATCACCCTGCACATTTTTTTACAGCAAGCGGAGGAGCCAACAATGAGCTTGAGCGATCACTCATCAATGCACACAGCACAGAGCAAACCACTGGCCAGGTGGCTGGATCGTGCGTGACAGACACCTGGAAATGTGATGCCAAATGGCTGTTTATGTATTTCATTAACACACTGCACTGTGATTAATGGTGACATTTTTGTTAACGTAAAGCAATGTACTCTTACAGTATTTAATGTCTATTGGTGTATTTGGTAAAAAAAAAAAAAAAAAAAAACATAGCGTCACTGGGCATCGTTTATCAATAGTTTAATAAAGTTGTGCATAATTCAAACCAACCAAAAACTTTCATGGTGGATTTACTGTACTATCAAAGTTTGATGGACACATTTTTTAAAAGGCTGTTTTTCTATTTTTACGTGTGCATGTTGATCACCATCAAATATAAAACACATTGCAATCCATGTACAGTAATTAAGCAATTGCCAGGCCAACAATTTTACTGGCCTGTAAACATAATAGCAATAAGCAACAGAATATCCCACATATAAAAGTGTATAGTAGTAAGCAAAAGTTATCCCCCCCTCATTTAATTCTATGTTGTTGTTTTTTGTGTAAAAACGTAATAAAAATTGTCTTGTTATACCGGGTCTCAGTATTAGGCAAATACAGCCTAAGATGAACACAGACATATAAAAACTTTTTTCACTGCACCATTATTTAAATACCGAAAATGAAGACAAAAAACACGGGCATTACTAAGTATCCCTGTGATTCAATAACTTTTAGAACAACTTTTAGCAGCAATAATTTGAAGTAATTGTTTTCTGTATAATTTTATCAGTCGTTCACAATGTTTTGGCGCATTCCTCTTTTACTTCAACATTGACGTTGACTTTACTCGACTTTGACTAGGCCATTCCACAACCATGGCAATGGGCCTTAAATCCAAACAACTCTACTTTGGTCTCATTTGTCCATAGGACATTGACCCAAAAGTTTTGTGGTTTGTTCAGATTGTTATGTGGGTGTGATCTGATTAGTCTTTGTTTTTTAGTCTCCGGTTGGATCACTTGCAATTAGCTGTTGACTGATGGCACCTGAAGGGAACCATTTTAAATCATAGGACTGTGTCTTAAGTGACAACAACCTGAGAGTTAAGTAGCAACAGGCAATATGGTGACTTCTGTAATATAGTGTGTGTGTGTGTGTGTGTGTATAATAATTTAGAAGAGAACAACAGTTTTTCCGTTAATGTGTGTGTGTTTAATTCAGACGAAAGGAGAAAGTTTTACTGTGTAAGATGAGAAGGAGGAGACAGGAGGGGCTGAAAGCAAGAGTCTTCACTTACTCTAGCCTCTCTCTCTCTCACACACACACACACACATACACAGCACACATTTATTTTTTTCTTTTTTGAAAAGTAAAGTGCAGGTTAATTTGTTTAATTTTTACTTAATATTCTGTATTAATTATTTTTATGTATTTAATTTTTTGGGCTGTAGAACAAATAATTTAAGTTTCCATTATTTCTTATGGGAAATTAAATTTGGTTTACAAGTTTTGGAATACGAGGAAACTTCCGGAACGAATTATGCTCGTAATCCCACTGTGTGTGTATATATATATATATATATATATATATATATATATATATATTTTTTTTTTTTTTTTTTTTTTTTTTAATCCTCTGCCTAACATGGTCACAGTTTTTTTTTGATTCTGCATTTTAAAGGTTGAAAAAC
The DNA here is from genome assembly GCA_030068275.1 of Clarias platycephalus. Taxonomy (NCBI): domain Eukaryota; kingdom Metazoa; phylum Chordata; class Actinopteri; order Siluriformes; family Clariidae; genus Clarias; species Clarias platycephalus. The sequence goes on from JAQQZT010000023.1 coordinate 25,268,538, forward strand.
ATCATCTTTGTTCCCTAGCCCGGTCTGACAAGTCGTTTTCACTCCCTTCATTTCTCATCATCTCACAAGCACACGCATACACAGGCATAACATAGACATATAATAGAAACCCCTTTTGTACTAAAATGGCTGGTTCAAAGCCACACCGAGAACATGGGAATCTTTTGCAGCTGAAGTAGGTCAGAGTCAAACTCCTCCTATGCATCAAAAATCTAGCAATTGCTTGCATACATAAACCTCAGCAGTGTGTGCCATGTGCAACATGCTCTAAAAGAAGATCAGAAAAAACACCCAAAAACACTGAAAGGCAAAGGATATACTATACAACCGATAGAGTAACAATTGTTATACAGTTTAAAACAATAAAAATGATTTAATTACTATTGAAATCCTAATATCAAGTACACTCTCTAAGACTACAGTATACTATGGATGAATCCAAAGACAAATACATTATTCATGATGAACTGATGTGTTCTTCAAGGGACATTCAACTCAAAGTGGGACTTTTGATTGTACAGAATAACATAACACAGTTATGAGAGTAAAAACTACATTTATCACTACATTTAACACTTCCAGGGTCCGGGTTCGATTCCCGCCTCGATGTCTGTGTGTATGGAGTTTGCATGTTCTACATGCGCTTGGTGGGTTTCCTCCATGTACTCCGGTTTTCTTCTACAGTCTGTGTGCAAATGTGTGTGAATGTTGACCAGAGGTCCTACCACGGTTGTGAAAAAGGGAATAAATTCAATGGTCACTATTGACCTCCACGGTCTCTAGTTGGACTACAGAGGTTCCTAGATTGATGGATAATCCCCTGCTTGGATACCATGAAGTTGCAAAGTGTTCCCACCAAGTCCAACGCACTCCATTTTAGTTGAGACCATAACTCAATATTTCTACTGAGCATACTGTAGGTATTATTTTTATTTTATTTTATTACATTTTATTTATTTATTTATTTATTTATTTATTTTAGGGAGATTCCATGTTGAAGAATGCATTTAAACCAGTTTTTATGCATTAAAAATGACTTGGCATTAGATTTTCCTGTGTAATGTCTGGAAATTTCTAAACTATATCAAGCCATGGTTCACATGAGTTAGCCTACAAGAGTTCCAGTGTATTGCGAAAACCAATAATATTGGCAATGCTTAAAAACGCTTAATCACTGAGATAGCCACAACGCTCCAGTTAGAAAGGGAGGATTTTGTCTGACCTTTCCAAAGTCCTTCATCTGACATGAATTGTATCAGTATGTTCTTTTTTTTTTATGTGACTTTGTACAACTCTTCTATGCATAAATGATTTGGTTAAGGCGAATATGTGGATTTTATTTAATACAGTGATACTTCAATTAAATTTTATTCGAACAGCATCTCTGACATTATCAAATATTACCACAAAGATCTCTGATGAGCAAAACAAAGGTAAAGGCAGCAAGGAAAAAACTCACAACTAAGAACCACGTTGAGAGGAACCAGGCACAAAAAAGGAGCCCTGGAGGGCATTATAAATAATCTCTGTTGAGAAATTATAATCTTAAATCAAAACAGTTCAAGAGTGTTTCAAAAGTATGTTCAATATGACAATCAGAAATAATTATGAAATAAAATAAAATAAAATAATAATGAAATATTTAAAAATTATCCCGCACTGTGAAAAAATGCATGCAGAAATTTAAAACTGGAGCAATTTTATTTTTATGCAGTATAAACTAATTGTTTAAGGAAACCCAATTCGATTTTAATTTAAGTTTATTAAATTCCATAATGCTGACTTCATTTGTTAACTGATTCCACTGTACAGCATGGTTACTCTAAAATATACAGTAAATATGACAAAATATATACAAATTATATATTTTAAAATATTTGTATTAATATTTACACCATTTGGCAGACGCCCTTATCCAGAGCAACTTTATCTTATTATGCATCTGTGCAGTTGAGGGTCAAGGGCCTTGCTCAGGAGCCCAACTTGGTGGTAATGGGGTTTGAACATAAGACCTTCTAATCAGTAGCACATAGCTTTAACCACTGTCTCTTTATGATTACAGTAGCAGTTATTTAAAAAAAAAAAAAAAAAACGAAACAAACACAAAAAAAACCCGTAAATTGATTCCTCCTCTGGTCACTTTGTCTCCAGTTCTCTATTGGTCACCTTAAATAAATGGCAAATCTATATTGTTATCCCCAAGAATGCAACACGGATTCCAGATGTTTGCTGTTATAGATGTTTGGTCATGGCAAACAAGGGTTCAGATTTAATTGAACAGGTCAAGCTTAATCGTTTTATTCCATCTGGCAACCCCCACAGGATTCAACTCCTCCAACAGGATTAAAAGCAAGAGCTTCTTTTGATCCTTTTCTAAGTATTAGTAAATAACTGAATGTCCACTATTGATTTCTGAGCCACTGACAGAAATGAAGATCCACTTCTCAAGACCATAGAGACTTAGAGACTACTTTCTTCACTCGAGCCTCAAAATGAGTTCTATTAAAAACAAATCACAGAGACAGAGCAATGCCCTGCCCAGACCCCATGTCCCAAGATTCATTCCTTCATTCATTCATTCATCTTCTACACCACTTATCCTGTACAGGGTCTCGGGGGGAGCCCGGGAACACACACCCTACAGGAAAATTGGGAACACCAATTAGTCTAATCTGCATGTCTTTAGACTGTGGAAGGAAACCCATCAAGCACGAGGAGAACATGCAAACTCCACACATACAGACCTGAGATGGGAATCAAACCCTGACCCTGGAGGTGCGAGACCACAGTGCTAACCACTACACCACCTCTGTAGACACTTCGTAGTAATTAGTAATCCACAAGCGCATTAAGGAACATTTGATTAATGGAACCTCACACCATACTGTATGCTCGATCAGATTATAAAACCATAGGAATCAGTGCTTCCCATCCTGCCTCAACGTAAAAAAAAAATCTAGAACTAAAAGTTCAGGAATGCTGACTTCACTCAGTAACCGATTCCACTGTCACCCAAAAATACACCACCTACTGTTGGCCAGAAGCAACAGAGGGAGTCATGGAATGTAGGATGACAGCAGAATATCTACAGAGAAGGGAAAAAAATCCATCCTCCCTCACTGTGTGTGAAGCCACCACCCGCAAGAGCAGGCACGTGTGATCACACCACAGCTTGACAGACAAGCCATTATAAAATGAGGCCAGTGCCTTTCTCGTTCTCTCCAGAGCACATGATGAGGGAGGCTGATCTCAGTCTCTGAGCTCACTCAGTTACCGATACACTGAATTGTGCTGTAGTTACAGATCAGATCCACGATGGATTTACATCATCAATCGTACAGTACATTTGGGACAACATAGGTAGCAGCTAACGACTAACACGCTGGAGAGACAGTGGCAACATGACTGCTTTTTTTTTTTTTTTTTTAACCACCCTGATAGCTTTATTATTTCCCAACTCGAACATAAAACTACTGTATGCTTTTTAACAGTTTTAGTAGATTTGAGAGCTTCAGGAATCATACAGTTTCTCCATGGGGCACACAACTGAATCATTCCACACCCACATTCCACACCTGGAGAACTTTGATCTCAAAGACTTCCTGTAGCATTATAGATGGTTTTCTGTCTTTCGGCTGCTCCCATCAAGGGGTCACCACAGCGGACTATCAGATCCGCACAACAACTTGGCACTGGTTTGATGCCAGATGCCCTTCCTGATGTAACCCTCCCATTTTATCCAGGCTTGGGACCGGCACTGCTGGGGTTTGGGCATTGACTGGGATTCGAACCCAGCCTTTCCGCATGGAAAATATGTTAATATTCCGAGGTCCACACAACCACACACATAAATTCCCTTGTTCCTCCTGGGCAGCTTGGGGCATGACTCCACAAGACCTCTGTGGGTATCCATCAGGATATGGGCAGTGGATCCGTTGGGTGCTGTGGGTTGTGTGGTGGGCATGTTTGCCCAGTGCATCCAATGGATGCCCAATCAGATTGGGATCTGGGGAGTTTGGAGGTTGGGCGTCTGTAACCCTGAGCTCTTCGCCTGTTGGGCCATGTGATCGACAGGCTGCGGAGCACTCAGTGCCTTTATGTTGTGCAACATTATTGTCTCCTATACGATTTGACCAGATCAGTCTAGCTGGCATAAATGAGCCTTGGGTGCCCATGATCCTGTTACAGTTGACTGGTATATTACCGTTATCCAATGTTAATGTGTTAATGTTATGAAGTGTTATTGGTTTGTAAGGCCTGATTCAGCCCAGTGAGATTCTGAGAGCACCAGAAGTTGTGTATTTTCTCATAACAGCACACCATGAAGAGTTTAAAGGTGTTTTATCCCTCTAAAGACTGTCTCGTGTCAGAAAACATCAACAACCTACATCTTTGACAAAGTGCAGCTTCTTTCCAAAAAAGATGCATCCTCAGAGGAAGCTTCTCCAAATCAGTGTTTACTCATGTGTTTTTAAACGTGCTTCAGTTGGAGTGCCCACCCTACTGTATAAGGACCTAAATAAATTGTTATTATAGAAATGATTATCTATCAGACCGTGCACAAAACAAACCTCTGCCGCCAAGCTACTGTCAGAGCTGCAGTTACAGAAAATTAATCAGCACCTACTGACCAGTCAAGCATTCAACAGTGCTGTTGGGTATTGTGTGTAAAAAAAAAAAAAATTACAGTACAGATGCACTGAGAAAACATAAAATATTTAGAATACAGTGCCGATGCACTTACGTGTAGATCTGTGGCCTAGATGGAAAGAATTCTGTTTGTGCGTCTTTACTGTTTTCCCCGGGATTGAGCATTATCATATAAAATGAAGCTACTCTCTCAACACTCTTTGCATTACAATTGTCAGCTCGGGCTGAACATTAAAAAAGACGACTTAAATTTACTTATTTGTCAGATACTTTTATCTAAAAATCCATCTCACATATTTCTGTCACTATGCACTGACTATGTTTGCTGTCTTCCCATCTCATGAAAAAATCTATATTTTTACACCAGGATCCTTGAGTGCTTAACCAATCTGCTATACAGTATACTGCTTATCCTATGTAGGGCAACTTGGAGCCAGGGGCCTGAAGCCTATCCCAGGGAACTGTGGGTACCAGCCAGGGCACAAGGTCATGAATTGCGTGGCATGGGCACATACAGTACATTCACACACTATAGGCAATTTGGAAATGCCAATCAACCAGAGTGTACCTAGAGGAAACCCATCAAGCACAGAAGAAACAAACGCACCCCATGCACACCAGACCAGAAAAGAGATTGACACAGAGGTGACACAGCTAACCACTAAGCTACTGCGCTGCCTTACCCAAGAGTTAGTTCCACTTTTTGATAAATGACTGTATACAGCTGTGCAGACTGCCTAAGCAACCAGGCAGGCTGGGCACACAACCTAACCACTGAGCTACCACAGCTCTCACCTGCTTACTATAACATCCATCCATCTAGGAACCTTTGTAGTCCAACTAGGGACCATGAAGGCCAATGGTGACCATCATATTTATTTCCATTTTGTATGACCGTGGTCGGATCTCCGTTCAACACTCACTACAGGTTATTTCTAATAACACCAGTTAGTGCCTAATCTGCATGTCTTTGGACTGCAGGAGGAAAACGGAGAACCCGGACCGGAGGACACCCACCAAGCATGGGAAAAACACGCAAACTCCATGCACGCAGACCCGAAACGAGAATCGAACCCGGGACCTGGAGGTGCAAGGCGACAGCGCTAATCACTACATCACCGTTCCACATCACCGTAACATTATTTACTCACTACAAACTTAAATAAACATGACTTACAAGCTATAGAGTTGAGTAGAGTTGGGACCTCAATTCTGAATAGCGTCAATGAACTGGTTGCATAAATAGACCAAGTAAGTTAGAAGTTGAGAGAAAACGCCAATGCAGAGCAGGAAATAAAGTGAAATAAAAATGGAGAGAAAGCTTTCATGCATTAAGCAATAAGATGTTTTTCATTTCAACATTAGAAATAATAAATTCAGGGGAGTGGTGGCTCAATAGATGGAGACCGTGTTGCTAATCCCAGGGCCTGATTGCCACTGTTGGTCCTTTAACTCTATGCTTATACAGTATAGAATCCCCAGCCAATGGGATCCGCATGCCATGGAGTCCCCAGCCTGGAGAAATGGGTGGGTTGCAGCGTAAAAACCCAATAACTTGCAGGCCGAATGATCAGATGTGGCAACACCAAGGAAGGGAAAATGAAACAAAGGATGTTCATGGAAGACCAGAGTCCTTAAAGGTTGTTAGAGATTCTGGAGGACGAACAGAGGAGGGATACTTTTTCGCAATCAAGCACAAATATAAGAAAAGTCAGATTTCTCTCTAATTACAGCCACTCCAGATGATGTTCATTCTCAGTCTAGCAGAATACACAGACTTTCTTTCACTGAGGCTACTAAATTAATAAAGCAGAAAAATGTACATTTCTTAGTTGGCTACTATTATTATACGATCTAGGTTATAACATTCTTAATTTAAATTCATAATTTAAGGTTTTGAGGATTTATACAATCCATGTCGTCTGATCCATTTCATCTGATTACCTCTTTTACATGACATCCAAAGTATCCAGAGCATTTCTGAGTGATCGGATTCACCACGACAAACATCAAGCAGTAACTTAAGATCAGAGGAAAGCAGAGAGCTTTACTGTTATTCCAGCCATATACAGTATAAGTTTAGATTACAATGACATATTGGTCCATTATGTCAAAGAAATTTAGATATTTACTAAATATTGCAATCATTAACTGAACAGGACCCATACAGTATATAAGGCTACAGTACAGTATGTCAAGAAGTGCTCGCAGGACCAGAGAGGAGCCTGACTCAGTCAGTATGGCATTTCAAATAAAAGTGATAGCTTTCATGCATTCACTCTATTCTCTTCCTGCAGAAACGCAGCCAACTGCATCCCCAGGGGACTCCTTTTCAAGATCAGCAAATGATCCTGCTCACAAGAGATGTCAATTGTGCAGACATTGCTTGTAGGGCCATGCCTTACCAGCACACCACCAAGCCATACTTAGATATACTGTAGATGTTCCTGCCTTGCATATAGATGGCTAGATTCCAAACAACTCATGTAGAAAACAGTTAAACACACAAAAAAAAAAGATTGACTTCGGTTTAGGAGATGGGCTCGAGGGGTTGCCGCACTTATAGCAATATGATTTGAATGAAAGAACGCAGGAATGTATTAAGATAATTAGCACACACCCGCATGACTCCATGCATCTACAGTGTGCAAAGTGTAAAAAGGCAGATCCGTAAAAAGGCAGCCAGAGCATACA
>JAQQZT010000023.1:25280205-25291485 GCA_030068275.1 Clarias platycephalus
CTTCCCTGACTCTGCCATGATGATTGACAGGCTACTAACGAACTTCACGTCAATCGTGTTAGTCTATGTTAAATCGCACGAGAGGTTGTGTAAAAAAATCATTTAAATACATACCCCTTTATTGGAATTTTTTTTTTTTTGACATTTTAAAAATAATTTTCAAGTGTAAACACAGAACGTGGATAGATTGAAGAGCCGCAGACGAGCAGTGAAAGCCGCGGGTTCGCCACCCCTGCTTTAGATCCTTTGGTGTGTTGTAGGGTGGGGCCTCCATGGATTGGAGTGTTTGTGCGGCACATCCCGTGGGTTCTTGATCGAATTTGGATCAGAGGATCTTTGGATCCTTGGAGGCTGTGGTGCACTGGATGTCCTGATGCCTTTCTATTGTAGTCAGCAATCCCTTTTTTACCAAAAATTGTCCTGCATTGGCTTTTCTGTGGGGTCTGACCAGCCAGGCTGGCCTTTGGTCATCAAAAATTCAAATTTGAAGTTTTCAAAACAGCACAATGCCACAGAGATTGCCCTGCTGTCGGCCCCATAAAGCAACCTAACTGTCATCTATCCTTATTCTCCTGGACAGCACCCTCAGCAGCATTTGACATGGCAAATCACAACATTCTTTTGTTCATCCATGCAAGCCTTGGAATTTGTGACACAGCATAGAAATGGCTTGCTTCCATTTCTACCAAAAAGGTCAGTCATATGAGGTGACATGGAGGGGATCCACATCTGCTCCATGCAGACACTCTACTTATATCTCACAAGGCTCAGTACTTGGTCCTCTTCTGTTCTCCCTCTATACCCACTCTCTTGGTGTGGTCAATTCACACCTTACATTTCATACCATTGTTACTGTATGTGGACAACACTCAACTCATTCTTTTTTTCCCCCTCCCTCACACTCAGGTTTCCACCTGAATCTCAGCATGTCTGGCAGAAATCTGATTTTGGATGACAACTCATCAACTGAAACTTCAGCAAACCCAAACTGCTGTTCATCCCAGTTGATTCATCCCACTTTCAGGATCTTATGATCTCCATGGACATCTCACAGATCACACCTTCAATCACTGCCCAAAACCTTGTGGTACCCCTTGACAACCAACTGTCCCTTTCCTCTTACATTGCTAACATTACATGCTCGTGTCGATTTGTACTTAATAACATCAGAAGGACTCATCAATTTCTCTCCACACAGGCCACTCAGGTGTTTGTTTAATCCTTTGTTATTTTGAGACTAGACTACTGCAACTCATTCCTGGCAGGCCTGCCTCTGTGCACCATTCGACCTCTGCAGCTGAACCAGAATACGACTACACTAATTGCTTTCAACCTTCTACCACCCTACTCCTTCACTCCATCTACTGGCTTTCGTTAGCTGCCCGCATCAGATTCAAACCTCTGATGTTTGCCTACAAAGCCAAAAAAAGCCCAGCACCCACTTACTGTATCTTGAAGCACTTATCACATCCTGCACTGCACCATGATTTCTTTAATCCTCCAGCATTGTTCAACTGGTCCCACCATCTCTCGGGGATCGAGGAAGACGTGGATCTAAAGTCTTTTCTGTTCTGGCACCCAGGTGGTGGAAAGAACTTCCTCTAGATGTGTGTGTACAACTGAGTCAATGGAAATCTTTAAACAATATCTAAAGGCATATTTGTTTTTTATGTATCCAAGTAAACTCCCAAAAGTCACTTTGCATAAGGGCATTTGTCAGATGCTGTAAATTTAAATGTAACAAGTTTACAATTGTATAGTTGGTGATCAATGCTGTTCACTTCACCTGGTAGTGGTCATAATACAGTATTATGTCTGATCAGTGTCGCTCTGTGAGTTTCCTCAAGGTTCTCTGGTTTGGTCCCACATCACAAAGACATGCCAGTAGGAGGACTAGCTGCAATCCTTTGCCCTATTATTATTATTCCATTCATCCATCTAGGAACCTCGATAGTCCTAGAGACCGTAGAGGCCAATGGTGACCATTGTATGTACAGTATTTCCATTTTGTACGGTCGTGGTAGGACCTCCAGTCAACATTCACACACACACTACGGGCAATTTGGGAACGCCAATTAGCCTAATCTGCATGTCTTTGGACTGTGGGAGGAAACTGAAGAACATGGAGGAAACCCACCAAGCACGGGGAGAACATTCAAACTCCATGCACACAGACCCGATGCGGGAATCAAACCCAGGACCTGGAGGTGCACAGCGACAGTGCTAAGCTAGGCACTAAGCCACCGTGCTGCCATTATTATTGTTGTTGTTTTATTTTATTGAAAAAAAAGTGATAACACGCCAAATTAATAGTCTTTCTTATACACTAACGGTCCTAACATGCACATTTTAGATGATTCAATCTCAGCTTCATTAGTTTTAAGGAATTCTGACATTTTTAATGGAGCTAGCAAATGACTATAAAACTATAATGAGTACGGTTTTGAACAGAGGGCTTTCTGGGAGAATCAAGTGGAAAAGGTCACATAACTGTGTTGTATTTGCATTGTAAAACGCAAATGAATTGAGGCAGAAGGCTTGTACTGTATGAATCAAGCTAAAAATAAATACTGTATGCTGGGTGAATAGGGCTCTAAATGAATGGAGCCGTCCAAGAGCGAATTGGGCAGAGTGAGGATAACAGACCTCACTCCTCCTCCCCTGAACCTCCTGTGGTCTCCTCACGTCATCAACGACTGCTCACTCTAGGGATATCTATTGCACAATAGCCCATGGAAACAAGGAAACACCCTTACAGGCATTACAGTTCATTAGGTCGCAGTAGATGGCTCACTAAGATGGGCTTAAATCTAAGCTTTGCAATTTCCAAACATTATAATTATCGAATATCAAATATTTTTGTGTGGTATTAAATATTTCCTGTTAGCCAGTATAAAACTTAAAAACATTACGCATTGCATTTTAGGCTCTGTGGTCACAAATTGCTCTGCTGGCTGAAAGCTAGAACAGATTAAAATGTTAAATGTGGACCTCATCCTCGTTCCCAGTGATGGAGCTGCAGCACTGCTGAGATCTTCATTATGCACTTGTGCTCAGTTGCTAAGGGAAAAAAACCACAAGCCCACAGCAATGGAGAGGGAAGTTTCTAGACGCAAAACTCAAAGCACTATCACACACTGAGAGACTGCATGACCGGACATAAATTCATCTTTTTATCTTTGTGAAAAGGGCAGGGTGACTAATTGCCAGTGTTCCTCGGGCTCCTGTGGATTCTTCAATTCTCTCTAACCTTTAGTAGAAAGGCTTTCCCTAGATCCTAAAAACAAAATACCAACAGCTTCTCACCATTTTCCCGTTATGTTCATTATGATATTAATGAGGAATTTGACATACAGTAGAAATAGTGGAGATGGCAAATGGTGGCCTACAAGGTCCAATGTGAAATGCATGTATAAGTTAGACCAGAGACTCAGCTTGACTAATTAGGGATAAGCACTATTTGTATTCCTATTGATTTTTATTTAATTTTATTTATTTATTTATTTGCGAAAATGTCAAAAACAATCCTCTCACTTGCCTTCCTACATTTATTTTAAGCTATTGTGATGTAGTTCAGATCAGGAGACCAGCACAGATTTGAGAGGAGATAGGTGGTGGTGCTGATGAGATCACACCCTACAGTAAATACAAGGGGCGTTCATGTCAAACTAGGACTTTTGATTGCGCAGAATAACAAAAAAAACAGTGAGAGTAAAAACTCATTTTATTTCACTAATGCATTTATCCCAGGATTTCACTAGTGCTTGGATGCCATCAAGGTAGAAAGTTTTCTCAATATGCTTCATGTCTGAAACACTAGCCTCCCAGGAACTCCCTTAATGGCCAAACATGGGAAATTTGGTTTAATTTAGGTGTTCCACTCGCTGACTCATCAACATACTTGTTGGCCATTTGCACACTTCAAATGTTATACTGCAGTTAAGGTTTATCAGCACACTGCACTTGAAGTCTTCTGTTAATGTCAGATATCCGTTTTATGCCTTCATTCACAAGAAAGTCCTGGTTTGACGCAAACTCCTTTTGAACTTCCATGTTTTGGTACAGTTAGCTTTCACATCTGATCTGAGCCATGCCCGGGTACAACATATCACGCACAAAACCACCTTTTTAAATAGACCAGAACGTGAACAGAACCGAGTGTTCACATTATTCAAACATACTGGACTTTAGGGTGAAGTGTACTCCTGTCTGTTCACTAGTCCCTAGTCTGCTCCCCAAACTAAAAAACTAAAGTCAACTCAGCATTTCATTACAAATTATATCTTAAATTCCACAGGAGCAGACACACAATCATGGATCCACATACATCAAGGCACTAGGAGGAGCCAGGAAGGAACACAGCATGTGAAGGAACATTTCTATAAGCCACATGGACTGTATGTAGTTTCATAGGCCACCGCAATCTACATGCCCAGCCTCCACTTGCACACAATCCTGCCTCTGCCCACTCAGAGTGTTTCTTTTCCTGAAGACATTTCCACACCCTCCCTCTCTCCAGTGACAGGTCTGCAATGTTGATGCCTTGTGGCACTTCCATCGTCCTGAGTTTAATTTTTCTTGCTACGATAAAACCAAAGAAGAGAAAGAAAAAGAGTGCTAAAAGAAAAATGACAGAGGGCTGGGCTGGGTTGGGGTTGGGTTGGGTTGGAGTTGCTGTGTAAAGAGAAATAGGAAGGCAAGAAGAGGCAGAAGAGAGAAAAGGAGAAGTAGGAGAGAGAGTGTCAGCTTGTGTCGGCCCTGTATCCCAGTGGGTGGTGTTTTTCTCACTGCTACTGTGGCAACAACATGTGACAGAAAGATCACATGGAGAAAGGAGAGCATGTTGGTTTCTCTTCAGCTACCGGCTCAAATCTTCCCATACGGATTCCTCACTCCTCTTACCTAGTCTCATCTTCCACACATTCAGTGCGTGCATCAAAAACGGAGAGCAAATCTTGAGCTGGCAGTGCCGCTCCTGCCAGAACCTCACGCCCGGGTAAAATTAGAGCAGTGTGTGGGCGCACACGGCAACACGCTCATAACACATCAGCTAAACATCCCTGCAAACCAAAAGTCCGCCTACTCCATATTCAGCAGGTTAAAGACACAGCTCAAATAAAGCTGGGAGTTTCATTGACTGATATTATAAGAGAATGAAGTGTGCCATTTGTGATCCGGGGCACAATAGCAAAGAAAAACGCAATCTATGACATGAAAAAACAGCTAAGATACCCTTTTAATGCATTTTGCGAACGTGTTCTATGAGTATCTTGTAATGGACTTCTGGTAACATGGTCTGGAGTGGGGAATAAATTAATCTCTGCTGTAGGAGCGCTACGAGACAGTGATAATAAAATATTCCACTTTTTTTGTGCTGTCTGTGCAGGTTCAGGTCCCAGCGACAAGCCTCTGGCGTCTGCTAGTGGCGTTAATATTTCAATTATGCTCATGAATAAATGAATTAAATAGGTGCTAACATTGTTCTGTGGCATTGTTCTGGATGACTCCAGCAGTGCAATGAACTGGATACTCGAGATGATTAGATGAACACTGAACTGTGATTTGGCCCTCAGTGTTAAAGGTGAGCCCTGTACAGAGTAAAATAGTAATCAAGAAAAACATAGGCGTAGACGACGACAATATTTCTTTTCCCAGTATACTATAATTACACTTTACCTTGAAATATTATCATTGAAATCATTTTTTTAAAATGTTTTAAAGAAAGCAAGAAAGTGCTTATTTTGAAAGATATCATGGCTGGTTGATATGTAAGCTGTAAGCTGGTTCGAGATGAAATTCATGTCATTTTTACTTAAATGTTATAAGCTGATTTAACACAATACATAGGAAAAGTGCCAATATTGTAGCCAATCAGTCGTCATCATGATGTTAATGGACAGATATACCTATTTCATTTTCACTGGATACTGCACTGTGTTGCTGCTAGTAACTTCCTAACTCTGGCTGCTTGCTGTTGTTATGCCTGGTTATAACCGTGCATTATAACATGTGTGCATGTTTTGTCTGCAATTCACCAGGTAGATCTGGCAACTGCTATGTAGAACAACATAAAGAACTCTTTATGGTCTATGTTCATTCATTCATTCATTCATCTTCATTCACAACTCTTATTTCACTCACACTACAGTATATTCACCATATTCTGTATGTATGACAATAGATAGATATATACTAGATACAGTATAGATATAGATGATGATGATGATGAACGACAAACTTTTTTTTAAAAGTTATTCCTATTACAACATATCATTCAGTAACTACTCCAAATCCTTTAGTAGCTACTGTACAGTGAGAAGTATGTCATTACCACAGTGAAGAATGTAAATCTGTCCCTGCATATGAATCCTGGGACTTCAAGTGCTTAATGAAACTCGGAACCCACTTTTGAGTCCTCAAAATCTCTCATTAAATGCAGATCCTCTTCTTGTGCCTGTAGCCTGTACTGATTGGCTGGCTTTTTCAGGGCATCCGCTCCTGTCAGAACTCATTTAATGCTCTTTTGCAGGCATCTAGACCTTTCCACAGCCGACAAAGGTGACATTTACATTTGCCCTCTATCAGAGAAAGAGAAACATGTGTCTGGATCCTTCTAGACCTGTGCTGAATCCCATAGAAAGCCTCACTCAATAAGATGTTAGAGGAATGTCCAGGCCAGTAAAACTCCTATCAACTACCGCTGGACTAATGTTAGTTCTGCATGCTTGTGTATCTAGGGTTGATTTTTCCCTCAGCCAATATTATAATAGTTTTTTTTTTTAGACTAGAAGATTTATGCATTGCTCAATGTGAATGAATACTATGCACTTAGAAATGCGTTTGTGTGTGTGTGTGTGTGAGATTGTTGTTTTTCATTAAATACAATTTAAATGCAATGGGCTTATTGATGGTGGGCTTATCAGAGACTGTTCATCCTCTTGGGCATTTCCATTTCAAACAAGCAACCGGAGATTCTGAAAAATGAAAAAAAAAAAAAAAAAAGCAACCAGGGGAGAAACACAACAGTTTCGACGCGCAAACATAAAAAAAACAGAGTGAGATCAATAGCGTTCCTCTGCGCTTGTCGGAATCAACACAGCACAAGTACCCGGGCGCTCAAGCAGAAAAATATTTGTGTAAAGGACAAGGTCAAACCACCGTCATAGAGCATGTATAATTTTATTTCATACATCTAAGAAGCACTGATCTTTGTAAATATTTAAAAATAAATTTGTTTTACTGTGTATTATTTAAAGCTCACTGGTCAATGTCAAAACATGGTGGATTGATGAGGCATTTTTAACCTTTAATTGGGCGAAGAACCACAATCGGTATCGTAAATGGAATTTGTATAATTTATAATTATTTTTGTAAATTTGCGCATTTTTACATCTAAATAGTGTGCCTTTAAATGTATCCATGTTTTTTAACATACATGTTTTGGAAGAATTTGTACCCTAGACAGACAAGTAGTCATATCCTAATCTTACACTCATTGAAATAATAATAATAATAATAATAATAATAATAATAATAATAATAATAATAATAATAATATTTGCTAACTAATATATAATATAATAGCTAATAAATAAACAATAACTAATTTTTTTTAATAAATATGTTTTTGTGTGTGATAGTTATTTAAAATACCAATATATAAATAAATAAATAAATAAATAAATACAAAAAATTTAAATACACCAATTAAAAAAAGTATTGAAAAAGTCTTGAAATTTTAATGAGTATTTCAATGAGTGCTGTCTAAAAAGTTAAGGCATGTTGAAAATTTTAATCTTGGAAGTTGCACATGGTTATCTTTTTTTGTCATTATGGTGAGTTAAACTGACACCACAGTACTGTTGAATTTTCTTATCTGATTGGTCAGAATGTCTTGATAGATTTTTCAATAACAGAGGCTCTCGCAATAGTTCTTTCTGGCTGTAATTCAGTGCCAGGTTTAGATTAATGTTCTCATTCACAGGGGCATACTATTGTTTCTATGGCAACAGCTCACTCACATGATTATATGGTGGACGAGCTACATAATTTAAGGCTAATAATTAAATTGATTTGATTTCCAATTAAATGGTGAAGTTTCTGTAGGCAGCTGTTTACTTTACATTTAGGGTAAAAGCCTCAGTGCTTTGTTAATATGTTCTCCGCCACAGAAGAGAGTTCAGGTGCGCTTTCTGCTTCATCAATAGCATAAGTGGCAGTTTGTTGGGTTTTTGTCTTATTACCTTCGAAAGAGAGGAATGGGAGGCTCATAAAGGGACAATTGTTTATTGCTGCTATTACAGGTTGAAATTCGCCGACATTCCACAACTTTAAATGTTTCTAAAAGCACAATGTGTTCTGTATTAACAAATAAAATGAAGTTAATATTTGGCAAATTGATCAAGTGTTGGGACGTGCTGTTATTAGAAAGTAATCCAGATCCGGTGTAGTGGTGTGATGGGCCTTTATCTCATCATGCTACTGTATCATGGCTTATTTTCTTAAACCAATATAACCTGTTTTTTAATCTGTTGGATTAAATTTCAGTTATCAATTTACCAATAAAGATACTAACAAGAAATATATGTTCAGTGGTTGAACTGTGAAAAAGTGGGTAGATTCAGCAAATGACGGTTGCATTGCGGGGCAGGAGCTGGAAACAAATAACCTTGTGCAGATTGATGGATTTTAGATTGCACTTCAGCACAGTTTGACATGCCTTTTAATTAATTAGCAAGGATTTAAAGTCAACCTTGAGTTCTGAATAACCACCTCTACAGGTTTTTTGGATTGGCATGAAAAAATATATACTGTACTATACTCTAAGTCCACATAAACCAAGGGTGTAAATCTCAAAGATGGATGGAATTAAATGTCAATAATATTGATCACAACACCAATTCATCAATCTAAATGGAATAGCGGTTTTACAAGAGGGATTTTATACTTCTTTTAGCCAGATGGGCGCCATCCACTACAATCCTTGCTACCTGATATTATCTGTATATGTATCTGTATCCAGGGGTATCACGGTTACTTAAAAATGCAAAGGTAATTAAAAATGGTTGGCTTGATCGAGGTTGGGGCCCAGGATATTAGGTTTCCAAAGGGCGAGGAATCTCTAGCAGCACCCTGTTTGAATATGTACAGTATATGTATATTGATATACAAATAAGCCTTTACAAATTTCGATTAAACATTTGTCTTATTAACAAACTATTCGAAATACTTAACAGGCGGGTAAATAGGGCACATCACTTAAATACCGCAGCCTCAACCAAACAAGGTTCCAGGACAAATTTCTGAATCATGAATGTGAACACAATATTACATTTAGTAAAAATATAATGGAACTGTTCCTAATGAAATTTTTTCATACAAACAGATTTTGTGAAGAAATGCAAACCAAATGAACTTTAGAGGCAGTCAACGCTGCTATTCTCAAAGGCAACCATTTTTGCCCTAATCTGAACATTTTGGACCATATTTCAGAAAAGGAGCTCCCGCTATCTCCTGACTTATCTATTCATATCTGTTCCTACAGTGGAACAGGAAACAGAGAAGGACATTATATTTCACAATTGTACTGCAGGACCCTTGCAATGGCATTGATACAGTATAAGAAAGCTTAGGCTCAAGGAGCACTTTGTATTTCCCAAGATATAGAAATGCAAAATGCATGCAGTGATGAAATGTTACATTAAATTAGAAACACAGGCAACTCTCGTCTTTGCAGGTTCTATCAGCAGCATTATAACCAGACATGTTTGATTTATCAATCATGTTAAACGGATGTCTTTGCACCATAACACACCAGGGATCACAGCATGAGTATTTATGCCACGGGAGATCATTATGAACAAGTGACAACAAAAAAGTATGAAAGATTTATAACGGTATAATTTACAGTGGTGGTTCAGAGTGCTAGTGCACAGAGTTACTGATCGAAAGGTCAGCGGTTCGAGCCCCAGCTCCACTAGGGATTGGATCTTGAGCAAGGCCCTTAACCCTATCTGCTCCAGGGGAGTTGTATCATGGCTGACCCTGCGCTCTGACCCCAGTTACACTGGGATATGTGAAGAAAGAATTTCACTTTGCAGTAATGTATACAGTATATGACAAATAAAGGCTTAACTTAACTAATAGTAATAATAATAGAGACGAGAGAAATGCTCTCTTTGATCTTTTAAAGTCCAAACTAAATAATGATTTTAAAAAAATTAAACCCATCTAAATTCACTTATCTATAAAGACAGGCTATAAGTAGCTACAGTATGTGTTATTACATTAAATTGTATTATATTTTATAAAACATGCATTGCATGGTTCAGTCAAAGGTTTGCAGCCAACACAAAAAGCTTGAATCTGATCACATGATCTACACAGCTAAGGATGCTAGCTCAGGCTAGCATGATGTGCAGCTTAGCAGTTATGTGTTACTTCATTTGTATTGAATTATTTGTCCAATCCTTAAGAGATTAGGAGCTGGAATCCCAACGAGTCAACGGCCATCTGGTGCCAAAAGTGGTAAAATGTCTAGATGGAAGAGGGATGTTAGTGCTTTCTTCCAAGTACATTTAGCTACTCTGTAATTCCTTGTGAAGTGATGGCAGAGCACCGCATGTTTCGAGCATGCACTATATGGACAAAGGTATTTGGTCACCCCTGTTAATTATTGAGTTCAGGTGTTTCAATCAGGCCCCATATCTTCAGTAAAGAGCAAGCTCAATGCTTCAGCATACCAAGACATCTTGGACAATGCTATTCCTCTAACTTTGTGGCAACCGTTTGGGGAAGGCCTTTTTCCTCTTCCAACATGACTGTGCCCCAGTGCACAAAGCACAAAGGACTATAAACATTATGATTTGGTGAGTTTGGTTCAGAAGAACTTGACTGGCCCTAACCTACTGGCCCGTATAGAGCCCTGACCATAAGCCTGTTCGAGCACCTTAGTGATGAACTGGAATGGAAATTGTGAGCCAGGCCTTCTCGTCCAACATCAGTGCCTGAGCTTGTAAATGCTCTACAGAATAAATGGACTTGAATTCCAACAGAAACACTCCAAAATCTTGGGGACAGCCTTCCAAGAAGAGTGGAAACTGTTATAGCTGCAAAACGGGGAACAACTCCACATTGAATTATGTGTATTTGGTTACAATGTCGTGGTTAGCACTGTCGCCTTGCACCTCCAGGGTCTGGGTTTGATTCCCGAGGCAGGCTCGATTCCCGTCTCTGTGTGCATGGAGTTTGCATGTTCTCCCCGTGTTTGGTGGGTTTCCT
>JAQQZT010000023.1:25291585-25305751 GCA_030068275.1 Clarias platycephalus
CCTGGGATAGGCTCCAGGCCCCCGCGACCCTGAATATAAGGATAAAGCGGTACAGAAAATGAATGAATGAATGAATGGTTACAGTACAATGTCATTGCAGGTTTGGCCAAATATTTTGTCCATATAATGTATGTTATTTTTAGGTATTCATCAAAGGCACTGTGTGAATATTCATATTTGGATGTAAAATAATAGCACTGGGAGCTTTGGAATATGAGCAAACATTACAAAAAGGGGGACTGATCTTCTCTTGGACAAGAACCAAGAAACTTCAGGCATTTTGCCATTGCCTCATCTTCAGTCATCAAATCGATGTATGCAGAATAGGAAATTCAATTAGCAGAGCATTTTGCAAGTAAGAAGATAAACAACAGTTGGACCCTGTAAGCTCTAAATTTGCAAAGACAGGGCCACAATGCTACCACAGCCAGATGGATTGTATGAAGTAGATTGCAGCAAAGAAACAGAAAATTATTTGCTGAATAGGACAAGCAAGTATTGTTTAATATCTGGAGGGTATCCTAGGTCTGGCAAGAAGCTGGACCAGCCTATCCAGTGAGCTGAAAAAGGCAGAAAAGCTATTTTATGTCTTCATGTCAATGTGTGAAAACAGATCAAACACTACACAACAATGTTGTGCGCCAGAATTCCCATAAGGCCAGACCCTGATGCAGTCTTGTGATCACAGCTGAACTGTATGAGGTACTAAATAAAGTTTTATCGCATAGATCGTATAGGCCAGCGTTTCCCTGTGGAAATACCTGGGTCAGGAGAACTGAACACCACATGCCCCAGAGGACTCTTGGATAATTTCCTAGGCAAAAAGAAGTGCAAGCGTGAGATATTTGGCAGGCAATGAGGGGACGGTAGTCACTGGGATTCTAGTAACACTTCATTTGATAGAGATGGACTTTTATTCACTCTGTGAGAAAGAACAACCATTAGATAGGCTATTGCTTTGTACAGCTCCATGTTCAATGGTCTATGAGATTGTCCATTTAAGGAAAATCCACTAAATATATATTGCTTTGCTATAATACTTTGAAGTAACCAATATCTATTGACCATTCATGTTTGCTCCAAATTGAACATGCCAGCAGTTCTCAGGGGCCGAAAAGCCACAAAACTCTCACTAGTAATTAAATTTTTCTGCCAGGTGTTTTATTAACCACATTTTCTCCTGACATCAGATTTAAAAAAAAAAAAAAAAAAAAAAAAAGGAATAGCCTGTGTCAATAAAATTTTAGTTTTTTTTTTAAAGATATATAACGTATCATTAAAAAATTTAAGGTATAAGAAATTGAGCATCCCATTATACATGGATATGAAGGTTTTTATTCTTTAGTATGTGAATACTAAAGAATAAATAAAGTATTCTTTAGTATGTGTATATTTAGCACCAAACCACAGCCCATGTTTTTCTTAGCGTTAATTATTACTCATTAGCATTTGGCATTTTAGCTTCACATTATGCAGTTTGGTTTAAAATGTGGATTTAAGGAAAGGAGTAAAGCATTGTGATTATTTTAGAAATATTGTGACAAAGGCATTGAGAGCAACGAAGAGAGAAAGAAAGTGGGTTTAGCTAAAAAAAAAAAAAAAAAAAAACTTTTTTTCTACGCACTGCATCGTGATATTTGCTTTAACACTCAGATTATTTATAAATTTGTTTTCCATTTCATACCAGAATAATTACAGCCATATGACATAAAACAAACTGATAATTCAAGTAATAAACTCATCCATCTGGACTCCTCAATTGCATACACACTCCTGCTTTGATTATAAGCTGTTATAACCCTGTCTTATTCTGTCACATTACAGTGTTTTCCATGGAGTCTGGTTCTCTCAGGGTTTCTTTATTCTGCTGTCTGAAAGAGCTTCCCATCGGTACCTCATTGGCGACATCTACATTTTTATAAAGCTGCTTTGTTACAAAGTCTGTTGTTAAAACTGTTATACAAATAAACTTTGATTCAACTGAATGGAATTAGTATCTAATTAGTACATTGCCAATAACTCAATATGTAGGGGGTCTTTTGTTGGGATATGAAAAAGATCATAAATAACATGATTCGCAGACTGTTCTGGGCTGCAAGGCATTGTCTGAAGTTGAAAGCAGAATGTAATTTGTAGTGATTAAAGATCCACATTATTAGACTCAAAGCCTTAGAGAGGGGCAATACACAGGCAGACAAATACGAGGACTCATCTATAACTGATAACCAGACAAAAAGACAAGGGTCAAGACCACGAAGGGGAATTAATACTAAAAACAGACAAAAACATAGGACATATACACCAATCAGCCATAACTTTAAAACCATTACCATTAAGATCACATAGGTTTGGGTTTTCTCCTCGTGCCACCAGGGCGGCTCTGGCCCCTTGGGGTGTGGCTCCATGGGACCTCTGGAGGAACGTTGTGGTGTCTGGCACTAGGATGTTAGTGATGGATACATTGGGTGCGTTGCTTCTGGGGTGGGGCTTCGATGAACCAGACTTGTTTGTTTGGTGGATCTTCCATGAATGCTTGGTTGGATTGGGATCTGAGGAGTTTGTAGGCTGAATGATCAACAATCTTGAACTCTTTGCCCGCTAACCCACATGCCCAGCAGGCTGAGCAGGCTGCTCTGGGCGTTCTGATATATTTCTTTTTTTCATCAATTAGTGCTGAATTGGCTTTTCTGTGAGATCAGGCTGGGCAGGCTGGCCCCTGCAGGTATAGATGGGCCGTAGGTGCCTATGATGCTTTTTCCACTTTGCTGGTATATACTGTAACTGATAATCAATGCTATTCAATTCACCTTGCAGTGCTGTCAATGCTATGGCTGATCAGGAAATACAGAAACCAATCAGAGGGCAAGGTCAGGAATGATACAGCTGACACCAGTAAATCTTGAATTGGAACAAAGCAAATCAAACATCCTACATTATTCGGGAACCAAAATACTATCTGACTTTTACATTATTTGAATTATCATATGTAAGTATCAGAAATACAGTTTGCCTTTAAGGCCAGCCTGCTTGGTGCATCATTACAAAATTCTCTGCAAACATATAAACAATGCCAAAACAAGTTAGGCAAGAATAGTTCCCCAGCACGTATTGGGCCTGGGACGAAACCTACATTTTGACCTACATATTTTGATACAGAACTGCTTCTCCAACATTTCGTGATTAGGGAAGCTCCTGGCAACAGTCAAGATCAATGCATTTGTCTGTAAAATTCTGACAGCCTTTGTGGGAGGTTTAAAAACGTATAAAACAGAGAACAGAACAGAAAAGTGTTACTGTATCTACTGTAGCACGCTATATTTGGGAGATCAGGAGTTTAAATCCTGACAATGTAGCATCCTCCTATGGTTAGAAGTCAAGAGAGCAAAATCAAGTTGTATAAATCTGATGGATAGAGAGACAGTCTCTCGAGTATCAATCAGAGTTTTGCAGACATTATTCTGTATAATAAAGAGTAGGCTTCATAATAGTGGAAAAAGCTTCTTGTAATTTTAAAGTTATCCTGTCACTCCTTACGACAATCATTTTAGGAGTACACAAGCTTTTCACTTCTGTAACCACTTTAACTATGGGTTATATTTTTGTTTTACAGTACATTTACATAAAGTTGAGTTGCCATTCACTATGGTCCTACGTCATTAAACATACACAGTTCAATGCTTTCAAATGCTCACAATCTCAACGAGTGCAGCAGCAGTTCCTTCCCTTCTGTGCAGGAATTACACCAGATTTAATATGATTAAAGGACTGACAAGGACAAACTTTTTACGTATTACTCAGTGCTTGGCCCTGGAGAAAAAACATTGTTCAGATGGCATTTACCCAATCTCTAATGACAACACTCTTTCCTGTCTAAATCCTCTAACTTCGGGGGAAAAGAGGATCGTAACTTGATTGCTTCACAACATCAAGAAGCATGGAGTGATTTCAAATAAATGTACTTCCATTAACATGATGGTCATTTAAAAAAAAAAAAAAAGAAGAAGATTGTAGTAAACTGTAGTTATCAGTTTATCAATGTTTGGTGAAAAATGCAGTTAAATCTCAAGGTGAGTAATTAAAGAAACACTCAGAGGAAGTCTAATGAAGGTCAACCATTTTCCCAAGACTAAAGAACATTCACAGATTAATCAGAAGCTAATTAACTTTTTCATGCTTTGAAAATAGCAATCTAAGGGAAGACTAGACTACATAAATGTCCGTTCTGCAACATACTAATGATTACCAAACACTTTGTCAAATGTATACATTTGAATCCAATAATACATATTATAACTCTTTTTGTTTTCAGAATGTTATATTTCTACTATAAACTTCTGCCTTCAAATGCCTTCAACTGTATATATATAAAATGTCTGAGAAACCCTCTAATATATGAGTTTACTGGTCAACATGCGAGGCCACGCACCGGCATGGTCCAATTACCCTGTAGCATTTTGGCTACTGAAAAAAAAGAAATTTGGGTGACTAGCTAGCTCTTGCACCTTCCCCAGGCTTTCCCTTAGACCAAAGCTCCTCTTATCCTTTGCTGCAAAACCAATCACTATGTGGATGCTGGTTTTACTTTAATTGCAAACAGATGCTCATGTCCAGCAGCTTTTGAAATAATCTCTCATCACATTTGTTGGCTTATCAAGGGGGCAAGTGCAAACTCTAAATATAACCGGAGTGTTGGTGTCTAATGTTCATTTTTAGGGCAGGCAATTATTGTACAAACATGATTCACTGAAAAACAATGAACAAATGTGTATTAAAGTCTGGTTTATACTGTACAAAGTATATTTGCAAGAGGATCCTAGCTTCCAGACCTAATCTTACAAGCTTTTCATATGGACAATCTGACTTGATGAACTCCTCCAGAATTTCCAGTATGTCAGTGTATAAACGGTAGACCTTGTGGAAGGATTATTTTCCTACAAGTCTCAGTTTTATCATCTCAAGAGCCCTGTTTCTTTATTATGGGATGTATTCAAGCACTGGATCTTTTGTGAAGATTTCCATACAGATAGATTTCCCCTAAACCAGCAAGTATGATTTATGAAAACCGCTAATTGTACCTTGTTATATAAAGCCGGCGGTAGAATATTAAAGAATGTAAATGAAGGCTCAGGGCAGAGATCTTCTGGGTTAAGGCAGTACAAGCAGAGCATTAGACTCCTGACTCAAGGCTATGGGAACGAGTCAGCGAAAGGTCAGAAATTAACACCCCACTCCAAGATCTACACAATGAACAATTAGCTTACTCGAGTAGACTAGACTAGGCACGGATATCCAGTGGCTCACTGTTGAATAACTGTTGCAATACTGAACTAAAAATTTGGTCTGTTTGGAGTGATGGATATTACAGTATGTTTACACTACTATATAAAAATGTATAATGCTTTTAAAAAGATTAAATAGGTGTAGTTATTAAGTCTTAGGCCAGTGTTCAGGCACACTGCTTGAGTACAAAAAATATTCAAACATTCCTAACAATATGTAAGCCATCTCGCTGAACGGTCCATGCTGTTGTTCTTTATTTACAAGCCGAAAGAGGCTGTGTTTGACTTCCTGACCTTTTAAAGGTCAGATACACAGCTACAGATATGTATTGTACCTGTACCAAATAGCCACTTATGACAAGCGTGTAGTCACAGGCAAGAACAAGTGTTGTGTGATTAAGAGGTGGACTATGATTGGGGTTTTACTGCTAGTCATAAACTCAGTTATAGCGCAATAAACAGGTGTCAGTAAGACAAAATATGACACAGTGCTTACAGTACATTGACTAATTACACTGACCAGGCTTGGGTGCTGCATGGAATTAACTAAAAGAGATTAGAAAAACACCACTTTCTCAGTAACTGTACAGGAATTGTTTAATGGGTTTGTGTTATGCAAGCATTTCTACCATGCTTGCATAAACTGCTTATGGTTTTGTCCCTCAGAAATACATGATGTCATGACTCGAGAAGCAATGGGATACAAGTTCAGGTTGTTTCATAAAGTATGTCGAGCAAACAAAGCTAGAGATTAAGACAGTACTTGTATGAAGTAGCAAAAGGTCAAGCGAACAGCAAAGAGATGTGAACTGGGCAAAACCACCGAGATAAATTAATAAGAAAACCAGTGAGAGAAAATCTGACCAACAACAGTTCGGCAATGTCACTCATAAGAAAATTCCACGAACTTCTTTGGAAGAGTCCAGTGTATGTGAAAGGTGTAAACATTAGATAAGTCAAGTGATGGATGAAGAGGCATGGATGGGTGACTCTTCTAACTGATCATGTATCTGGATGTTGTGTTCTTCAGGTCACTTTGTGGCTCTATCTGTTTAATTCATTTTTGGTCAATAATTGTGCTCGGTTTGTAATATTTTAAATAAATATATGCACATGCATGCTTTCATGCTTTTCAATTGGCCAATTTTGTGATATACTGTAACAGCTGCTACATATATCAAAAATATATCATCTGAAAAATGACAGTGCTGAATAATCGTGACAGGTGTAGCATGCAAGTTGCATGTAATTTAACTGAGGTAATAAAGAAATCTGTATCCTGCACTTTTTGCTTTCTCTTCCTGTGCTGAAACAGCTTCCTCTCTCATTTATAGTATCACTTAATCTCTACGGGCGCTTTGATCCGATGCAAATCGGAGCTTCTCAAAGCAAAATAAAGCTTTTTACAACTACAATAATCGATTTTAAAGGATATCGCTATGGAATGTACTGTAAATACATCCTGTAGTAAAAGAAGGAAAAAGCTTTTACCATAAGGCCTGGTATAGTTTTAGTCAAAGTGAGACAAAGTAGAACAGGATATCTTTTTCAGTCTAAAGTTAGCACGCAATCTGCCACCAATCAACATATTTCAACACTCAGTAATTACCGCTCATGGTCAGGGTGAATCCAGAGTCTATTGAGTATTTAGCAGGAATATGGCCTGAATGTGACACTATGTACACTATTCACACCTATATTAATCAATCCAGGGACCCTTGAGCTTTAAGGCAGGAGTGTAATGTACCCCTTGTGTACATTCTCTAGGGTGTACAACCCTCAGACTAGGCAGATGCAGTGACACCCATGAACAGCTGAACAAATTCAGCAAGCCTACAGCTCTACTGAGAGAGGATGAACGGATAAAAATGGTCTAGGACTGATTACTTACATTTTCCCTGTTAAATCCTGGCAAACCAATGCTACACTATTATTACCTCTTATTGCTCTTCTATGGCTGTGCATGTGTGAATTTCACCTAGGAATAATAAACATGAGCTTGCATTGATCTATTGATGATCCATTGTACAGTATAATTTACAGGAAGTACAAATTTATGGAATATTTTATTGCAAATTTTACTGCATGACTAAGTAGACTACTCAGGGAAGAGCATTCCTGAACAGGGATGCAAGGGATTTGTGGCATTTGTGTACTTCTCTGCTCTATATGCACACGGTAAAAAGTAAAGCTGAATTAATGATTAATATGATGTTGGGTTTCACTGCATTAAAAACTGCTTAATGTCGTTCCTGAACCGCTAAGAGTGACCCACAAAGAGCATCAACCCTGGCTTTTTTCCAATGTAGCTTAATGTAGCTGCCTGGGGAAGGAAAAAGTCATCACCCTTTGACGAATTTAAGTGTAGTCATTTGTTTTGTGTGATACTTGGCGGCAAAGACTATACAAACATATAAGGCAGAATAATTTACTTAAACTGTTGAAACAGTGGTCTGGCTTATGCTGCACAACAGCCACTATGTAAAATTTAAATGCATTTACACAAGAAATAGACACATGCCTCCATTAAATTAAACCACCTGCCTAATATTAAGTAGATTCCTCTTGTCACCAAAACAGCTCTGATGGGTTGAGACATGGACTCCACAAGACCTTCGAATGTGTCTTGTGTTATGCACGTTTGTCCAGCACATCCTACAGACACACAATTGGATTGAGATCTCCAGAATTTGGAGGACACATGAACATCGTAGCTTATTGTCATGTTCCTTTAACCATTCCTTAACAATTTCTTTGCAGTGCGGCAGGGAACATTATCTTACTAAAAGAGGCCACTGCCATTCGAGAAAAAAATGTTGCCATGAAGATGTGTACTTGGTCTGCAACAATGTTTAGGGAGATGTAAGATGTCAAAGTAACATCCAGATGAAGGCCAGAATGCCCAGAACATTGCCCGGCCCATCATACTGCCATTTTCCCCATAGTGCATCTTAATGCCATCTCTTGCTTAGGAAAGTAACGCACACACCAGCCATCCACATGATGCAACAGGAAATGTGATTCATCAGACCAGGCCACTTTCCTCCATTGTTCCTTGATCTAGTTCTGATGCTCACATGCCCATTGTAGGCACATTCAGTGGTGGACAAGGGTCAGCATGGGCACTCTGACTGGTTGATCAGAGCCCTGTATTTCCTTCCTTGAACCACTTTTGACCATTGCTCGGATTCTTATGCATGCCCATGTTTTCCTGATTCCAACACATCAATTACGAGAATGTTCTGCTTTCAATTGCTATTTAATTCACCCCAATCCCCGACACCCCCACCCCCAAATGGTGCAATTGTAACAATGGAATCAATGTTATTCATGTGACCTGTCAGCTTATGCCGTGGTTAATTGGTGTCTATCCCTGGTATGAATATGAAGCTAGTACATCCCTTATGAGTGTGTGACAGCCCATTTTAATGAGAGAGCATTCACACATTCTTTAATGCCTAGGTTTTTTGTAAATAGACTTACATTAACAATTAGCCCATATACCCGCTGACATACAATGTTCCTGAGGATGATGAATTCCAATTAACATATGCAAAAATGAACAGCTTGTATTTGAAATTAAATTGCTATTTAAAGTTCAAAGGTTGGAGGTTATCAGAAAGTTTTTTTTTTTTATGTATTATGTAAACTGATGATGTGTCAATGTGTTGAGTGATGTGATTCTACCTAGTGGAAGTAGAAGCACCCAGTTTAATGAATGGTTAAAGGATTTTATATAACAGTAAAGCTGATTGTTTTTTTACCATCCTTTCACTACCTACAGTAGTAGCTAGATTCCAGCTAGTTGTGATATTTTAGCTATGTTTATTTCTTGCATGTTAAGAGCATCTGATGAATTTTTCTGGAGATTACCTGGCATAAGTGTTGATTATTATACACAAAAATGATAGCTAATATTACCTTCATCACCAACTCTACTGATCTCATGGTGGTGGTCCCCTGGTTCAATCCAATGCTTAGATAACTGTCTATGTGGTATTGATTTAAGTGTTCTCCTAGCGTCAGTGTGGGCTTCCTCCTGGTTCTCGGCTTCTTTCCTCCTTCAATAAATATACCAGTGGGCAGTTTGGCTACACTAAATTGCCCCTAGATGGACAGTAAATGTGATGGGAATGTGTACTGTGATAGACTTGGTCATTGGACCGCACTAATGACCAAGCATGTCCTGACAATGATTGGTTGTTAATGCTTGAATATTTTTTTATTGCATAGAATGTCAAACTATTAGGTTGTACATTTTTTTTTGTTAATCTCTGACATCATCAACATTTAGTAAGGAATTCCCCAGTCATGTGAGAGAAGGAAAACTTTATAGAAGCCATTCATTCTCCTCTACCTGAAGCACATACCGTACTGTAGGTCTGGAGATGATATCCAACTATATATTATTAGATTATAAGAATGTTAAAGATCGATGATGATGGTAATCGTAATCTAAACAGTTGACATCCTCTTATGAAATATCAGCTATATGCTGATGATGATGAGTATTATTATTATTGATTCCATCTACATTTACATTCAGACATTGTCATTTACATTCCATATCCTTGAAGGTGGATAGGTCGAGTGCAGAAAAAAGAAAAAGAAGAACACAACAAATGACTGCCATCTTCAGGTGTAACGAAAACTAACCGGCTGGAAGCCAGGCTCTTCTCTCCTGTTTAATAAACACCAATTAAGACAGAGGAGTGATTGCTGCTATTTTATGGAAATTGCACATTTCCAGTTAAATCTATACCTGGGGATGCATTTCAGTTGAGCAAAGCGAAAGTGGGTGAAAACATACAGTATAGCCACCCAAACAAATTGTTGCATGGTAAACAAATATTTGAATTGCGTGAACCACAAGTGCCATAAAAATAGATGTGAATTTGCACTCAAAAAAAATGTTTTTATTTTTTAATTTTTTTTTTTATGCACGTTTATAGTGTCACGAGCCAAATGCACGTGCTACACCCGCCTGGTAGGTTCAGTGTGAAATTTCATAGGTGAATTGTGTGTATGTCACAGTGAGGTTTATGATGTATGATTTTACATGCAGGAGCTCCACTTGGGTCCTGGGATGGCACCTTTGAGTGCCTGGAAAAAAATAAGCCAAGCATTAAAAAAAAAAAAATTATAATAATAAAAAAAAAAATTGTTACCTCAGTGTCGTAGATCTTGGTGATGAGTGAGAAGGAGTACTGCTGCGACTCGCGGATGTGCCGGATGGCGAGCTGCACGGCGGGTTCGATGCCCTGGCTGATGCTGCTCATCAGCGCCGACTCGTTCATCGGCATCAGCACCATGATCGGTACGTCCTTGGAGGACCAGGCGGCGTCCGCGCCGTGCCGCGTGTAGTCGTTGCACACCTTGGCTGCAGCCGCGGATAGGAGCAGACATCCGGACAGAAAGACCGAAATCTCCCGCCCGCCGCGGCCCCTGCGGCACGGAGCCATGCTGCACCGCGCACGAACAAGACCCGACGCGCAGAACTGCTCACTGGCCGGGCATCGCAGTCTCGAAGACGCTCTCAGGGCTGATCAGATTTCCCAAGACGGAAAAAAAAAACAATCAAAATCAAAAGATCAGTGAAGGTTTAAGGTTCCGTAGCAGAGCCGCTTCGTCTGAGGAGGCAGCGTGTGTGTGTGTGTGTGTGTGAGAGAGAGAGAGAGAGAGAGATGTAATTCCTGCAGACGTTCAACACTGGAGATCTCAGTTGAGATGAGACGCAGGATAAAAAGAAAAATGCACAGGTTCCCCTCGGTTCCGTTCAGCGCCTCAGCTATAAGTCAATCCATCCCTCCTCCTTTACAGTGAGCCGAATAAGTACATAAACATCCTCCTCCTAATGCAGGAGAGAAAAACACACACACACACACACAAACAGGACGAGTCGTGTAAAGCGCTAGAATTTACTCTCGCGCACGGTTGTTATGGATACAAATTCAACATCTGAGTATATTCCAGTCCGGTGGCGGAGGAGTGGCATCGCTGTGTGTCTGTGCGCAGGTGTGTGTGTGTGTGTGTGTGTGTGTGTGTGTGTGAAAGAGAGAGAAAGAGAGAGAGAGATCCCCAGATAGGAGAGTGCACTTATGCAGTTAAAGTCAGGAGTGGTGGCGCAAAGGGATCCGGGTGAGAGTGTCCGCGATTCAGCTGCTCCGAGGGATGCTGCTGCTGCTGCGTAAAGCGCCTCTGACATACACACACACACACACACACACTAAGACACACACGCACGCACACACGCGCGGTGCAGCTGTGAAACAGAAAAGGTGTGTCACAGTATGCAGCTCCAAATAAACACGTTTGCACACTTCACAGCTGACGTACTGTACGTACAGTCCATTTACAATGTGTACAAGAGCATTATTGTAATAAATATGTTTATGAAGATATTTGTATTTGCCCTCAGTGACAACCTTCACTGACATGGCAATGAAGCGTGTTTCAAAGCGCCGCTGTCCATGGTGCTGATGCAGTGGGTTCTAATGATGTTGTATTACCACATTTTCCACAGCAGGAAAAGTACATTCAGTCAGTTGCCATTGTCTGTTAAAGAGGCACAAGAGTGAAAGGAACTCTGTCCCAGGGAATGTCAGAGAATATCCTTACTCATATAAAATGTTCAAAATTAATCTGAAGAACTGGTTTATCAACAAATCAGACTTGTCAACATTAACATAATTAATGAGATCTTGCCTGTATCCTGACCTTACTTTCTCCCTGTCTCTGTAAAAGTCACATTCTTTCAATCACCTTTATCTTTAATAACAGCACATAGTGTGGTGGCCGGTTCATGTGTGAAAATGATTCCTCATGCTCCCAGGACCACTCATTCACAATTTGAAATCTGTGCTATCAGGGAAAAAACCTCCTAGTCATTCAGTTAATTCTGGTCATCAGCTGACTTCATTTTATTGCCACTTAAGTTGCTAAGCTTAGACCTGATCAAAGGAAACACCCCCAGATCATAACACTGCCACCAGGGGCTTGTACAGTGGTCACTATACATGATGGGTGCATTACTTCATGTGCTTCCCTTCTTACCTTGACGCACCCATTGCTCTGGAATAGCGTCAGTCTGATCTCATCAGACCACATGACCTTTTTCCATTGATAAGTCAAATCATTATGCTCCCAAGCAAAGTGGCTTTCTTATGGTCACACAGCTGTTTATTCCAATCATGTCAGTTCTCACTACATTGTGTGAAAATTCTCTGACTTTCACTATTAAACATAACTATGGTTTTTACTCTTGAACTTTTACCATGTAACTTCACCAAGTGTTTAAGTGATCTGAGTTCATAATTTATTTCGATCACATTTCTTCCACAAAGTTCATGAAGACGGTTCAGCACTGTCTTTCCAGGTTTTGACAGTGTTTATTCAAAATTTATATGCTCTTTAAGTTAGTGTTTTATATAAAATCTTGTTTATAAGATGACTACTTACATGTGCAAGATGCAAAAAATAGGATATTGTCTTGATGTGTCATATTATAGCACCCTACCTCTCATCCATACCTCAGGCTTATGATCTATATGTATACTAATCAAAATTTAACATTAAAACCACATAGATTTTGGGTTCCCCTTAGTGCATGGATCAGCAGGGACTCTGGGGTCATGCTTTGGTGTTTGGTACAATGATGTTAGCAGAAGATCCTTTGGGAGTTGTGTGGGGCCGTAGGTAGGGCCTCCATTGATCAGACATGTTTGTCCAGTGCATCCCATGGGTGCTTGGTCGGAATGGGATATAGGGACTTTGGAGGCCAGGTTGGTGGTCTTGGGCTCTTTGCCTGCAGGGCCTGAGTTTTCTGATACTTTTCTATCGTGGCCAATATTGACTGGAAGGACTGGCCTTTGGTCCCTGCAGGCATCAGTGAGCCTTGAGTTCCCATGATCCTTCCACCAGTTTGCTGGTGTATAGTATAAATGTGAAAGAATAATGGAGAAATCCATGCAAAAAGTTTGCAAGGTAAATCTCCTTTTACCACTCACACACACACACACACACCTATCTGACTTGTCACTGATTAAAAAGGATTATGAGGACAGTCTGAGGACATCCTCCAGCACGCCTCTCACTGTATTTCTTCTGAATTGTCAGATATTCAAAGCATCATGAATAAAAGATGATACATTAAACATGGCCATTTATTTTGTCCTATGCGATGTCTTAAGACCATTTTAGACTATGCAATTAGAGCCGTCTTTTAAGATTATTACTTCTCACGCTGTGAGAGATCATCCCATTAGAATATGGGCCAAATGATTCAGCAGAGTACAATGTGTTCACCATGTCATATGACGTGATGAAGATTCTTTAAGGATGGACCTGTGATATAAGAAATGTCATGAAAATCCCATCAGTCAGTGCAGAAAGCATTTTTCAAAGTGAGCTGAGGTAGGGCTGTCAGGATTGTCAGTACAGACCAGGACAACAGCAAGACAAGTCATGATTGAGGAAAAATTAAAAATCAGGGTATGCCCCCATCATGCCTAGTGCCTACCATACAAGACTGTGGGGCAGTGTTATGATCTGGGGTTGCTGCTGTTGGTCAGGTCAAGGTTCAGCAACATTACATGCTCCGAAATCAGGTCAGCTGACTACATGGATGTACAGAATTTTTTTTCTTCTCTGATGGCAACGCTATATTGTCAAATACAATGCCAAAATTCATTGGGCTTGAATTGTGACGGAGTGGTTCACACATGGAAATAAATGTTGTAACATTGCATAAGCTTATAAATATAAGCCAAGGTGAATGCATGTTGTAATCAAAACAAAAGGTGGTCCCACAAAATATTAAAAGTGTGTGTGTGTGTGTGTGTGTGTGTGTGTGTGTGTGTGTGTGTGTGTGTGTGTGTGTGTGTGTGTG
>JAQQZT010000023.1:25318360-25332420 GCA_030068275.1 Clarias platycephalus
AGTAGTAGCCTTAATGTGGGAGCCCCCTAGTGACGGGGAGGAATTGGACACGACTAAATTGGGGAGAAAATCGGGGGGGAAAAGAATTGGGCAGGACTAAATTAAAAAAATTTAAAAAAAAAACAGAATTGGTGCTTACATTATGTGTAAGAAATGTACTTGTTACTGGGGCTTTGGAGAAAATGGCTCCTGTTTGCTAGGAAGCACGACGATTTCGAGCAATGGACAAAAGCTCTAATGGTCTGATGATTCCAGATTTACCTTAATCCTGAGCATTTGGGTGCATCAGGGTAAGAAGGGAGGCACAGGATGTGATGCACACATCATGCATAGTTCCCACTGTACAAGTGTTTGGAGGAATCCGGGGTTGTTTCTGTTGGTTAGGTCTAGAATCAGGATTGGTACAGTATGTGGCAATAAAATAAAACAATCAGCTGATGACCAGGATGTACTGAATGACCAGGTTATCACGTCTTCTTTTTCCTGCCTCGAATTGTAAAAGAGTAGCTTTCAGAACATGATGAATCATTTTCACAAATGAAATGAACACCAGAAATTACTGAAGAACATGAACATGGAAATACAGATGACAGGCCTTATGATATTGATTTTATTATTCAGAATTCATTCGTGAAGTTTGATACGGCTTTCTCAGCTTTGGAGTTGAAATGCAATGTTTTTCTTTCTCTGTTGAGTTTCCTTCTTGCATGAACGTCACAACTTTACCTGGTCGGATAAAGCTAAAAACGTTACTTTTCCTAAAGTAAATACTGGTCTGTGTGTCGAGTGAGGTCCACGTCTAAAATAAAATGCAACAATGGCGTAAAACTTGCATCACTAGTTGAAACACCATTTTTAGCTAACCAAGTCTAGAGTGTGACCATGAGTGTGTGCACGTCCAGTCACGTGCTGGAGCCCTTGAGACACAAGAAGAGACAAATAGATGTAGGGTTTCTTAGCAGTTTTTCCTGGCTGGTGTTGTCATTGTGTATATTGAAATCACCAGTAATGAGAGTTGTGTAAACACAGCGCTTGGCTAGAGCAGTGTGAACGGATGCGAGGTATTAGTGTGGTATGTTCAACCCTGCGTGGAGAAGAGCACACACTCACAGGCTTCTGGTAGGAAACCCAGCAGCTCCCCAGGGCTGTTGTGGACACACAGCGGGCTCCACAGGGACACACAGTCGCACCACCTGAACCCAAACAGTGGGAGTGCCAGCAACCTCAGGCAATTAGCACACCACTGCTGCTTGCTGAACTTCCTTCTCCACCCCGACAGCCGTAAAATGTTCCGGAGCCCCTGGTGTTGGGCCTCATCGATCGCCTCATTGAAAAGGTCAATATCTTGGCATGACAGTGGCGCCCCTGCCCACAATCTCTTCACGGTCCAGACACCCACTGAACGAAAAGACTTATCTAGTGCAGAAAAGCAGACTTCGTACTTTTAGTGGGTGTTGTGCTTAAACTGTTCAGTAATGCTTAGATAATCAAGATAATCGGTGGCATTATGTATGCATGAGTGAAGTCTATTGCAAGAACAAATTTCTAGTGCTTTTCAAAAAGAGTACACACTCTCATCCTGTAAATCTTACTAGAAATGCATGACTAGTTTTGCAGAAGAACTTCGTAGAAGGCAAAACTGTCTTGTTACCATAATGATAATTGTGTATTATAGACTTAAAGAAGGGCGGTATGGGTACGCTGGTGTAGTGGTTAGCACTGTTGCCTTGCACCTCCAGGGTCTGGATTGGATTCCCGGCCAGGCTCGATTCCCGTCTCTGTGTGCATGGAGTTTGCATATACTCACCGTGCTTGGTGGGTTTCCTCCGGGTACTCGGGTTTCCTCCCAAAGACCTGAAGATTAGGCTTCCCAAATTGCCCGTAGTGAGTGTGTGAATGCCCTGCGATGGATTGGCACCCTGTCCAGTGTGTACCCTACCTCGTGCCCCAAGCCTCCTGGGATAGGCTCCACAATGAGACGATGAGTGAGTGAGAGTGACTTAAAGAAATACTGCAGCATTTTCCAACTTAATCATTTCTATCCACTCCATCTGTAGGGTTTAGACAGGAAAACCATAAACAGTGGGTCAAAATGTGTGCGACCACATGGAGTCTTTCTTTTAAAAATGGAAAGGAAACTGAACTAAATGCAAATAGAAAGGAATTTGTGTTTAAGATTCTGTGCTTTTGTGGGTTACTATTCACAATTGAATCCTGTTCAGGATATTGACGAAGCTATCCGCTGTGTTGAAAAGGTCAGAATTCATGCCAACAGGTTTTCTGTTTTTATCTTTACATTTGAAACATTTCCAACTTCTGTTTTCTCGTGTACAAGAGTTTTTCCACCACAGGGCATAATATTGCTCAATTATGTAATTCAGGTAGGAGGATGGGGAAGCAGCTGACTACAAGCAGTCATGCTTCCTCTTCAGATAAAGTACCAAAAAAATCATTCTGCAATATTTATTCTGACTACCTCCAGAATACCAATTTAGGAGCAATGTGTCACAGGAAGTTTAACTTTAAAGCTGTACAGTAGCTCTGCGCATATCAGCTGTAATTAGGCAAACCTTTCACAAAACTGGAATTACTGGGGACAAAACCAGTTGATTTAAAGATACTGGTGAGTTACACATCTGTGAGAGAGGTTACTAGCTTTTTTTTTTTCTTCTTCGTCATCTTTTTCTTTTTCAAGTCTTGCCAAGCCAGCCACCAGATCTTGGTTAAACCGCTGCTCATGCTGCAACATACTGTAACTGCTATCTGCTACAGATGTGGGGAAAATCTATTCATTTAAATCACAATTCTCTTGTGTGGCAATTCGTGTATGATTCCAAAATAGATTTTTTCATTATTATTATTTTTTTTATTATGTTTGAATTTGTAGTGTTAATACATGCCATTGCTCTATACTCCTAAAGATAATGTGTTTTTTAAACTATTCACACATTGACAGACAGCACCTACCGTACTGTAGGTATCATGATAATATCCTCTACCCTCTTCCACATAAATTAGTTCACAGATTGGCACCCAGCATTGGCACTATTTGCTCTGACTGACGGTAGAATATGTAATACCATCCCTTCCTTAAATGGTTACAGCTGTGGTTACCTGGTTACTGATCGGAAGGTTGGGGGTTCAAGTCCAAGCACCGCCAAGTTGCCACTGTTGAGCCCATGAGAAAGGCCCCTAACAATATCTGCTCCAGGGAGGCTGTATCCTGGCTTCCTAACTGTGATATTTATAAAAAAAAAAATAATAATAATAATTTCACTGTGCTGTAAGGTACAGTATATGTGACAAATTTGTGACAAAAAGTTATTGTAAGGACATTGGTGGCTCAGTGGTAGGTTTCTCACCTGCTATGCAGGAGGCTCGGGTCAATTTCCAGCCAATGTCCAAACCTCAGCCACTGCATGCAATGCCAGTCCCAAGCCTGGATAAAAAAAAAAATTATAATAATAATGAGAGTGTTGCATCAGGAAGGGCATATCTGGTGGGCATCACTCATGCATACATAATGCCAACCTCCATCAATAAAAAAAAGTTTATTTTTTGTTGTTGTTGTTTTTTTTACCATCAGACAATGTGAAGATTCAAAATATAAAAAAAAAAAATACAGAAAATTTTTACGGCTTGGTTTTGGCCGTTAATATTCTGGCACCTATAAGGATTTTATTCCAAGGATGGCATTTTAGAGGTACGGATCATGTCGCCATGAATGTTTTTGAGGGAAAACGTTATATTTAAATAATAATAATGGCTTGATAAGGTGATTGGTAATGAAGATGAGTAGTTTCTCAAGCTGTATAAAATGTTTATTATATACCATCGTTCTCACCCAGGATGGCAATAATTCTGTTAGTCTACGCTTGAATAAATATCCAAAATAAAACCTGTCTTCTATGCACATGCATTTGGATTGAAGTGAACAGAGAATGATTCTCCGTCAACCACGAAACAGCCTGTTCCAAACGTGTCGCCTGCATTTTTCCCCACTAAAAGCGAAACATGCTTGTTTTGACAGGAAGTGCCAAGAACATTTGCTTTGGCTTGGAAAGATGAGCAGACTCCATATTTTGCCCTACAAGTGTGATATGCATTCTGACTGCGCTCATCTCCTTGTCACCATGGAAATGATTTCCTCGCTTTATTGAGATTTCAAACAGTGACACTATAAATGTCATGTACATATAATCATTAATAACGTGCAGTCTTTCATTTGCGTCCTGAACTTGATGAATTATTAGGCTAATAATAGTCAAAACATAAACATTCCTATGTATAATTGCTTGTACAGTAGGCCTGGTGTCTGTACAATGATTCATTCCTGTGTTTATAGGATGCATCTCTAAAGTAGAAAGGAATGTTTTAATGAGTGTGGTTGAGTTTATTTCTTGAAATATAAAATAAAACTCTAAATACAGCATAATAAAAATAAACTGTCTGAAGCTGTTTCATATCAGCTTGCATGTCATCTCTGCAGCGAATAAATAAACCGCTGTACAATTTATTGTGAAGCTGTTTTATGTCACTTGATTTGATCTATCCTGGCACTGCTGTAATCTGCATTGTCTGCAACCACATGCAGATGATATCCATCTTCTTATCTCTGAAGCTTTAAGGTTTATGACCCTCCACTGCCAAAGCAGCAGATCGGATCTGGAGCTGAGGATTGCTTCTCTGTCCCCCCTTCGCCTATTTGTGTTCCTGCATGCTCTTCAGTTCTACAGCTAAAGCGCTCCATCCTGCCTCGCTGTACTGTATGTGTGCCAGGAAGCGGTCCGAATAATCATGGTAATGCGAGCACCCCGAGCACTTATATCTCCTCCGACCATACACAAGCTCAGATTGTGTTATGCTGCGGATAAACAGGGTCTCGGCATAACTCGGTGCCCCCTGTAGGGAAGCTGAATCATGACATGGTTCTACTGGATTTTATACATCAGGCAGGGATGGTGTGAAAAAAATTCTTTTTCATGGCTGAGTGTCCTTCCTGTGAGTATCCAGGATTATGGGAGGCATTGAAAAGCTGAGAGAAGGTTGCTTTCTGGTCCTGGTGGAGAGCTCTTTAAGGCTTTGGAGCGAAGCCTCTAGAGCGAAAGTCTGTTGGTTTCCCACAACCTGGACAGATACTGTACAGCATCAGAGTCGTTCGCTTTAAATAACTACTCTCTAATTAGTCTCTGCATGCAAGACAATCCATTTAACGAGAAGGAAAAAAATAGTAGTACCCTTGGATTGTTTCAGACGCGGGAAAAGGCATTGTTTTTGTTGATTGACAGGAAAGAAATTGGCTCTCATTCACTTTGACCTTTAACAAGTCTATAAACCTCTAATGGTAAATCCATCCAGGATATAGGCTCTTTTGCCCAAGATTGATGGCTGTTTCATTTTCTTCATTACTTTCCACAGATTTTCAGATTCGTCTCAACACTTTGACATTATACAGAAGGATACAAGCTGCGCTGTAAACAGTATTGGACAGGACACAAAGCAGCAGTGAGGTGAAGGTTGCTTAAACAAGCTACATAATTATTTAAAGATAAACTTTTTCTTTTTCTTTTAACTAATCAGGTTACTGTATGTATTTTATGCCAGACAGCTTAAGGCACAATTCATTCTCAGGTATACAGTAGGGTTAGGTCGGTTTGGCAGTTGCCAGTTTCAACATGACTGCGCACCAGTGCACAAAGCAAGGTCTATAAAGACATGGATGAACAAGTTTGGTGTAGAAGAACTTGACTGGCCAGTAATGACCTCAACCCGATAGAACACTTTTGGGATGATTTAGAGAGGAGACTGCTAACCAGGCCATCAGTGTCTGACCTCACAAATGCTCTTCTGAAAGAATGGACAAAAATTCCCTTAAACACACTTCTAAGCCTTTCCAGAAAAGTTGCAGCTGCAAAGGGTGGGCCAACATCATATTAAAGCCTATGGATTAAGAACTGGATGTACGGTATGCAAGTTCATCTGCATGTGAAGGCAGACGAGCGAATACTTTTGGCAATATACAGTAGTATATACAGTATATCTTCAATGTACAGACACGCCAACTTTACAGTTAAATATATGTATATAAATTAGGCGGTCAGTATTCTGCCATTCTACCTTGTTATAAACAATATCTTGTTTTAAACATTACCTTTTTTTTTTTCATAGGATTTCTGCTCCCATTGTCCATATATTTTCTTTGTACTGTCTCTCTGGAAGACCTTTCAAGATGTCAAGCTCTAATAAGGCAAAGACAGACATAATCAATAATGGCTAAGACAGTTAGGGACAGACCACTGACCATCAAGAATAAATGAAGTACGGTGAATGATCGCATTATTGTTCTGAGCCAGTCTGCCAGATACAGTACATCCTAATTCTGCACTAAATTACGCTGTTAATGGAGATTTCTTTTCACTGAAAAGTCTTCATACTGAACCACTGCATAGAGTCTGTTTGTGAAACCACTCTGCTGCATTCACATTATAAAGAATGCAAATTTATGTCTTTCAAGACATTTGAAAACCACTTAAATATGTAATAAAATTGCAACCTGTAAATTGAAAAAGAGTAGCACTGGTAATAAATAGATTTAAAAGGCACACCCTTAGCGTAAGAAAGTAGGAAGAGGCAGAATAGAAAAAGATATGTAAAATGGAAGAATCAGGCTACAGGATAATGAATTATATATACATTTATAGCAATACATTTACTATTAAAATATTTATATACGTTTTTCTTTTCCTGAAGTGTGTATAGATTTTTTGGTTGACACTGT
This sequence comes from Clarias platycephalus, assembly GCA_030068275.1. NCBI lineage: Eukaryota > Metazoa > Chordata > Actinopteri > Siluriformes > Clariidae > Clarias > Clarias platycephalus. Next base: position 25,325,139 of record JAQQZT010000023.1, read on the forward strand.
ATAAACAGTAGATATATATCCATTTCAATAATTTAGAATATCATCGAAAAGTTGATTTATTTTAGCAATCTATTCAAAAACTGATGTGTATATATATATATATATATATATATATGGATTGCGAGTAACTTGGTCTGCAAGCATTTTGCAAGACGAGCAAAATGTAAAAATAAATTGTAACTTGTTAAACGAGCGAGGTCTTGATATACAAGTACTGTAGTATCTATGTGCTTTGTCTGCCGAGCCAATGGTTCCTTTCTCTCTTGCACTGTTGTATTATGGGTAATCGTCTCCCATGCTCAGTCTCAGTGTGTGTGTGGCACTCATATAGTCAACATCCATGTGTGCATGTACTGTTTACTATAACATTGTGAGTATGTGTGTGTGCGTAAAACATTTTTTGTGTGTCCAAGTGTAGTGACTGTTCTTTAGTTACTGTACTGCAACAACTGTACTGAGTTGAAAAGGCTGTAGCCGTGCAGGAGATGAATCTGTTTAGAGGAGAGTGTGTGTGCATGTGTGTGTGTGTGTGCGCGCGTGTGTGTAAAGCATTTTTTAAATTTCGTGTCTAAGTGTAGTGACGGTTCTTTAATAACTATACTGCAACAATGGCCTCTGTGAAGAAAAGAAGTTGTGGAACAAATCATCATAATTAAGCTTTCATTATTTCCTGTTTGGGAAAATCTACTTTGATATACGAGTGTTTTGATATACTGTAAAAGCACGCTTCCAGAACAAATTATGCCCACAATCCAAGGTTTGACTGTATATGATTATGGCTTGCAGTTAATTTGAATATTAAATAAAAAAGTTAAATAATGGAGACTCATAGTGTCACAAACTAATCAGCTAATTAACTCAAAACACCTGCCTTTAAATGCTCTCTCAGTCTATATATAAATTCTTTCATAGCAATAAATTTAATATTAAAATATAATATAATATAAAATAAGTTTTTCTTTTCCTGAAGTGCGTATAAATGTTTTGAGACCAATTAAAAACAAAAAAAAGGTTTCTTTAACAGAGTTGTTGGACTACTGAAAAGGATGAACATGTACATCCTAGAATACTTGGTCGGGGCTACCTTTGCATGAATTACTGCAGCAACGCGGCGTTGCAAGAAGGCGATCAGTCTGTGGCACTGCTGAGGGGTTGTGGAATCCTGAGTTGTTGGGTCTGGTGTCTCGCATCTTCCTCTGTCAAGTCAGCAGCCTTCCCCATGATCGTGCAGCCTACTGAACCAGGCTGAGAGACTATTTATAGGCTCAGGAAACGTTTGCAGGTGCTGATTAGAGTGTGACACCATGAGTCTCTAATATTGAACTTTTTTACAATATTCAAATTTTCTGGGATACTGAATTTTGGGTTTTCATTAATCCTCAAAATGAAAAGAAATAAACATTTGAAATATATCAGTCAGTGTGTAATGAATCTATATAATATACAGTGTATATATATACACAATATATATACACAATATATATATATATATAATGACATTCCACAAAATTAAATGTTATGATACATAGATAAGTATAAATGTTTTAAATGTATATCATTATTTCAATAATTAATTTTGTAATTAGTTGGAAAACTGTTGTGTTGTGGAATAATATCTCACTTTGGGACAATTATGAAAATTCCTCAGGGACAGGTCATACAGTATAATACCATCCCATTATTGATTATTTTCCTATCGTGCATTATTCCTTACTTAAATATTTAAAGACTTGATTTATATACTGATAATGAAATACCTTCTTGTTACTGGAAAATATGAGGAAACTACTGATTGCCTTTGAAGTGATTCCCTTTAATCAGTTTTCTTCAGAGCATTTAAATGTTAATTTTTTTGTAGATACAAACACACCTACTTACACTGCTGTTCATCATCCTAGCTTACAGCATACAGAAAGGCTGCCCTGCCTGTGATCGCGGCAACTAGAACTGACAATAAAACAAGAAAGAATAAATGTTGTCGATTTTTAAGTTCCACAGAAAGAAGATGAACACAACTTTCATTAATGATTAGACCACATACTTACATCAAAATGTTTATATTAAAATGTCCATTTTACTGAAATATACTTGTACAGTTTTCAACCACAAAGAGTACTTGGGTGAAACAGTCCAGAAAACAGGCCTAGTTGAATGTAATATTCTGCTTCCTGTTGCGCTTTAATTGTTTGGCCTCATTGCTGCTATGGCAACTAGATTTTTTTTTTGTGTGTGTAGAAGTCCAAATGCTTACTGCATTTAATGACTGTTTCAAATGTCTAGTTTACAGCAAACAAGTGTGACATTTACACTCGAATGTAGCATCTGTTGCTTGATATAAGAAATGTAATTAATGAAGAAAAACGATGAGGCAAGAATATCCCTGATTCACAGGTTTTGACACTCATACTGAAGGTGAAGAATCTGCTGTACCAAGGAACTATATTACAGTAAATAGCAGAAACAACTTTTCTATTTTTATACTTTTTCCCGGGATATACATCCACCGAAGTCCAACAAGATCTATATTTATCTTCGCAGATGGCATGGGGTTGGCCAAAAAAAATAAGGAAAGAATTTACTGAAAGAATCACTGAAACAATTTTGATGTGTCCCTCATTCGACTCATTTGAAAGAGGAGAGAGGTTCGGGGTGTGCACAGAGCCTGTTACACAACACATGGCACGTAGGCGAGCAAGCTGCCTCAATATCAAAGCTCCCAAATGGATCATTCTGAGGTGTGAGCTGTGTTTAGAACAAAAATAATTTCCATTCCTGACTGGTTTTCTTAAGCTACACACCAATGCATCATGGACATAATCTCATTTACTGTAGCATCACACCACATTACCATGGATGCCCATGTTCTTTGAAAGACTCAAGCCCACCATCACCCCAACGAATTCAGTGCAACATTCTGAGACTTAGAGTTACTGAGATTTGTTTCGAGGCAAGAGGAAGACGAGGCTCTTGGACCCCTCTGTTGAAAGCCCTGCAGTGTGTTCCATAACAGATCAGCAGTGGGGGGCTACTTATCCCAACACCACCACCCAAGTGTGAGGCGGATGGCATCGAACAAAGGAGACCCACGCAGAGTGCGAGATACCAGCAGACGCGCGTCATGAATGAGTCATGAGGAAGGACTGCAGGGCACAAGCTGCACATGTTTCAACCTCGAATACTCAGTGCAAATGAGGACTCAAACCACACAACCAGACTAAAGACGATGTAAAAATAGTACAAAAGCAGAGACATTTCCGAAAGAAAAAAAGATTTGACTTTGTTCCGTCAACGCATAGTCATGGTAAACTAAGCACTCGTACTAGAGAAAATATTAGAATGGTCTAACGATGTCAGCATAATGTCTAGTCATAATTTAAAAAGGGGGCAATTCAGGTTTGCCACATTACTGGAAGTTTTTTTTTTGGTTGTTTAAGAGTAGTTTCACTTTCATGTTAAATTTAAAATACAAAATCAATACACAAAAAAACTTTACCTTCATACAGACTAATGCATCAAAAAAATAAGGAAATTTTATTGAGCTTCATTTCAGATATGTTAAAGTCACTTAAATAACAGCCTCCATCACATGAATTTTCATCTCATCATTTAGATTTCACACACACACACACACACACACACACAACAAAAGATTTCTCAATTTCAATCTTACGCCAATATAACGTTCCAATTGTAAAAATTGTAAAAAAATAAATAAATAAAAAAAAAAAACTGATTCATGAAGCTTTGAAATGTATTTATTTATTGGCTTCTCTTGTGATCTTGCTCTTGTGATCAGGCCCAGAGGTTGAATTTCTTCTCACCATCTGATTAATCCTGTGAAGTGTTTTAAGACTTGAGCGACGGCAAAAGGTCTCTCAGTGCTCCAGCGTAAATCCATAGATAAACAATCTGACAAGTACCTGTTTATCCTTGGAACATCTGTGTAGTAGCTCAAAGGTCACTGTTCGGTCTGAATAAATACTTTCTGATATGTTTAATTCTGTAAACTCCTGTTTATACTTTACCAAAATATTTTAAGCAAATTTCTCTGTCAGACCACTGAAACTCTTTATAAGGCACATGAAACATATTTTACATTTTTGAAAAAAATCTATACCTCAGAAAAAACTTCCTTGATGCACAAAAAAAGCAGATGTGGATAAACAAATGTTAATACAGAACTTATAGCATGTAATGATCAGTGATCAGTGTCTTATTGTTTATTCACATCTAAAAATTTACAGGTTTAAATCCATACTCTCCACACCAGTTATCACTGAGCACATATCTGATTAGAAAATAGGGTAAATTCTGTATTTACTATTTTAAATCTGTATAAAATGCCTCAGAGTAAGATGGTCTTTTAAAACAGTATTAGTTCAACTACAATTATTTCCATCAGTAGATGTTGATCTACTGTTAAAGGCATCAATCTGAACTAGATGTTTAAACCATCTTCAAATGATCAATGTTGGAGAAAGCATGGAGGACACAGACGACAAACACAGACGAAAAATGGAGGAGTTGCCACCATCAAGTGGTCTGTAATGAGTATCGCAGTAGTGCTGCATCCTGCACCAATGCAGACATTCAATTCAAGAACCAGCCATTCAATCCGATAGCTGCCAAAAACAAGTGACTGGTAGACAAGCTGACCCTTGGATATAATTTGCAGCAACAATGTAAACAAAAGTTATTGTTGTTGGTTATCATGGTCATTGTAGAACCAGAGGAGGGGCATAACACAATGCCACTACCTGTACTGTATAAATATAGATATCTTTAATGATCCAAATATTCACCAGTATTTGAATTTAAACCCAAACTGAGTGTGGTCTAAACCAGACGGTTTGTTTTTAAACCAAATATGAACCTGACCACTATTCTCCTGGAAAATCCCCAACCCCCCCCCTTACCCCCTAAAGAACAGAGGTAGAAATACCAACATTGACAGTATGTCAAAAACATAAGAAATTAATTAAATAATTTGATCTTTGTTTTTGTCTGCCATTGTTTGGTCCCATGACATACTTTTGTTCCCCAGTCTCAATACATACCTTTACCCTCAATCAGATGACCTATGAAAAAAAAAAAAAAAAAAAAAGAAGTGGCTCTTTTTGTGCCAATTCAGCCTTTTAGCCAATCCAGCATCAGGGTTTTGGGAGGTGTGAGAAAAAGGAAACACAAAATGAACCCAAATGCGCACTGGAACGAAATAAGACACTCACCACAGTAAATAATGAAGGAGTAGGTCTGAACTAGGAACCCCGGCACTGTGAGTCAGAAATCCCACCCGCTGCCCCACCAATGTAGCGAAGAGTGCACAGTTATTATAATCACAACTGATTACTGCCAAAACTAGGCTTTCCCCCACAGTTTAAAAAAAAATAAAAATTTCAAGCAGTGAGCATGTACTATGATGAAGAGTAAAACCTATTGCACTGAGATTTTAAAAAAATTTGATTCTTAGAAAGATCTTAATTCAAGAACTTCAAGTGATAGAAAAAGGCAGTGATCAGTATACTGGAGTGAGTGATTGCTCCAAATCCATCAAAGCAAAGGTTTTTTTTTTTTCTTCTTCTTCACCAAATCAGAAATAAAGTGAGATTTCACTTAATAACATCAAAATGAAGAGGAAGGTACAGTACAGCAGATCACTATTGTAGATCACCAATAATCTGTTTCAGGTCACATGACATTTCAAGCTCTGGAGCTGTACAGAAAGTTCTGTAAATCTTGCACATTAAATCTGTGTCCTCTCCTGAAAGAACCACTGCTGGTGAGCTGAACTGCTGCACGGACGAAGACCAGGACCAGGATTGCCATTGTCCACCTTCTGCAAGGCCTCCACACACTTTTGAGTCTGGACATGGTACAAAGTTCCATCCTGTTCAAACAGAGGACATTAGAAGAATTTTTAATGCAAAAAATAATAATAATAACATTTTATAATCAGCAAAGACAGTAAACAGAGATGCAAAGAAAACTGAAGGAAAACTTTATTTCATGTCTGATTACCACAGACAATAATTTATATACACACTATAAATCAATAGCTTTGAAGTATGAAGTAATAATTTCTTTTATGATATTTTGGCCCATTCTTTTTTACAACATTGCTTGATTTCATTGAGGTTTTTGGGCATTCGCTTATACACAGCTCTCTCAAATATCTGCCACAGCATTTCAATTGGGTTGAGGTCTGGACGTTGACTAGGTCATTCCAAAACCATGATGCTTTCATGATTCTTTTATAGATTTACTGGTTTAGCTGTTAGACAGATGGCCTTACATTTACCACTAGAATATTCTGGTCTACAGAAGGTAATGGTCAACTAAATGACTACAAGTTGTCCAATTCCTGTGGTTCCAAATAAATCCAAATCATCACACTGTGGTGAATGAGGTGTTTCTGCTGAAAAGCTGTTTGGTTCTCGCCAAAGAACCACTGTTTGCTTCAAACATGGCACATGTGATTAAGGCCAAACAACTCCATTTTTGACTCATCTGTCCAAACAAACTGTAGGACATTGCTCTAGAAGCCTTGCGGTTTGTTCAGATAGAGTTTTGCGAACCTCAGCCGTGCTTCAGTGTTCTTTTTAGACAAAAATGGCTTTTTCCTGGTGGAACAATGCACGAGGTCAAGAGCTTTAGGTAACGTCCACTTTAAACATCAGAATGTTTAAATCTGAATTAACCTCTTTTACTGTAACCTTGAAATGGTTGTTGGTGCCATGTGGTTCGGAACTGTTGATCTCCTGGGATTTTCACATGCAAGTCTCTAGAGTTTACACAGAATGGTGCAGACAACAATAACAACGAAAAATCTACCTAGTGAGTTGTGGATGTATGGAGACAAATGTCTAGACTGATAACTCAAATAATCACTCTTGACAACCGTGGCGAGTAGAAAAGTAGATCAGAATGCACAATATGTGAAGTGAAAGAGATACAACACTGGAAGACTATAATTACATTTTCATTAAATAAAAAAAAGACACAATGTTGATATTTATACCTATATTTGGTAATCACCCACAGTATAAGCATTTTTAACATTATGGTTGTTGCAGACTTTGCACTAGATTTTGGGACATTCATTGCAGACTTTGCACAATCACTTGCACAATTTGCACAACCATTGCAGACTTACACATACTGCGGGCTATATATATATATATATATATATATATATATATATATATATATGTATATATAAAAAACACTTGCATAATTTGCACTCTACGTCTTTATATTTTTATATTAATTTCATACTTTTGCA
>JAQQZT010000023.1:25381342-25400899 GCA_030068275.1 Clarias platycephalus
CCATCTCCACATCATTGCATTCAGTTTTTATTCACAATTTGTTCAGTGTCCCAACTTTTTTGGAATCCGGTTTGTATTTGTATCTAATATAAATATTTCATACAGATCATAGTACTGGTGACACCCTTTTTCTGCACTGATCCTTCTGTCCACATTTGAGTTTCATATTATTTTAAAGGAGGTTGATAGAAAATACCAATTTTCATTATAACTAACGTACACTGGTATGTCAAAATAGTCCAGTGCTGCAGTTATCCAACACAAGTCCACATTTTTTGCAGTATGATGTAATGTCTCTGAATTTAAATTTCCAGATGTTGTAGATCGTTTTTTTTTTTTTTTTTTCCTTCTTCTCCCTGTGATTCCACTATATTCCGCTATATTGCACTGCACACCCTGTCAGTTAGCATTTGGTGACTATAATGTGTCACATTTATTAAAGGGGAAATGCACATGTTCTCCTTCAATCTTTTGGCATTTTCTCCCCCCTTTATTGTAGCCCACAGAGAAGAGCAGATGGTGATGTGCACCTTATCAAACTCTGGCTGCCACTCCAGCTTGGCCTGCTGGGGAACGGATGAAACTACATCTGTCTGCGTCCTTCCCTGCTATGCCTCGGCGCCTTTACTGGACCTCAGCCACAATGTCATCAAACCATCCTCAAAGTCACTCTGACCCCAAACGTCTCTTTCTTTCACAGCTACGTGACTTTATTTAATTACTGCACCAGGTACAGTAGGTAGAAGTGCAGCTCCTAAATTGCCTTAACATCATGGATCATTTACATTTACATTTGCACATTTGGCAGATTATTTTATTAGAATTTTTTTTTTTTAATCCAAAATGACTTGAACAGAGGAAGGTTAATGGCCTCGCTTATAGACCAAAATGTGGCGGCTGAGTCGTGCTGGGATGTAAACTATTAACCTTCCTGTTTTACTAAAATCTCATTTAGCACTCTTTATTTTTTTTAAAAAGAAAGAGTTCTTCTGAGAGTTCTTAGAAGAGAAGAGCTCCTTATCCAGAGCGACTCAGTATACTGTACATCTGAGCTGTTCACGGTTAGGGGCCTTGCTTAAGGGCCCAACAGGGGCAACTTGGTGGTCGTAGAATTTGAACTTGGCACCTTCCGAACTGTAGTCCAATGACTTATCACATACCTTTATAGACCTCAAATGTACTGACTAATGCCTGGTGTGGCAATGATCCAAAGTAAATCCTTGCATTTTATACCATACACTGTCTAACCGTTTTGAGACTGACTGCATGGATAAAAAAAATCTGTGTTTAATTTTTTTCTCATTTATACTGATAAATAACTGCTCTTAATTAGTACTCTTAATTAACTACATAACAGTGCACTATAACAACCAGCGGTGCTTATCATATATTATATTTGTATGGTATGGACCACTAAGAAATTTATCTTGGTATCTGTAGCAAGTATTGCTAACACGAGCACATTCATTTATTAGTTTTTAAAGTAAAGAGAGCAAATCTATCCATCTGTTCCATTACTTTTGATTGACTGAAACTCTTGCTTCAGAGCCTACTGCCTCACTGTATTGCACATGTCTCAAATTTAATCCGGTGTGCTTGATGTGCTTGCAAAATTTGTTTATCCTTAATGGCAATTTACAGATAAAATGAAAGAAATGAATGGCAACGTATTTATTGCATGACACAAAAACAACATACATCATCAAGTTGCTATATTTGAAAGTCATCCGTCTCTGTGCATTTATACTGCTTTAAAAAAATCAGTCCATTAATCTAAAAACTGCAGTCGTTCCTAATATGCTGTATTCCCAACCCTGAGAGAGAGAGAGCTTAGAGATGATTGAAACATTATTATTATTATTATATTTTTAACTCTTGGGTTTAAATTCCAGTCATGTATAACTTTTGACAGAAAATGATTTCGATTTTTTTAACTCTTGGGTTTAAATTGTGACTTTGACTGTGAATCCACTTCCTCAGCCTGGGAACTATGAATAGAGAGAACAGCGGAATATGCGGAAAAATGCAATCTTGTGTTTCTCCATCTGTGTTATTCAACCCTAACCTTGAAGCACATTATGCACCATTAGCACACACGCACAAACAAATGCAATTGCACAGGTGCAATATTGTTGACCTCGTCGTGTTGCTTTGCAGTAATTTTTCCCTTTGCTTATACGAGCAAAAAGTCCCGTTTCAACTAGAATGCATTTGCTGTCACCCAGCGAAATGTTTATGCGTTTTTATTTAGGAATGCGCACATTTCTGTACATGCCAAACAAAGAAACGAACAATAAAGACCGCGGCAGCTCGGCTCGGACGAGGATGTCCTTCCGATGTGCACAGCGCAGCAGTTCCACTGGCTGCAACACAAGACACGAGCGGGAGACAGAGGCAGCTCCCATGTCCTGTGTTGCAGCCCCTGGCCCAGCCACAGGTCACCTTCAGCTTCCATGTTCCCTGAGAGACAGAGAGAGAGAGTGAAAGAAAAACAGACATGGTATGGACTCGACATTTATCACATGCACTCAAAATAGCCCTCGTGTTTCATTTTACATCTGAGACAGGCAGCCCCTCTCCCTCAGCCACTCCAGAAGAAGAAGGGGAAAAAAAAAGAAACCACCACCATGGCCCAAATTGTCTGAAAGTGAGGTTAATGACATTTTAAGTCACCTTCTAGCAAAAAGACGGGGGAAAAAAAAAAAAAAATCTCTTGAGAGCTTTATGTCTGAGAAATCGGTCACTGTTGGCGCAGAATATTTTCCATTTTTATCTCGGGTATTTAAATCCCGGAAGATTGTGGCAGATGAATGGCTATCTCTTAATAAAAAAGAAATAAATTCTAATGACTTCAGAGATGTCCTTGCTTAAGGTGTTTTCTGATACTTTATCAGTCTTAAATCTGCTAAAATATGTAAAGTGTTCAGTATAATGCATGGTCTGTAGAAAGACATAATAAGTCATACCTCCTTGAGTGTTAATGGGTTCTAACTACTTCCGAGGATGCAGGGCCAAGCACCATGTGACACCAAGGACATTGAGGTGAATAGAAAGAGGAGTCGATGTGTGTGGGGGGGGGGTAAAATCTTGCACGTTGACAAAACGGCGAAATCCGGCCTGGGCTCAATCAGATAGCATGGAAATCAGAGAGCGTGGATATGGAGGTGGTGTTCTGTACAGCTTTGACATTGTCGGCCAGGAAGGAGAGGAGGCGGGATTACCTATCTGAGTGACAACACTTTGCAGAAGTGAACAGTCGGAACTAATCCGGAATGTTTTTTGGTTTTAACCAATAAGAGACCTACTGTACTGTAGGAGAATGTATTAAAATGCAAAGAAAATGGACATCATATAATGGGAGTCGTATTTCAGCTCCCTCTCCCCACTTTAGTTTAAAGGAAAATTACGCCACCGATTAATCCCATTCTTTACTTTAAAAGCCTTTTCTTATCGGTTTGACAGCGAAATAGATAAATGAGCTCACATGGAGCTTTGCTGCAGTGGCTGCAGGCGATTAATGAGACTTGTAATTACAGTATTGATGCGAGGTAATAAGTAGCTGTTAGACGACGGTGGATATGTGACTAAGACTCTCCTTACTGCTTTCGGTATAACCGCTCCCCTCGGCTGTAACAATGGGCTCCTGTACACACTGCAAAGACACAAGAGGCTCCAAAGCCGACGAGAGTAGCCACAATGAACACTTCCGAAAGCATTTCCCACCTTAAATCTGAGGCGGAACCCGTGGGCTGTGATGTCAAGGTTGGTATGAGGCTGCTTTGTACTGTGTCCCCTTTGTACTCCAGACCCACCACAAATAGAGCCATAGCTCTGCCTGCCACCAGAACAATACCGCACACTGTTCCATTAGCCTACTGATACCCCACTATCCGCAATCCTCAGCCCAGACAACATCCTTCCTCATTCCCAGAAGCGGCCAATCCGCATATTCGGTGCCAGGAGTGGATTCAGACTGTAAGCGTAGGAGCCCTGTGCACTTCATGCACTTTATTCAGAAGGAAAATCTGAGTGCTCAGCATCCGCCATATTTGAGTAACTTTTTTCCAATTCCAGTTTGATCAGCATGAATCGTGCGTAATTTCATAAGAGAAGCTCACTAAGCTGATGAGAGTGGATGCACTGTAAACTGTAATGTGTCACGATTGTAAATGAAAGGCAGCTACTGTACCTATCCGGCGAGCTCATTAGAGCTTAAATGAACGTTGTGTTCATTTTGTCAGAACTCTTTATGACTTCTGGGATAGAGGCATGCTGGGAGATTTTTACACAACTAACATCGTCAGCATGTTTAACTTATGAGGTATTCAAATAAAAGTGAAAAAGTTATATAACTAATTTGCCACTTTATTGTGGGCCAAATGCTTTGTGCTCTATCCTCAGGCAAAATCTGACAAGATCCCCAAAATATGCTTTGATTAATGTGTTTTTTTAAATAAGTACCTAAAATATGTTTTTTTTTTTTTTTTAAACTTAAGGCTATTTACAACACAAGGGTTCCTTTCATTTCATAAGCCTTGCTTCATGGCAAACTACCAAAGACATTTGAATGTCATTCCTGGTCTCATACTGTACTGTTGATCTGAGAGGACAAGGAGACAAGTTCGGGGGCATTATTTGCACTCAATACAAAGGACAAGGCAGCCAAATGAAGTATACTAGGAAGTTTTTTTAAGGGCTCTTTGCATAGTCTGTACACATTCTCATCAATTTCCACAGTAAAGGCTTAAAAGTTCTACTTATGACATGGAATCTCAACTCCATTCCTGGGGACCCATATGGTTTTCCATACAGCCCACTGATCAGCTAATAATTAACGTTAACTGGATTAGGTGTGTGAAACGTACAGTAGGGGACTCTGCAGTATTGCAGATAGGAACCTCTGACCTATTTCGTCATACACTGAGGAAAATCAAGTGGACCGGATGAAATCTGCGCATTCCACATCCTGCCTGCTACACTCAATGAATTCTACATCAATCAGTGTAATATGTCAGGAGCGAGTGGCACATTTTTCACAGATTGGATTCGAATGTTTTGCCATATGGTTCATCAAGCCCTGATGGAGAACTACCATTTTTGGCTAACACAAGACATGGAATCTAAAGGGCTGCCAAAACACTCACACTTTAAAAAAAAAAAACTGATCTTGGTAGAATTTGAGGGGAAAGGCACAAGTGTTCTTTGGATTGTTAATCATTGTAGATGTCTACAGAGGCTCTAACTGGAACACTGATATGTAAATACAAATTATATAGAACCCTAACCTTTTTCAAAGAAACAGGCTACTATTATATGTATTGTAGTTTATATATATATATAAGGGAGTAAGGGAGTAAAATAGCCTAGATAATTTGACTTTAACTTGCAGCACTTTTCTATTAACAGCGCGTTGAAAGGTGAAGAAAGTAGACTAACATCAGTTTGTTTAAAACTTTTTTTTTTTAAACCTACTAATTAATCTGCATATCCACTCTCAAAACTCTTGTAGCTTAAAGAATAAATCTTACAGGGTATAGTAGGTATCTTTTACCTGAACATATGCATGCACTGTGTTACACTAGCGAAGTATTACATTTAAAATAAATCAGTGCTCTCAATCAGAGATTGATGCTCGAGCATATATGAATATATATTTTTATTATTAGTAGTAGTAGTAATAGTTGTAATGTTTGTGCTTTGATGAACACTGACGAAAATCACAACTTACTATGATCAAAGGTATTACAGTACATGTTACAAAGGTATTATAGTGAAGCTTTTTTACTGGCCTCCTACAGTATATTCAGTGGGTTTAAGCCAAATTTCAAAAGCAACGCCTTTTTAAAATAATGTCAGCATGGAACTAACATGCTATGTGATGGAAAGTTCAGAGATAGAGAAAAATTCTATAACTATATCAAACACATGAAATTTTATTATACTCATATTAATAGTATTAATGAAACAAAACTGCACCGATGTCAGTTAGGTTTAAAAGCTTCCTGGCAGCAAAAAGTTTGAAAGGTACATAATTTTCAAGGTTAAAGTTTCCAGGTGAATGATAAACACTCAAGGTACAAAAGATGTTCCCTTTGAAGGAATGAAGATAATAATAATAATAATAATAATAATCATCATCATGATGTTATTGCTACAGGAATTACAAAACAGGACTATCGGAATTATTAGAGGTGATCCAGATGTTGGCTTTAGTTCATTTACCTGAAGTTGGAGTTGGTCCTTTTGAAGTGCGCACCGTGCTTTCATGTCTGCAGGAACAGCTGGATGGATTACGTTCTGATCTGAGATGCTCTCTCGGCTTCATCTTAACCAGTTCTGATGCTCACCACGTACCACACACCGACTCAGCTTCATGATCTGCTCAATCACGTGCACAGAGGCAGGCTTTCCTCCGCCTGCGCCCTGACGCGTTCTGTCTCGCGCGGTGTGCATGCCTGCGTGTGTGTGTGTGTGTGTGTGTGTCTGCCTTTAAATATCCAGTTTCACACACACACACTGCACCACCTACAGAGAAGTCCGTGCATTCGGTCTTGCTTGCATCTGTGGTGCGCAGAGAGAACAAGGCTGTGTTCTGTGATCATGTTAACCGAAAAGGAGGTTATTTTCAGCCTCACAACCTCTGTAATTGCGGGCAAAACACAATCCTCTAAGCAATCAATCTTTATCGTCCCTGGGCGCTTAAAACTTTAACATTCACTCCACTTTACTGCGCGGATTGAAATCCCCAGCTCACCTCTCCAGTCCTCGTGCTGCATCTGCTACCTGCAATTTCTCATCCAGAAAATATAGCTCGAGTCCTCTTGACCTTGGCATGCCCTGAAATCAGCAGTGTAGTGGGATACAGCCTGCTGCAGCATTACATCACAAGGTTCAACTTATAACTAGGTCTAAGAGGTTTGATCAAATGGATGGATTTATAGCCGGTTATATATCTGTAACTATACTGCACATCTTTAAAAGGAAGATTATTAATTACTTAAGAAGAGCATGGAGATTTGAGGATAGTGTAAGGCAGATGTGATGTGAATTCAACAAGGGCATTATGCAAATACACATTGACAAATTTACACACCTAAGGGCAATTGAGCACAGCCAGTCCACCTACAGGCATGCTTTTGGGAAGTAGGAAGAAAACAGAAAAAAACACACAAGGACAGAGGGACAATGTGCACAATTAGCCCAAACTCCGGGACAAAGCTGTAGGCATTTTCTCAACCAGCTTCGTGAGATCATCACGTGGAATGATTTTCCAACAGTCTTGAGGGCGTTTCAGATATTTTGGTCACATAGTACTGGAAATTGTCTGCAAAGCTGTGACTGAGGTAAACTTTTTTATTTTTTTATTTTGGGGATTTTTTTCCCGATTTTCTCCCTAATTTAGTCGTGTCCAATTCCTCTCCATCACTAGGGGGCTCCCACATTAAGGCTACTACTACCACTCAGTCGGGAGGGCCGAAGACTATCATGTGTTTCCTCTGAACCATGTGACACCAGCCGACCGCATCTTTACGAACTGCTCGCTCAGGCACCGTTGTGGGCGGCGTAAGACACTCGGAGGACAGCACTATCCGCTCCCTCCGCTTGCGTGAGCTCAAAGACGCCCCTGATTGGCTGTAGAGCCGTGATTAATGTGGGAGCACGAAGTACCTCTCATCTCGCCCCCCTGAGAGAGCTCGGCCAATCAGTTCACTCTAGACCTCCAGCTGAGAGAGGTTACAGCATCACCAGGGAACCGAACCAGCGACCTCCGGATGATAGGGCGAGCACTTTACCACTGCGCCACTCGGAGGCCCATAAACTTTATTTTTAATATATATACTGCATGTATATACACTATATTGGCAAACGTATTCATTCATCCATCCAAATCATTGAATTCAGGTGTTCCAATCACTTCCATGATTACTTTTGTATAAAATCAAGCATCTAGGCATGCAGACAAATGCTTCTACAAACATTTGTGAAAGAATGGACCGCTTTTAGGAGCTCAATAAATTCCAGTGTGGTACCGTGATAGGATTGTGCAATAAGTCCAGTTGTGAAATTTCCTCACTAATACTGTACATATTACACAGTCAACTATTAGTGGTATTATAACAAAGCCATATTGGGAACAACAGCAACTCAGCTACTAAATAGCAGGCCATGTAAAATCACAGAACGGGGTCAGCAGATGCTGAGACACATACTGTAGAGCGCAGAGGTCACCAACTTTCTGCAGAGTCAATAGGTACAAACTTTGTGTGGCCTTCAGATTAGCTCAAAAACAGTACATAGGGAGCTTCATGAAATGGGTTTCCATGGCCAACCAGCTGCATCCAATCCCTAAATCACCAAGTTCAATGCAAATCATCGGACGCAGTGGTGTAAAGCATGCCGTCACTGGACACAGTGGAGATGTGTTCTCCAGAATGTCGATTTACGCTTTTCTCTGTTTGGCAATCCAATGGATGAGTCTGGGTTTGGCGGAGGAGAACAGTACTTGTCTGACTGCATTGAGCCAAGTATAAAGTTTGGTATGGCGGGATTACGATTTTTCAGGAGTTTGGCTTGGCCCCTTAGTTCCAGTGAAAGGACCTCTTAATGCTTCAGCATATCAAGACATTTTTAGCAATCTCATCCTCCCAACTTTGTGGGAACAGTTTGGGGATGGCCCATCCTGTTCCAGCATGACTGCGCACCAGTGCACAAAGCAAGGTCCATAAAGACATGGATATTTTGGTTAGCAAGTTTGGTGTGGAAGAACTTGACTGGAGTCCCGACCTCAACCCGATAGAACACCTTTGAGATGAATTAGAGCCAGACCTTCCCATCAGTACCTTACCATCCAACATCGATGTCTGACCTCACAAATGCACTTTTGGAAGAATGGACAAAAATTCCAGTAAACACACTCCTAAACCTTGTGGAAAGCCTTCCTAGAAGGGTTGAAGCTGTTATAGCTGCAAATGGTGGGCCAACATCATATTAAACCCTATGGATTAAGAATCGGATGTTACTCAAGTTCATATGCATGTGAAGGCAGACAAGCGAATACTTTTGGCAATATAGTGTATATATAAAGCATGAAATCTACCAATATGTTCCATAATTCCCTGAAAATAGACAGGCAAACAAATAAACCCAAGGTATAAATAGCAGCAGTGTCAGCATGGTCAGTGAATTCTGGCTCTGACATTTCCTCGACCTCAGCTACAGTGCTGTGAAAAATGTATTTGCCCTGGGCCAATTTTTATCTTTTTCTTTTGCATATTTGTCACACTTAAATGATTTAGTTTTTCGATTAAAAAAAAAATATATATATATATATATTTTTTTTAAACTTGGGGGGAAAAATGCTGTCCAAACCTGCCTGGCCCTATGTAAAAAAGCAATTGCCCCTAAACCTAGTAACTGGTCGTGCCACCCTTGGTGGCAACAACTACAATCAACCATGAGTCTTTTACATCGCTGTGGAGGAATTTTGGTCCACTAGTCCTTGTTTTAATGCAGCTACATTGGACGGTTTTCGAGCATGAATGGCCTGTTTAAGATCATGCCACAGCATCAGATTAAAGTCTGGACTTTGGCTAGGCCACACAATTAAAACACCTTAATTGGGTGTTTTTTGAGCCATTCAGAGGTGATCTTGCTGGTGAGTTTCAGCTCCTGCTGCATAACCCAAGTGCACTTGAGCTTGAGATCTTTGGGGAGAGATTTTTTCCCCCTTAATAAGTGGAATCATCATTTAAAAACTGCATTTTGTATTTAAACAAATCACAGCACTGTACATATTTTAAGTTCATTATTGGAATAAACCTCAGATTTTTTTTGGTTTCTACATTTGCACTTACTGTACTGTTTTTGTTTGTACATCATCACAATATTTTCTCACAAGCTTAGTTGCTTTATTTCCCAATATGAAAAAAAACTAATTAGTATCCTAATTTAATCCGCTGCAGCCCAGACCAAGATGTTATTAAGGATGAAGGAGAGAACGCTGCAGAGTGATGAAGGAGAGAATGCTGCAGAGTGATGAAGGAGAGAATGCTGCATGCAACATTGGCGTTTCTCTTGTGAGCTTCATATAGATTCCTCATTCTCCTGAACCGCAGTTAAACAGTCATCCGTGGCACCGGATTTGCCGACCCATACAGCTCACTTAATGGATGGACGAGTTAATACAAAATGCAGTTTTTAAAAGATGACTTTATTAAGGGAAAAAAGCCACTTGGCTTTATGTGTAAAAGTAATTGCCCCCTAAACCTAATGATTGGTTGTGCCTTGGAAGCAACAACTGCAATCAAGCGTTTGAGATAACTGACAATGAGACTTTCAAATCACAGTGGAGGAATTTTGGCCCACTCTTTTTTTAATTCATTGAATTGTTTTAATTCAGCCACATCGGTGGATCTTCAAGCATAAACTGCCTGTTTAAGGTCAATCGGATTTCAGTCCAGACCTTAATTATTATTATTATTTATTAAACCATTTAGAGCTGGACTTGCTGTTGTATTTCAGATCATTGTCCTGCTGCATTATCCAAGTGCGCTTGAGCTTGAGTTCAAAAACTGATGGCTGGATATACTCCTTCAGGATTTTTTGGTAGAGCACATAATTCATGGTTCCATCAATTGCTAAGCAGACCCAGACCATTATACTACCACCACCATGTTTGACGGTTGGTATGATGTTCTTTTTTGGTGAAACGCTATGTTAGTTTTATGCCATATGTAATGGGGCGCATACCTTCGAAAAAGTTTAACTTTTGCCTCCTGAGTAAACAGAATATTTGCCAATAAGTCTTCCATATGTGTGTTTTTTTTTTTTTTTTTGGTCAGAATTTTCATCGCCTTGAAACTCTCCCATGGGTGCTATTTTCGCCTTGTCTCTTTCTTATTGCTGAACACTTTAACTGACTCAACTCATCTTTATTTGTATAGCACTTTAACAACAAGAATGCCCCAAAGTGTTTCACATAAATAAGAAAATAATATAGTAATCTAATAAAAATAAATAAATAAATAAAACAAAATAATAATAATAATAATAATAATAATAATAATAATAATAATAATAATAAAATTAATTTTTATAAAATAATATTAAAAAGGAACATAATTCAAATCACATCACACACATATCTAATCAAAACAATATGTAAAATCAACATCTCATTTTAGTTTAATGTGAGTTTTAAGATGGGACTTAAACACCCTCAGTGATGTGGCCTCATGAATGGTCAAGGGTAGGTCATTCCACAATTTTGGTGCCGCCACAGGGAATGCCCGATCACCCCTGAGCTTGCATTTGGTCTTGGGTACCATCAGCAAAAGTTTATCTGATGATCTGAGAGAGAGACCGGGATGGAGCATATAGGGCTTAAGCAGATCCGAGAGGTAGGGCGAGGCAAGGCCATGTAAACATTTAAACATGACCAAAATAATTTTTTTATTAATTCGGTGCTGTACCGGGAGCCAATGAAGAGAAGGCAGAACTAGAGAGATATGTTCTCTTTTACGCGTACACGTTAATAGTCAAGCAGCAGAGTTTTGGATCAGCTGTAGCCGATGTAATGCTACCTGAGAAACCCCAAATTACAAAGCATTACAGTAGTCAATACGAGTGGTGATGAAGGCGTGGGTGGCTATTTTGAAAAGCCTAAAGGACAAAATAGGTTTAAGTTTTGCCAATTGCCTTAACTGAGGCAAGTGAGGTGAGCTCTTTACTTGTTGTTCTGGGGGGGATCTAATAATGTGCTATTCATGTATGTTGTCTATTCATTTAGAACACACTATCTGTCCAGTTCGAATTATTTACTGTATTTATATTCTGTATATTATTCTTCCTCAAATCAGATTTTTTTTTAGTGTTATATAAGCAAATTGTGTTTTGTTTGGTACACAGTTACAGCATTGTAAAAGGCTAGACACGTGATAATCTGTCACGTCCATGTGTTCTATATTATCAACCTACAGTAGATGCGCGGTGCTTTTATTTTAGGGACTTTTATTTTGAAAATTACTTTAGAAAATATGAATGAACAGGAAGTGATATTTGCAGTCGCTCTTGTAGCTTAATGCTGGGAAGCAAAAATAAAAGCTCCTGGTATCATAGTTGTGTTTCTTTAAATATATATGTTTATTTGTATTGTCTGTATAGTCATACACTGAGGCTTGTCGACACAACGATGGAAAGAAATCACGGTAAAACCCGGGAGTTTTTAACGAACGCAGCGCTGGTTTACAGGGATTTGTGTCCAGAGCAGGCGCGTTTCCTCATGTGAGTCTAATTTGATTCTTAAGTGTTTTTAATGATTTTCAGTATTTAATGCGTGTACGTTTTGTAATAGGATTAGATTAGGGTTAGATGGCAGAGACAGCCTTCACTTGTGTCCACGTGTTTACACAGTCATTGTCATTAGGTGCATCTGCCAGTAGGGGGCGACTGGGGACAAACTCCAGCTTTAAAGTTCCCACTTAATGTTTCCTAAAATAACAAATGAAAGAGCATAAGCAGTAAGATGATGATGACATATATCAGGTCCAATAAATAATACCATAAATCTGAGATAAACAATCATGTCTTACACGTAAATTACATTATTACGTTTTTCTAGACTGCACTGCTTATGGAAGGTTTTGACCCTGCAATATATTTTTGTATCCATGAACAAAGACGAACAAATGCTGTTTGTGAGTGTATAAGTGAAATGCAGACGTATAAAAGTGAGATGTTTCCCCCCCCCCCTGATTTCCTCCTTAATTTAGTCATGTCCAATTCCTCCCCGTCACTAGGGGGCTCCCACATTAACTACACTACTACCTACTGTATACACTACTACCACTCAGTCGGGAGGGGTGAAGACCATCACGTGTTTCCTCCGAACCATGTGACGCCAGCCGACCGCATTTTTCCAACTGCTCGCTCACACACCCGTTGGGGCGGCGTAACACACTCGGAGGACAGCGCCTATCCGCCTCCTTCCGCTTAGGTGAGCTCACAGACGCCCCTGATTGGCTGTAGAGCTGTGATTAATGTGGGAGCATGAAGTACCTCTCATTCCTCCCCTCTGAGAGAGCTCGGCCAATCAGCTCTCTCTAGACCTCCGGCTGCGAGAGGTTACACCATCACCCGGGAACCGAACCAGCGATCTCCGGATGATAGGGCGAGCACTTTATCACTGCGCCACTCGTTCCTCCAGGGTCTGGGTTCGATTCCCACGTCAGGTCTAGAAAAACGCGTAAGACATGATTGTTTATCTCATATTTATGGTATTATTTATTGGACCTGATATATGTCATCATCATCATCTTACAGCTGATGCTCTTTCATTTGTTATTTTAGGAGTCTGATGGGTTTAATTAGATTAGTGTGTGAATGAGCATGTGTGTGTGTGTGTGTGTGTGTGTGTGTGCCGTGCGATTGTTTGTCAAAACAGGTGTCGTCCAGTTGTGTATTACAGTGTAACTAAATTGAAACACAAGAATATAGAAATATGAAAAACAGAGCCACAAGTTTCTTCTACAATTGATGGAT
Source organism: Clarias platycephalus (assembly GCA_030068275.1). Taxonomy (NCBI): domain Eukaryota; kingdom Metazoa; phylum Chordata; class Actinopteri; order Siluriformes; family Clariidae; genus Clarias; species Clarias platycephalus. Next base: position 25,394,882 of record JAQQZT010000023.1, read on the forward strand.
CAGTATGCCATTCAGGGTTGATTCTCACTGTAGATGATTTAGACATCTTTTACAAATATACCACAGCTTTTGCATAAAATACAAACCGCTTGCGTGTTCCACAAATCCTCATGTTGATGATCTCTTTGGAAGAGATATAACATTTTACAGTAAACGATCAAAACAAAAAAATTCACAGCTCTAATAAAGACTTTTATTATGCCTCTATTAAGTCTGTTGTTTGATACACAGACGCATTCGAAGGTTATGTTAAAAGGTATAATTACATCCTTAATAAATATATAAATAATAAGAGTCCTGATTTGGTACTGTGCTGTATTACACCATACGTTTCTGTCCGTGTCATATATCTGTAATACAGATTGTTCTCATCTCTTCCGACAGCTTAGTGGTGCAAGTTTGTTCCCATGTGTTCCATATTAGAATTAGATTAAATGAGAGTTTTTCCTATAATCAATGCTGTATTAAAGGCTTATGGCGCAATCATCACTCTTTAGGGAAAAAGGATCTTGAACACCTCATTTATTTATAGGTTTTGTAATTCATAATCGTGCACGGCGTGTCACTTTCTTTAGATTGTCATGGATGGTTCAGTGGCGTGCACTGCTCATTAAAAAGTCAAAACATTTCCTTTAATAAAAAGCCACTTAGCTGGTGGAAGTTTTGTGTTGATCCACTTTTGTTTAGCTTTGTTCATCCGCTTCCTGTCTCATGTGAAATGTCACAGTGTGTCCCATGACGATGCCTCGCATGCTTCGAGTGTTTGCCTCGCTGTGCACATTACATGCGCTATGCGTTTATTTATTTTCCTGCTCATGGACCGAGTGGCTCTGGCTCGACTCGCGCCACTTCATACGCGTCTCAGCTGAAGCATTTCAGGGCCATGTGGGAAGGCTGCTTTGATGAAGAGCGACATTTAAGACCATTCCTATTCTAATTTTAAACATTTAAACAGTTTATCAGATTATTAACAGTTTAATAATCGTTTTTTACGGTTATCTGTGAACGGTTACTTTTTCCTCTTAAGATTTTATCAGGCATCTGCTCAGAACGAGAGAGAGAGAGAGAGAGAGCGAGCGAGAGAGAGCACTTGTTGTCCCAAGTGCTTTGTTGATAGCATCTCATACAAGCTTGAGTTTGCACTTATAAGGAGAAGTAGGAGAGGCATTTTAATTAGATGTGGCTTTTATGATGCCTAAAATACTTGTCGAAATAGAGAATCAGTAAACGGAGTAGATAGAAGCAGCTTGATGGTTTTAAAACTCTTGCTTTTAAAAGAAGCTCCACAGCTGTGGTTCAATGTAGCCAACATAACTATACACAGTCATGTTCAAAAGTTAGTACCTCCTCTTTTAATTCTGTGTTCTTATGTAAAACATAATAAAAAATCATCTGATCATAGCCGTTTATTAATTAACGATCACCAGGTTTGCAGACCTCGATAAAAGAAGTTTTGTCGGTTTGCTGGTCTGAAGGCATTCCAGGGAGAGTTAACACAACGCCAAGAGGAAAAGACATAAGCAACAGTTTTAGAGAAGCAATTGTTGCTGCACATTAGTCTGAAAAGGGTTAAAAAAAAAACATTTCCAAACTATTTGGAATTCATCATGGTAAGCATTCAAGACAGTTGACGATCTTCCCCATAGAGGACGTCCCAGCACATTCACCCCGAGGTCAGACCGTGCAGTGTTCAGGAAATACAAAACACTCACTGAGGCCTGAAAGCACAATTAGAAGAAGACTGAACAAGTACGGTTTGCCAGAAGGAAGCTTCTTCTGTCTAAAAAGAACACGGAAGCACGAATGGCTACATTTAATAGATGCGTATCGCAGGTTTAAGTCACAATATGTGTGATAAGAATTGCAATGCAATGTGTTTTGTTGTTGTCTTTATCAAATCCCGAAGCTCCAGTCGTTGATGTTCTTTAAGAACTTTGTGCTTATATGGTTTAGATTATATTTATCTGTCTCTAGATTATTAGAGATAATAAGTTTTACCTATTTCATGGATTATATTTCTATTATATTTCTAGAAGAGTTGGAACTAAGTACAAAATTAAAAATACTTAAAATGCTGCTGCCGTGGACATTTTAAATTTAAACAAAAATAAATTTTCTGTACATGTATAAGTGCATATTTCTTAATTTCTTTTTATCATTCGGCTTATATCCAGTATTTACAGTAACCATTGTTGTGATTGATTATTAGAGAGTTTAGAAAGTTCAGTTGAAGCGTGATGGTCCTACATCCCCACATTTCATAAATACACACCTACACACACGCACACAGACGTACAGAAATGAACGAGCTGACTGTTTTGTTGGGAAGGTCATTTATCAAAAGAAGGTCTTTATAATGTTTGAGTTATTTATTATACCTAGGGTCACTGCATGCTATTTAAAATGCCATTTCGTGCAATTCACCTAAATGTAATAAGCGACAGCTGTGGTGCCTTGAAATAACCACAACTTTTCCTGTCTTTGCTCTGTTCCAGGAGGAAGCAGCAGATTAAGGGTGAGTCTAGAAAGCAGTTCTGGTGTATTGCTTGATGTTAGGACTGGATCACCTTTCATAACTGATTAGACACATTTCAATAGTGGCTGCATAGTGTCTGTAAAAGTGTCTAAGGACATAAGGGGTCAAAAAAGTCAACACTAGCTTAAATTAAATCACACCAAATCACACTCCATACACACATCATGTTCACAATATTAATTCAGTCAATACAAATATTCTGGTGCACTGCACACCCTATAGTGCTTGGGCCCTAATAACGATAATAGTAATGATTTAATAAAAAAATACAGTGGAACCTCGGATTACGAGCATAATTCGTTCCGGAAGCGGGCTCGTATTCCAAAACACTCGTAAATCAAAGCAAATTTTCCCATAAGAAATAATGGAAATTCAAATTATTCGTTCCACAGCCCCCAAAAAAATAATACATAAAAATAATTAGCACAAAATATAAAGTAAAAATAAAACAAATTAAACTGCACTTTACCTTAAAAAAAAGTACAAATAAATCCCGACAGATTAGTGTTTCCATTCATGCGCCCAGGCGCTGTGTGTGTGTTTTTCTCTCTCTTGCGCTGCGGAGTGTGTGCCTAATTTGACACTGTGCTGGTTGTGCTGCTTCACACACAAACACATTAAAGGCGAGAGAGAGAGAGAGTGAACCGGCACAGTGTCAAATTACGCACACGCGCACACACAACACACACACTCTGCAGCGCAAGAGAAAGAAAAACACACACACACGGATGTTGATTATACCAGTAAGAGACGAGCATTAAGACCCAGCAGGGGAGACGATTACCCGCAGCGCAAGAGGGAGAAAAAACGTTGGCTCAGTTGTGATCACGTGACGCTCGGCATCAAATCAAGAAGCGCATGCGTGATACTTGATACTCTGTGCTCGTAAACTAAGACAATGCTCGTTTTCCAAGTCTAAATTTATTAAAAATCTTTGCTCGTCTTGCGGAACACTCGCAAACCGTGTTACTCGTAATCCGAGGTTTTACTGTACATAGAGTAATATGACATAGGGCTGATGTCGTAGTGCTTGGGCCCTAATAATAACAACAACAACAACAACAATAATAATAATGATGATGATGATTTAATTTAAAAATCTATAATATAGATATTAATATTTATTTAATTAATTAAAAAATACAGAGTAAGTCAATAAAAGCAATGGAGTAATTGGATTTTATTTATTCATGTACCTAATGTCAAGCTTTCATTGTATTTTTGTGTAGTTTTTCCTCTTGTCTGTGGAACTAAAAGATTATGGCCTGATTACATGATATACTGTATGACTGTTGAATTTTTTATTATTTTTTCCCCAGGATTTCCCCTGTCAGCCACAGATCTGTGCCCGTTTTGTTTTCAGTGGCGCCAGCCTGGAGAGTACCACGTGCGATTAAAGCCCAAGTGCAGACCCACGCTGCGGATCAGGAAGCTGCTCACGAGAGAGCAGGCCCGCAAGAGGCTCAGCTCAAGGGAAATCAAGCTTCTCCAGAGGTTCAGAAGGGCTTCCAATGTTCTGGTAAGGATCCACATATCTTAAATAATCATCTTATTTTTAATTACCCAAATAATCACAATGATCAGATTTTTTTTTAACTAGTGTATAGAAATATTTGAGAAATCACGCTGCATTTCCTGTTTATTGGCTCGTTCACAGTTTAGACTTGGTGGTGTTTATTATTTTTTTTGGATAAAGAGCTCACTTTGCAATATTTGACTCATTCCCTCTGTCATTCTGGAATATAAAATACCTGCTCAGTATAAAATCTCTGGTTTCTGTGGTGGCCCAAGGTTAGTAAGACAAGAAGGCATCTTCGCCTGCCTGTCAATCACCTTGCCAGTCATTTCAAAAGCTCCTCTTTTTGTGCCAACTTTCAGGAGTTCTATTATACTGTAGGTCATTGTGGACGTGCCTCAGTGCATCTCTTTACCCATAATCCTCCTGTTGTTTTGCTGCAAAGACAGCTTGACTGACTTACTTAACGAATTAGTGACCTACTGCCATCCATCCTGAGCTTATTTTTATTTAATGTAAATCAATTTTTCACTGAATTCTTACAGACCATACTTCCTGACTGACGGAAGTCCTGACCTATTTGCTCATGAATCAGTAACTTCCTGACTTGCCTACCGACATCCTGACGTTATGACCATATCAATTTACTTACTGACCGATGTGCATACAGACTTCCTGACTTGTGTGCATACGAATCCTAACAGACTATCACACTCACAGACATGCAGAATTATTTATTTACTGACTTATGTATTTCATTTCTTAAATAACAATTTGTTTATTTTGTTAAATAACATTATAGGAATTTTTATGGACTTATTTCTTGGATTACGTTTTATCACCATAATAATTTTAATGTGGATATAAATACTGCAGTGATTAACAAATGGTATATTCTATTCAAAGACGAAGTACTAATAATAACTCGTAGTGATGTGGAACAAGAGGTGCTGCATTGCTGTGTGATTAAACTGAGACACGAGGGGAAAGTTTAGCTGGAGTGTTTAGATGCTGCTCATTGTTGTGTGTATGTGTGTGTTAGTCTCAATAAGGTGACAGTAAGGTGAAAAGCAAGACAATCCACAGGTTTATAATAATGCACTCATTTCGATATGGTCTCGTTTTTATAATAATAATAATAATAATAATAATAATAAAAGAAAAAAGCTTTAAAGTCACAGATATCGTTGCAACTTTAAAGTTTTTCATCACGGGAAAAGCTTTTGTACCGAATACTTTGTGATTTAATGCACTGCAAAAAAAAAGAAAAGAAAAAAAAAAACTGCTTTTTTTTGTCATTCTCAAAGAGAGAGAAGAAAAAGAGAAGCCATTCTCTATTGTGTTTTATTCCTTATACATTTACATTTACATTTAAGCTCTTATCCAGAGCGACTTACATTTTTATCTCATTACACATCTGAGCAGTTGAGGGTTAAGGGCCTTGCTCAAGGGCCCAACAGTGGCAACTTGGTGGTTGTAGGGTTTGAACCTGGGATCTTCTGAACCATAGTCCAATGCCTTAACCACTGAGCTAACCCTGGCCCAAGTAAACACAAGAGTTTAAAATCTGAAACTCTTTAGAGTAATCTCAAGGTCACACAGGTAATGCTCTATATTATTTCAGTGTACAGGCATAATTCATACCAGGTTGTTGCTTTTTTATGAATATGCATGTTGTGTGGCATTAAACAGTGAAGTACGTGTCTAAACCGCGATTAGAAGTCTGTGTGACCTTGACGCAGGTGCGTCTGCATATATTTACAGGAATTGTTCCACATAAGACTTTTATTTAACCTTGTACAGTGCAGTATGTCAACAAAGCAATATATTGCTTATATAGTTCTTATATATCTTATATAGTTGATCGTAACTATATCTTGGAGGATCAGCTATAGTATTGAATAAAAGTCTTGATGGGGGGGGGGGGGGGGGGGGGGGGGGGGGGGGGGGGGGGGGGGGGGGGGGG
>JAQQZT010000023.1:25401450-25440528 GCA_030068275.1 Clarias platycephalus
CCCCCCCCCCCCATTTCTTCATATTTTGATTCCAAAGAGCCAGACTTTCTGGTATTTTTACTGTAGTCTTGAGGAATAGTTCTCCAGGCTCCAGGTCAGTCCAGACCTCGTACAGGGACGAGTCAGAAACGGGTGCAGATGATGACAGATGATCAGGCCAGTGATCAGTACACTGGTGATGCTGAATGCTGAGTGGATCAAACAGACGGGAGAAATAAGTTGCTGCTGAAGTTCTTACATAAACACATATACATCTTTTTTTTCATTATATCTTTAGGCATTTTGTAAAACTTTTGTTCCATTTGTCTTTAATTTAATCGACCTCATTTAATAAGAAGAAATGCGGGGTGGTGCAAGACTTTTACACAATACTGTATATTTGGGACAAACGTGTAAATGGGTATCTCTCCCCCCTTATTAAGCTATTATAGAATAGATCAATCAGGACAAATAATACTTGCCCTTGAAAGGTTAAACCTAACTTATAGCATGATAGTATGTTTTATTTTTTATTTAATTTAATTTATTTTCAGTGATTAGTGATCATGTTTGGACAAGCCTGATCGATCACCATAGAGAACAGTCAGGTTTCAGTAATGGCCTGGGCGTGAACACGAGTTTTCCTCTTTCCAGCTGAAACCACAGCACCAAGGTCACATCACCCAGATTGTGGCGAATGAGGGCGGGTATTTTAGGACTCGGGTCTATTAATAAATTGATCCACTGGATTGATTTTTTTTTAGTGTGGGCTTGTTTATGTGTGTGTGTAGAAAAGTGAGTGCTACTGGCTTGGGCTGGCGAGGAACTTCATTATTGCCTCTCATTATTACTTACCATGAAAAGCTCCTCGATGAAACTATCTGTATTCAATCCCATTCGGAGCTTTCCTCACGATTTGCGGAGCTGCTGAGAGCTGTCATCATATTGGAAGTGGTCCGAAAGCAATCCGTAAAAGCGGCGCTCGTGTTTCAGGCCTGGACTTTGTAATCTGCCCAACGCTAAGCTAAATACAGCTGGTCTCGCTTCGCTTCACTCTCTCAGCCCAAGCAGCTGCTGCTGATTGATTGCATGAGTCTCATTAGAGCTGTCAGGTTCTCACTGGTCTTTACATGCAATGCTTGGGAGTGTTTCCGAATTCCTCTTAACGTATATATGAACAGCAGTGGCATCAATTCCAGGCTCGTGCATGTTTAATATCACTGGAAAACAAACTGATTACTACTGAGTCATTTGTATTCTGAGCGAAATCTTCAGCAGGTTTGTCCTTGAGACTTGTCTCCCTCACTTCCCCACTGCACAGGTTCCTGTTACAATTCTGCGTCAGGTCCGCGAACCCGAGATGACTCGACCCGGCTGCTTTTCTGTCACCTGACCTATTTTTTTTCTTTTTTTTCCTTGACATTTACTCATTCAGCAGAGGCTCTTATCTTAAGTGATGGGCTGTTAAGCTGAAAAGATGAAGGTGTTGTTCAAGGACCCACACGTGGCAGCTTGGCAGTGCTGGAAGTTTGAGTAGGAAGTAGGAATTTATGGATACAGTAAAACCTCGGATTGCGAGTAACGCGAGTAAACAGAGACACTTATCTGTCGAGATTTATTTTAACTTTTTTTTAAATGTAAAGTGCAGGTTAATTTGTTTTATGTTTACCTTATATTTTGTATTCATTATTTTTATGTGTTTATTTTTTTGGGGCTGTGGAGCGAATAATTTGAGTTTCCATTATTTCTTATGGGAACATTTTTTGCTTTGATTTACGAGTGTTTTGGAATACGAGCCCGCTTCCGGAACGAGTTTTGCTCGTAATCCAAGGTTCCACTGTGCAGGATTATAAGATAAGATGCTCCATTACATTATCAAAGATGCTTTTCCTTCCAAATTATCGTACATCAACTTTAAGAGGTCCGTCTCCCACAGACGTTCTGAATTCTCTAATATGATTTGAGGGAATGTGTCGATTAATTTTCCATAACAGCAGCTCTGAAAGGAGTCCCAGCTACCACAAGTTTTATTGTATTGATGTGTTGTTTTAAATACTTTATCATTTCTATAGCAATGTATGACTGTGTAGTATGTTAACTCTACTATTGACTAGTCAAAAAAATACACAGTGCTGTTTAAAAGTCTTGAGTCAACTCTCACACCTTTCTTCATATTTTGCATCCAAAAACCAATCTTTCCTTTGCAACTTGTAATTTTTTGTCTATTCTTGAGGAATAGTTCTTCAAGCTTTCTGAAGCACCTTTTGGCTCTCATATTTACCAAGATTTTATCTCTCATTTTCAGTCTAGTCCCTGTACCTGAGCAGTTTCAGAAGAATGTTTTTGTTTATTAAGCCACACAGTGTCCTAAGAATCATTCACGAAAAAAACAATCTAAATTAAGCCATGAACATGTAAGAATCAGGTGCAGATGATGAACAAATGATCAGGTCGCTGATTAGTCTACTGGTATTGTTGAATGCTGAGTGGTCGGGATGGACGAGAGGGGAAATGAGGTCGCTGCTGAGGTTGTTGCATAGGCAACCGATTTTTTAATTGTTTCTTTAGGCACTTTGCAGCCTGTTGCAGTGGAAAATTTGTTTCATATAATCCATATCATTTTATTCCATTTAACTGGAGGAAATGAGGGATGGCTCAAGACTTTTGCGCAGTTCTTTAGGTTAATGTTTTTTTTTTCCATCCCAAAGTAGCGGTTTATTATAATTGAAGATTATTATTTAAGAGCTCTCTCTCTCTCTCTCTCTCTCTCTGTGCTTTTGAGATGAATCATATCTTTTGAAATGATTCACAATTGCAGTTAAAAAAAAAACAGGCGAGCCGTCTTCTTCCTCCCAACCACAGTGTCTGTTAAAGCCACGCATCCCTTTTGACCTTTCTTTAAAGGAAAATGAGGGAGATTGCTGTAGTTGGTATTTCTGGACTAAAAAATCTACCATTGAAAGATGAAAAGGCCATTCAATTGCCTGGTAATACTGCAAACCAATATTATGTTATATAATAATAATAATAATAATAATAATAGTATTGAGAAAAAGAGAAAGTATCTTTCATATTGCGTCTGTAATCATGCTTGTTATGTAAGTTGTAATATCTCCAGAGGCTCTTTAACCTGAAAGCATATTTTTTTAAATAGGATGATGTTAATTGCTTGTAGACACGTAGTTGGATCTACTTGACCTTTTTCTGTGTCGTCCTGCTTTTATGAGAGAGGACACGCCGTGTCTGTGGCTGGTTTATAGCTTGATTGTTATCGTGATGGGTAAAGTACTTTCTGTCTCTAAAGCTGACATTTGAAGAGCAGTTTGTTACTACATTTAGTTTCAGACTCACCTTTTTATAACTAGTTTCCGTCGATAAATGAGCCGTTATTGGCTAATCAGTGCTGAGACCATTCTTTCCTAGCTGCAAATTTTCTTCTTGCTTAAAAACTGTGTGTGATGATTATTCTCCAGTAATGACATCTTTAATTCCTGTATCTTTGGGTCCTAGACACAACCAATGGAGATTTAATACGTCTCTGTTACAGGATGGCACATTTGTGGCTGAACTACGCAATTCTTTGAAAGAATTTTTTGCAGATCAATGGAGATTCAGCCTCCAAGTGTTTTATTAGGGGGAAGTGTATACATTTCTCATCCTTTAATAAAAAGGGTCGTAAAATTTAATTAGATAAACAAATAAATCTCCTAGAAAAAGCACGACTGTGACTGTAGCACGGACTGTAGATCTTGGGCTTTGTTGTAAATAGTTGTAATTTAAAAATTTCCAAAAAAAGAAATAAATAAACTGTGTGGTACATCTTTTATCAAATAGAAAAATTTATAATAATAATAATATGAGGGGCGTTCAAGTCAAACCGGGACTTTTTTTTCTCGTGAATGAAAGCGCAGAATTGATTGACATTTACAGTACAGAAGACTTCACGCACAGGATGGTGATGTGACTCTTAGCTGCACTAAACCTTTTAAATGGTGCAAATGTTTTAAAGAAGGCCGTACGTTCATGAATGATGATCTTTGATGAGGTGCTTCGAAACATATTGCTTTACAATCAAACGTCCCGGTTTGACTTGAACATCACTCATATATTTATTGTTTATTTATCACATTCTTAAACTTTTTGGTTTAACAAGCATTTCTTCCACCATCAAATGGCAAAATGGGAACACAGTGGATGTTATAATAATGATAATTCAATATTTTCAATGTCAATATCATCAGGTTAAAGGTTTACATGTCCAATTTTGGAAACAATATTAATTATAAAATATTCTCTAATAGGCTCTCAATTTTTTTTTTTTTTTTTTTTTACCAATTTGTTTTTAGGATCACTCGCTGAGCTTTTGGATTTTTATTTGTATAATTCTTTATATTTGTAGCTAAATTAGTTAGTTAAATAAAAAAATATTTATTTTCAATATTTGAAAAAGTTGGTCAAATTGACCATTTTTGCATTTAAAACCTAGAGCTTATGAATGTTTACACTGAACTATCCATAAGCACATCTTGATTATTTTCGATGTATTGATTACAGACTTCCTTTCCTGCTTTAAAAGTGTTTTATGTTTATGTAAAGGATTAGATTCATAAGAAAACAAGTCGTCATATTAACCATTGTCAGTCAAACTGTCTCCGCCTCGGTCTGGCTGATTGGCTGGAGGTGTGTGTGCGTTTGTGTGTGTGTGCTCCACTGTGCTGTATAATAATGGTGTGTGCAGCATGTGGTAAACTCCCAGACAGCCTGTACCACCCTTCAGCTCCACCACCTGTTCCTATCAGCAGCCATGGCTAACTTTGTGTCGGTGAGTTGAAACTTCTGATAGTGATGGAAACCGCTGATGGATTTGTAAATGGATGTTGCGCGAAATAGGTTTTATTTTCCTGTACAAGTGGGTGGGTGAGTAAGTGGCAGTCTGTTATGTCCAGACTTATGAGTTGGGTTTAGTTGGTTTATGAGTCTTCATTTTATTCAAAATAGGGTGACAGTAGAAGAATAATTGCAATACTTATATTAAATAAGTGAGCACTTTGGGTATTTGTTGTGTTTCTGAACCGTTCTGACAGATCAGTGGGTTTTATTCGTGGCTATTTGAATAAATTTGTTGCATTGATGATGTCTAGAGAAGAAGAAAAAAAAGACACAAAAACACATTGTGACACATTTGTTTATTTGAATGCATTTTAAGGTACGCTGTCATTGTACAGTATGTACGCTGTACAATGTATAGCGATTTATTATGTATAGGTTTTTTAAAATCCATATACAGCATTTATATCCCCCCTTAATTTACAAGTGTAATATTTAATTGAATAATTGTATTATTATTATTATTTATTTTTTCAATTGGTAGACAAACTTGTGGACAAAGTTTTTTTTTTTTTTTAATAAGTCATACCAACCCTTAATTTAGTGTTTACCCAAATCAATGTAAATCCTTACACTGTCTAAGCCGAATCTTTTCTAAAATTCACTAGTTTCACATCCTGCAGCCTGAAACATCTAAAAGTCCATCTTATATCGATATTCTGCATAATGCAATTCACTTTTTATATTGAAAATTTAGTATGATATAAATATATAGTATAAAATATAGACACTTTCTGAAATATTGTGGGTACCGCGCTGTCTTATTCTAAATTACAACCTTAACAAAGAGCTGAGGCCATGTGAAATCTGTTAATATATATATATATATTTATTTATTTTTTTGTAAACGTTAAAATTATTGTATGCAGTATTTTATGATGCATCTGCATCCTTTTAAAAAAAAATTTTTTTTTAACCTTTCAGCAAAATTTCCTAAACATCCCATTTGACAGCATATTGTGGTTTTATTTCCCTGCATTTCATCTCAAACACGTTTTACGGTTGTTTACACAGGAGGCTTTTTGTGACGCACATGTTGTACCCGACCGTAATGACTCACACAGCAATAGCAGCACGTAAATCACTCCACACGTATGATTCATTAGTGCTTATCCTCACAACCAGCGCGGTGTACACTCCCCTCCCACCCTTTCTCTGGCTCTTTCCCCACTCCAGCCACTCGAATGTCATTTTTGACTTTTAGCTTCAGCAAGGAGTTAATCAGTGCTGATATCAATAGTTGCATGAAAGTTGATGTTTTTAGGAAATTTATAGCATTTAATGTACGTGTTTAATGTTAATGATTTGTGATGGATTGTTGCTCCATGATGATTTATTGAGTTATAACTGAGGTTTTTTCTTTTTCTTTTTGTTTTCTAGTTGGTTACCTGCCACACTTGTAATAAGATGTCCAGGCAAACTGGGATGAACCGGAATTTTCTGGGGACCTTACCAAAGAACACCCCGGTGAGCGTGTCAAAATGTAGGACTCCTCAGTCTGCTAACAAAATGACACCGAAGCCCAACCTCCGTGACAAAACACCAAGCAGAACACCAGTGTAAGTTACTTCACATGTAGTATTAAAGGTTTGAATTTAACAATGTCACAGCAATCCATAGCCAGGAGCCAAGGGAGCGAATGCTGTCTGGTTGGGAGGGGCATACACTCTCCCTCCCCTGTCAATCACAGAGAGACTAGCCATTCATGGGCATCTTTGGGGTCATGTATGTGGACAATAGTAGATACAGGCTTTCCTCCACGTGTGCCACGTTGCCCTGTGACGCACAGTGAGAGAGACATGAAAGCGGAGATTGACCGAATTCATATGTTTTAGAGGAAGAAAGTGTTTCAGAAAGAAACTTTCACTCTCCCCATTGGGTATCTGCTGGATGGTGGGTGGGAAATGGCAGGTGACCAAAAAAACATGAAAATCACAGCAAAAAAATGGTTCTCATTAAAAGAAGGTTTCATTTTAAGTCTATGATCCATATTTTTCCTTCAGAATTTCCTTTAGGGTCAATAAAGTGTCTGTCTGTCTGTCTGTCTGTCTGTCTGTCTGTAGATAATAAACTAATTCTATTGAATCACATAAGTTTGTATTCGCTACATATTCTAGGTGAATAAAATGTATATTTAAGCATGCCCTTTTTTAAATGTTTTTACAAAAAAAAAAAATCTAGACACCAGGCGTCAAAATGAAAACTTAAAAGGATCCGAAAGACATCCAGAGGGTATAAATGTTATTAGAGAATATTCTTATAACACTCAGAAAATGAGATGCAAACATTATATGTGATATTGTTTAGGTTTTTACTAATATTAATGATCGTGGAAAGGATTTTTTCATTCTAAGGGTGCACAAACTTATGCACCCCAATATCCTGAAATGCAAATAAATATCAGTGCAACAGAACAAGTCGAACCATGTGCAGTACCGTAACCATTCTTATTTTAAAACCTCTTCCATACTGTAGGTCGAGATCATCTGAACGCACCGGCACCTCGACGTCAGGCGGCAAGAAAGAATCCGCCTTCTCGCGTCTTAAGAAGATTCTGTTGATGGAAGGCGTCCAGAAGAGTAAGAAAGGGGGACTGAAAGACTTCCTCACTTCGCTTTAAGTCCTCATGCGGACCGCCGAGCCCAGAAACCCGTCAGCTCACGACGGGGTTGAGGCGGAGCGGAACAGACGACTCGCTTTAGTGTGCAGCGCTGAGACACCTGGTGGATGACTTCAAGTCGAACACCTGGTTTACAAATGTGAGGCCTGCTTACTTCTAGGGTCTTCGACTCCGGTCCAAGACTAGAGAAGATGAGAGAATTTTCCTTGTTTTTCTTACAGAGAATCCCGCATTTTACTCTCTTGTGGTTTAACATTCATGTCAGCTTAATTCAGCAAGGACAGAATCCTGAAAATGTTGCCTTCTAAAGGTGTCGGAGGTTTGAATAGTTTAACACAACAATGGAAAAAGAGCTGCTTATGTAATGTTTTTGAAGTGAGATAAATTCTCTATATATAGTTATATAGATATATATAGTTGTGCTGTGTGTATTTAGATTGACACACACTTTAGGAGTAGATCACTGCCACTTTATAAAGTGTATATTCGATTTTCTTTTGTAACAGGACTGTTTTTGTGGATTTAATGTTCACGAAGTGATTAGTATTGTTGTGATCAGTATTTAAGGGCTGTTAGTGACTTGCCTAATGTTTACACTTTGATGGACTGTTTTGCCATAAAACTGTATTGCAAAAGACCAAATATGTGTTACTGTAGCCAGATTAAGAAAGAATTTACAAATATGCAAACTTCATTTACTTCCAATAAATCAGTTATGAAACAAAGGACCTGTGTTTTGTGACTTTACACCTCAGCATTGTACAGTACGTTCACAATATTAAGTCTTCCTTCTATACTTTTCTATAACGGCTTTTCCATCTCGAACGCTTGCTTTAATTTAAATTAATGCTTTATATTAATGCACTCTTTATAATAAGTCATTGTTGCTACAGTAACAGCTCATTCACAAGGACTTATACAGCAGACTCTTTTCATAATTGAAGTGTAATAATAAAAAAACCTTAAAGCTCAAGCTAATATGGTGAAACTTTCTGAAAAGAGATTTTATTTCATATTAATTGAAGGAGTCTCCACTGTCAGTACATTGTAATTAAGTGTTTTGTTTTTTTTCGCTTTTCAGTTCCTCTAACATGACGAGCTGCATTTCTGTTTATTTTAACAACATCAGAGAGGAAGAAAAGAGCAGCTGGTTATACAGATCATCAGAGCAGTGTGTGTCATTAGTGAGCCTATTTGCCTAACAACCAGTCACTGATCATAAGTGTTCCCAACAACCATTCATCATTCAGAAACCTGATCGCTGTTTTTTGTCCTACCTACAATGCATACATCTTTGCTATTCATACTCTCGTCTTTGCCTTAATTACAAGTGATAACAGCGAGTGATTTCACCAGTAATCGTTACTTCATGCCTGTTTACCAGTTATTTGCTACAACTGCTTCATTTTATCTGTGCTCTTAATAGAAATTATAGTACAGTATATTGTCAATGTGCTCCATGCTAGTCTATTCTATTCTATTATAGGGAAAATATTATTGTCTATTTCCATAAATCCTTTCTTTTCTGCGGCAGCATGGTGGCATACTGGTTATTGCTGTGGCCTCACACATGGAGTGTGTGCATGGAGTTTGTACAGGATAATAGAATAGAAGAGAAATGAAAGAATGAATATTCTTTCTCATAATATTTTATACTATTTTAGGAAAATGTATTCTAATCTCCTCTAATAAAAGTTTTATTCTACACTGATAGAAGTCGTTTTTATTCTGTACTAGTTGAAGAGGATTTCCATAAAATGATTGTTGTCGGTTCGGTCCTCATAATAAATTTTATTCTATTTGCAAAAAACTATTCTATTTTTTTCGAGTTGCAAAAAAAAAAAAAAAATCTTATTTTAGCACCGTGGCCTCGCACCTCCTGGGTCGAGGGTTTGATTCCCATCTCAAGTCTGTGTGTGTAATTTGCATGTTCTTGGGAGGTTTCTTATGTGTACTCCAGCTTGCTACCACATCCGAAAGACATGCAGAATGGGATTTGACAATTTGCCAGTTTGATGGATTGGAACCCCATCCAGGGTGTACCTCGCCTCATGCCCCTTCAGTCCCCCATGATCCTGAACAGGATAAGAAGTATAGAGAACGAATGAGTGAGTGTTGTTTGTTTTACAGGTATACTTATAATTTTCCATTCTATACTATAGTTGAAGAAACATCCTATTCTATTGCCATAAAACTATTTTTTTCTCTTTTATCTCTTTCTTTATAATATTTTGTGCAATTTGGTTAAAATAGTATAACCAGTATAACTTTTTTTTTTCCTTTTCTTATAAAAATATTCTACAGTCTGTTTTATACTGTACTGGACATTACCTGTGGCTCTGCCCACGTGCATCCATCTTAATGAAGATATATTATTACCTCACAGTATGGTATACAAACACAGACCAACAAACACCAGCGGCAGCTCAAACTGAATTCCTGTTTTATGTATATAGATTGGACAAATGATAAAAAGAAAAAAATCTATTATAACCTGAATATATTCTAACCTATACTACTTACTCATCATCTATACCGTTTTATCCTGTATACAGGGTCGCAGGAGGCCTGGAGCCTATCCCAGGAGGCTTAGGTCACGAGGCAGGGTACAAACTGGCCAATTCATTGCAGGGCACACAGACTACAGGAAATTTGGGAACGCCAGTTAGCCTAATCTGCATGTTTTAGGACTGTGGGAGGAAATCTGAGTACCTGGAGGAAACCGGGGAGAATATTCAACTCCATATACACAAAGGCAGGAATCTAACCTATCCCTTGGAGGTGCAAGGCGACAGTGCTAACCACTAGCACTCCCTAACCTATACTAATGGTGGAAAAATATTAGTGGTCATCACTGTGGTCTCGCACCTCCAGGGTCGAGGGTTCGAATCCCGCGTTGGGTCTGTGTGCATGGAGTTTGTATGGATGTTCTCTCCGCGTGCATGCTTGGTGGGTGGCACTCTGGTTTGCTTCCAAAGACGAGAATCGAACCCTAGACTCTGTAGGATTCAAAAGTATTGGCACCCTGTCCAGGGTGTCCTGGGATATGCTCCAGGCTTCCAGCGACCCTGTACAGGATAAAGCAGTATAGAAACCGAATGAATGAATAAATGACCGAAAGATTGCCACCACACTGACCCTATACCCTATACATAAATCATGTTTTATGTAAGAAGCGACGCACCCCGGAGGGACTTTTAATTTGACATGCGGTTCTCCCGGAAGTTGATAGGAAGCTGTTCCACTACCGTTGCTATGCTATGCTATACCTGACTAATGTGAATCTTACATGAAATATTTTGTAAACAAACAAACAAAAAAAAAAAAAAACTGTACTATTGTGTAGTTGTGCACTAAATTGAGGGCCATGTCAGACAGAAAGCGACGGAGAGAAGAGCGAGACGAAAGACGAGAGAAAAAGAGACCGAAGGACTCACGAGAGGAGGAGAAATACCACAAACACACTGTGAAGCTCAGTCAGGAGGTGCAGAAACTCAAACATGTGGAGACTTTGTAAGTCCTGGAGCATTTAGACAAAGACTCTTAACTCTATCAGACTTTTTTTTGTTGTTGTTGTGATTTTCTAAAACACATAACATTCTTAATATTTATTACTAGACCAGATGTGAACACAAGTAATGTAAATGTTTCTCTTTCTTCCTTTCCAGCTATGAGAAACCTCCTCCTGGACTGATAAAGGTTTGTTAAAATCAGAGTTCTATCTGTCTTTCCGTCGATATACTGTACATTGACTCGCACCTCCAGGGTACGGGTTCGATTCCCGCCTTGGGGCCTGTGTGCATGGAGTTTGCATGTTCCCCTCTGTGATTGATGGGTTTCCTCCGGATACTCCGGTTTCCTCCCACAGTCCAAAGAGATTGGATGCACGGTAGGATAATTGGCGTTCTCACATTGCCTGTAGTGTGTGTGATTGATGCAGTGCCGGTCTCAAGCTCGGATAAAAACGGGAAGGTTGTGTCAGGAAGAGCATCCGGCATAAAACCTGTGCCGATCAGATGGTGCGAGATGTCGACCCCTCGACAGGAGCAGCTGAAAGACTTAACAACAGCTACTGTAGCAACCCAACCCTTTAAGCAACTACCAAAGAGATGACAGATATACACTATATGGACAAAAGTACAGTATTTGGCCAAACCTGCTAATTATTGAATTCAGGTGTTTCTATCAGGACTCTTGTTCCCAGTGAAGGACAATCTTAATGGTTCAGCATACCATCCACATGTCCTAACTCCAATATATTCATATAATCATACAAATAAATGATCCAGATCTAACCATGCATTTTCTACTTACTGTATATTAAGCTAAAATTGTTTAAAAACAATCTATCAACATCTCAATACTCATGCGGCTGCCATTAAAAGCGCCACCTGGTGTCTTCTACTCAATATGGCCCTCTACCAAGACATCTTGGACAATGCTATGTTTCCAACTTTGTGGCAACAGTTTTGTGAAGGCCCTTTTCTATCCCCCCATGACTGTGCCCCGGTGCACAAAGCAAGGACTATAAAGTCGTAGTTTCATGAGGTGTGGAAGAACTTGACTGGCCCACACAGAGCCATGACTTCAACCCCATCGAGCACTTTTGTGATGAACTGGAATTGTTATTGAGCATCAATACTGGACCTGAAAGTGTTATTGAGCATCAGTGCCTGACCTCATAAGTGCTCTACAGAATGAATGGACATGAATCCCAACAGAAACACTCTAAAATCTTGTGGACAGCCTTCCAAGAAGAGTGGAAACTGTTATAGCTGCAAAAGGGGGACTAACTCCATATTGAAGTATTTGGATAGGGTTGAGATTATCCATTGCCTGATGTCCCCCAAAAAAGTGAAAATGATTCCTAATGCTCCTTTCTTCCACAAAGGTGACGGTTCAGCACTATCCTTCCCGGGTTTTAATATTATGTTGGAACATATCTTAACTCAATTCCAGTAATGTGATTCTTCTGAAATGATTTATTTATTTATTTATTTTTGCCAGTAATCTACTATTTCTAGCTATCTACCGATTAGGGACGGGACCACCTGATAAAAGATATTATAACCACCAATTAGAAATTGGTGCAATTCTGTAATTATCACAGTTTCAGAAATATCCTGGTTCCATATTATTTTTTTAAAGTTTTTATTGTAATACTAAAATATACAGCAAATAATTTTTGCTCCTACCACACAGGTAGCTGTGCTGCATGCCAGTGTGTGAATAGTTTAAAGTGCGCCATCTGTAGGGTTTTATGGGAAAGGCAACGTTTTAAAAATATGTTTTTGTAAACAAGTTTCCCTTTTATTTGAACCTGAATATTTTAAGTTGAAAGTATTGTATCTTTTGCTCAGGAAGATGAAGAGAAACCGGAGGACTGTATTCCTGATACCCCCGGAAATGAGAACGCCAGGGACTTCCTGGCTCACGCCCCCACCAGAGGCCTGTGGATGCCTCTGGGCAAGGAGGTGAAAGTCATGCAGTGTGAGTGATCTCTCTTCCTGTGAACAGTCCCGCGTGCTAATCCCTGCTCCCTATGAACAGAGAAGTGCACATGGGTATTGTGTACCCTCAGGGCTGCATCATTTGAATACTGCCCAGCTGCAGAACATTATGAGGGTGTTGTTCATTAACACCCTGTGAGGAGAGAGAGCTCAGGGAGTGTGTAAAAACAAAATAAAGCAGAACTAAATGTTCCAGTTTAAGTGCATTATATCTCTGGTGAGGTTTGTGTTATTTATGTTAGAGAAGAGGAATGCGAAGGGGAATGCACGAGGGGGAAAAAAAGTCCGCTGTTTATTTGCCAAAAAAAAAATATCACAAATTCTTATTAAAATATAAAATGTATATATTTATATAGACAAGTGGAGAAAATATACACCGATCAGCCATAACATTAACACCACATAATATTAGCATATTAACATTGACTAACATGGACATCCGCGGCCTGCAGGGAGCAAAGCCCAGCCTGTTCCGTCTGATCCCACAAAAAAAAGCCAATACAGTGGAAATTGCTGAAAACGTAAATGCTGCGCAAGATAAAAATACACCAGACCCACGGAGGCCGCACGCCGCAGCCCACAGCACCCAAAGGATCTGCGAGTAACACCCCGGGGGGTTTGTGGAGTCATACCCAGAGCTGCCCAAGGGGGACTTAATGGTTTTTTAATGTTATGGCTGATCGGTGTATAATCTGCACTCATCATACCAGCTGCTTGTAGTTAACATGTAATTATTATATACTAAAACTAATAAAAGGATATAACAAAAATTATGACATAACTCTTAGTTATTGCATTTTTTTTATTTTTATCGCTGGTCGTCAACAGATCTAATCGTTAGATATTACTTACCACTTCAATTAATTGCCACTCCCTCATGGTTTATTTAGTTAAATTTTAATATTTTTTTGGCTTTTTTTTTTTTTCCGTCCTTTACTGACTCCTTTGCACCAGCTGGTGTCACTTTTGTTCTGCATCCAGGGGCAGTCTGTTTATTCCTGAACTCCCCTCTTAATTACAACATTTTCATTGCGAACTTTAATGGTTGTAAATGAGAGCCAGCATTGCAGCACACAAGTGAGCGTTATGAGAATGCAATAAGTATAAGACAGGAACTTTCATTAGTGGTTGATTGAAATTTCCACTGAAGATGCCCTGTGTGTATATCAGGCTGGAGATGCAAGCGTTACGGCCACAGGACCGGAGACCGAGAATGTCCCTTCTTCATCAAAGGCAATCAGAAACTGGAGCATTTCAGAGTGGTGAGTTCATTAGAAGTCATGTCTGATCCCCCAGATGGTCTTACAATAACATCACATACTAATCATCAGCCAATGTACAAGAATGTGTTATGTAACAGGGGTCTGGGTTATGTTAATGTTTCTGTCGTAAGAAAAACCAGATCTCCGATAGATCATTTAAGCTTGCTAAATCTCAAAATGATCTAAACCCGGTTTGGTTTGTAGGTATATAATAAAAAAAAAGAGAATGTCAGCAGATTATTTTCAACAATGCACTTGTATTACTTGGCATTTTCTGAACTGTGCGCATATTAATCAGTAATTCGCTTGCAGGCACATGAAGACCCGATGTATGACATCATTAGGGAAAACAAGCGCAACGAGAAGGAGACGAGGTACTTTTTTTGTTTTTTGTTTTTTTTTTCCCCCTAAAGTGTCCACAAAGCTGAGTACTTGCTCCAACGGCGCAGTGTTGTCTCATAACCACAGCTGTAACGTGACCTTTCAGATTTATCATTTAACAGACATTTTATTATCCCGGTGGAATTTCATCCTGTATTAAAGTTCAAGGGCAGGAAGCGCAATTAGACGCCAGTTAACCTTAAATAATATATCGATTAAACGGATCTTCGCCGAGCAATTATTTGTAAATTTGCGTCCCTGAATGTCTTGATGAAACTGACCATGTTGGTCATCAGAGAATGTGCAAGACGAGTACAGTGTCTGATTAATGACTTGAGCCGTATTATTATTTTACTATAACTTTTTGCGATCACAAGCATTTCTTTGAATTGTGTTTAAATCAAGTGCGCATCACAGTGTGACACAGGATAAATGGAGAGAGGGTTAATCTGATTGAGGTCAGGGTTTTGGGCCATTCTAACATATTTTGCTCCTTGGAGTTGAACCTCTCCACTGTAAGTTTGGCAGCATGCCTAGGGCTGTCGAAGGTCAGTTTCCACGCCAGTCTTGCATCCTTTGCAGACTGGAACAGATTTTGTTCTAGGTTTGCTCTATATTTAACTCCACCAATCTCGCCTTCAGACCTGGCCAGTTTCCCGGTCCCCGCTGCAGCTTGATGCTACCAGCACCATGCTTCACTGTGGGAACGGCGTCCTCATGAAATAAGCCGCCAAATGTAGAGCTTTGTGCCAAGGTCATGTAGTTCATTTATTTATTTATTTTTTACTTTTTTACAGAGAATCATTTTTCACATTTTTGCTCAGCGTCCAGACATCAATTCACGTGACTTTTATTTTTTTTCTTCCTCCCTCCCCAAATACTGCAATACCTTTTTTTTTCCTAACAATTCTTTGTGGGAGTGTCTGGGCTGTTCCTCTTCTGTGAAGTTCTTCTTTAACCAACTCTGGAGCCCTCTGGGGGCAGGTTTATTTATAATGCGATCACATGGTACTTTAATTCCAGTAGCGAACTAGGTTGTCACTGAGTGGGGGGAAAAAAAAATCACAGCTGATTAAAGCAGCACTAAGTGAACAGTGGCATTAGAGCCTTACATGTCCTTATTTCTTTAGTGTGACGAAAGACACACAGACTGCTTGTTAGTATTTTGTATTTTGTCAGACTGAGATGATCAGTGGCATCATTGACATTTAACTTCGGAAGGTCACGCAGCGAAATTGCGGTCCTGATGTGATTTTTAGTGCCGCATCGAGATAGTAAATCACTTCATAGTGTGAAGTCTAGCTTAAGAGACGTAGAACTCATTTGAATATAAAAGGATCTAGTGAATAAAGTAAACTACAGCAGCCCCGGTTTAGAAATGTGTCTTGGACTCTGTATGTAGCGGCGAGACAACAGTGAGAGAAAATAATTATAATTTTATTTCCTGTGCTCTGTTAATTGAAATGGGAGTTTTATCCTCCTTCATGGTTCATACCTCAGTGTTCTAATGTGCAGAGATTACTGATCTTTCATTTTAATTGATGAAAAATAGATAGCACGAGATACCAAGGCAAAAAAATACACGAGAGTATACACACATACACAAAAGAAAGACAAATCAGTAAAAGTCATTAAAGAAACGACTGTTATCATTTAGTGGATCTGAACTGCAGTGAGAATAGAACTTACACCGATTAGCCATAACATTATGAACACCCGCCTAATATTGACTAGGTCCTCACTTTTACAACCAATGTACTGTGTGTCCTGACAATTTTCAGTCAGAACCAGCATTAACCTCTTCTTCAATTCGAGCTACACTAGCTCGTCTATTGGACCGTACTACGTGCACTACCAGTCTTCGCTCCCTCTGTGTATCAGTAAGCCTTGGCCACCCATGACCCTGATGCTGAAGCACTGGTTTTCCTTCCTTGGACCACTTTTGGTAGGTCCTGCTCCCTGCAGACCACGAACATCCCACAAGATCTGCAGTTTTGGAGTTGCTCTAACACAGACCTCTATCCATCACAGTCAAAGTCATTCAAATCCTAACGCTACCCATTTTATCTGCTTCCAACTTCTCGAATTCAAGGACCAAATTTTCACTTGGTTCCTAATATATTCCACCCACTTCCAGGTGCCAATATAATGAGATATTAAAACTGTAGTGACTGTGACAGGAGCCAAAAAGTGATGGCTAGAGGACCGGGTCAGAGCAACTCCGAAACAGCAGCTCGTAAAAGATGTTCCCGGGTCTGCAGCGGGCAGGACGAAGTGCCATCCAATAGAAGAGCTACTGTAGCTCACATTGATGCAAAGGTTAATGCTGGTTCCCATAGATAGATGTCAGAACACAAATTGAAAAGTGCATCCTTGTTTTGGCGGCATAAACGGACCTACTCAATATTAGGAGGGCGATCATAATGTTATTGCTAATCTGTGTATATTAAAGAGATTAATAATAAAATATTCGTATTATCTTTTAGTTCAAGCGCAGTATGAAGACGACAACCTATCAGATGCTTGACAGAGTTTTAGGATGTTTTAGTCCTGCACTGTTTAGATCCTAGTAATTATCATGATGTACAGTCTGTAAAAACTTTACATTATGACATCACTACAAGCCCTGTTTTTTTTCCAGCAACTCTATAATTTATTTCCCAGTGTAAACAGCCCAATTACACGACAAAGCTCTTAAAAAATTTTTTTAATAAATCTTATTCTTCTATTCTTATCACTTATGTAATTGTACAGCTCACTGTAATTATCATTATGTATGCAATGGTTCCTGCAACCAAAGGAGTAATTAAACGCTTCTTAAAAGAATACTGATAAATTGTGAATAGAAATACCGCGACTGGTTGGAAAGGTTCTTGTGATGCTTTGGTGTAGGATTGCAGTGTAGGATTGGCATTGTATGGTTATCAAATCAATCAATAGGCATTAGATTAAAAGAAAATAATAATACAAAAGATTGAGGCCTGGGTTGATGTATAAAGAATATGACAGCATGTGTGTGTGCGTTTCTTCTTCTTTTTTTTTTTAATTTTTTTTAATAATCCTATTCACAGTGATTATGTAACTCAATGCTTCACTGTAATTATCATGTTGTGTGCGATGACATTGTTTCTGTTACAAAGCCAGTCATTAAACTCTGCTGGGGGAGGAATTAAGCGTACACCATGGAGTCAGTTTAGCATCCAAATACTGGTAGTGGCAGAAACTTTCTGAAAAGTAAAGAAGGATTACTGCGCTGTCTTTCAGGAACGCCAGTTGGTTTTAGTAACTTATTTTGACGGTTGTGGTCAGAGCAATGCGAAACATTATTCTCTCTTCCGTCTCGAAAGGTTTCAGTTCAGCATTAAAGTGTTGACTCTTTTTATTGACGGTTTGCAGCCGCGTGTCAGAAAACAAAGCATGGATTATTAAAAGCCGGAGTCAAGAAACAGATTCTGCGTTGGGACTGATGCAACCATCTGAGCAGCAGGAGGAAAAAAATCAATAGAGAAAAGAGACAGGGGGTCGCTGTTGTGCGGTTCCTAGGGATACAGGCGTCTAGGAGACGTTGAAGATTCTCAGAAAAAAAGACTGCTATGTTGTGTGAATTGACATTCGGGAGTGGCTGAATAAGTTATTTTGCACTGCAGTGTAGGCCAGCCACTATACAAGAATCAGATCAATGCACTTTTAGTTAATTTAAAGAAATGTTACGCTTGAGCCTGGTTAAAGCGCATTAAAGTTCGATTTTTAATCTTTTTTCGTTTTGTTTTAAAGATAAACCAGGCTTAAGTGTTCTTGCTATCAAATATGAATCCTAATGGCATCTTCACTTCCAATTCACAAACTGATTATATTGATCCTGTGCCATTTGCTCACCACAGGATCGAGCAGCTGAAGCAGCTCCTACAGGATACAACATCCGACTCAGACTCCAGCTCCTCGTCCTCGTCTCACCACGCCCACCAGAAGAAGAAGAAGAAAAAGGAAAAGAAGAAAAAGAAGAAGAAACAAAAGAAGAATAAGAAGCACAAGAAGCACAAGTCCTCAAAGAGTAGTGAAAGCTCAGACTGAGAGGAGGGGAGTGTTGTTATTGTTGGTCCGTTGGGAGAGGACAGAGGCTGCTTTCTGCCCCCCCCCCCACCCCCCTCTTCTCTTCCTCATACCCTGCTGGCTCTGCTTAATAATACATGCAGGCATTTAATTCCCCTTGTCATCAGAAACCATTTGCTTATGTGATGTCTCTCTAAGCTCTGTCTCATATCAGAAAGCTGTCATGTTTGTGTCGCAGGCTTCAGACGGTCCGGGACTGAAGATGATGTAATGTCAGCTCTGAATGGGTGTGGTGGAAAAGGAATATTGCTCGCTGCTGTACTGTATTTATGTATGTAAGTTTTGTTAGGAGATGATTCTGGAAATGTTTAAGCTTTGCAATAATACTGAATACTTCCCCAAAATGTTATGAGGTAAATGTAAATGTATTTCTGTATATACATGGATGAAGTGAAAATTGTGCTATTAAATACCTTTTTGTTTCATGTGTATTCATATACTTGTTATATACAATTATACAAAGATACTGACACTAAACTCAATGGCACATGATCATGGTGGAATGCGTTTATGAGAAAATCATTTATGATCGTTTTTATTGTGACCTATACATGTAGACTGACCAGTCAGTGGAATTCTTTGCCTAAATTCCAGCTTCTCAGTACCATTTTAAAAGGGTCAAATTATTGAGCTGCATCAAGCAAAGAAAACAATGAAGGCACTGGGTTAAAAACATTTCAATACATTATATAAAAACCTGGTAGGATAGTGCTGAATCGTCAACTTTGTGGAAGAAATATTGGTTGGAAAAAATATAAATGCAGACGAATACACTTAACGTTTGATGTTCAAATGGCCATTAGAATAAAGATTAGGCTTTGGAGTATTGGAAGAAGTCATGTTGTATGATTGAGTCCAGATTGATCCTATTCCAGAGCAATGTGTACGTCAAGGGAGGTCAGTCAGGTCTAGGCTCGGCAACGTTACGTGGCACTAAAAAGAAGTCAGCTGATGACCTGAATGTACTGAATGACCATGTTATCACATCTATGGGTTTTTTTTTTCTTCCCTGATGGCACGGGCATGTTTCAGGACTCAAATTGTGAAAGAGAGGTCCTGAGAGCATGAAGAATCATTTCACATATATGCCCTGGCTAAAACATTGTGTGCTGAATTAAAGATAAAAGAGAAATCTTTGAGTGATCCAGGCAGTGTATCCTTACCATTGTTTAAACATTAAACCATTACAATATTATTATATTTATTGTAATTCTTTAGAGTAAAATTCCATTAGATAAGATGAATACATCCTTAAAATGTGTTAATATTTACATGTTAATATTTATATATTTTATATCTGGTTATTTAACTTGAATTAATAACTTGCTCTTACCAAATTGGCTCTTGTGTCACATTTCAAGATATCCGAGCACTATCGAACCGAGGGCTAAGGCACTTTAAGCTACATTGTCTATCCTGTTAAAACGGAGCCCTCTAAATGAGCCTCTAGCCTCTGAAATGATTAATTATACAGATGTGTTGTCTGCAGTGATATCACATATGCTGTCGATGCAGTGCATGGATTTTTGGTTGATACTGTGGGTGATAAGTGGTTCTGCAGTTAGAAGGAGAAAAATAGTGAAAGAAAACATTGCCTCCTTAATCCTATGAATAATAAAAGATTTATATTTTTGGATTGTGTGGTGTTATGCACTATATTTTGCACAATACTTTACATGAAAACACAGCATAATTAAGAACCATTTTAATATGCATGAGCTGGACAGCTGGAACAGAAAGCCAGAAGTCAGTAAATCTGATGAAACGGCTATTAACTGTAGCCTTGGGACAGATTTTATGTGCATTTAGAATAATTTGTTGGTTTGGTAAAAATCGCTGACCTTAGGCAATTGTGTGTGTATACGCCATGGGCCTCCCTTGCCACCACGCTTTTCCATGGTAACTCTATCTGGCAATGTGGCCTAAGGTATTAGATGGAAAATAGTATTAAGACTCTGTGTGTGTGTGTGTGTGTGTGTGTGTGTGTGTGCGCATCGCTTTTATCTCAGTGGAGACATCGGTATCACAGAATAGCTTTAATAATGTTCCTCAGGCTCAGTGAAACCACATTCTCTTCACTAAAGCACAGTAAAGCTGAATATACTGTATAAAGGGATCTGTTAGCTAAACCATGTGTGTCAACACCCGTTAAAGCGAAAAAAGTGTCTGGGCATGCAGAACATCAGGGGCGATTATGCACTGCAGTTTAGAAAGTAACCTCACAAAGCTCAATTCAGGGCAAAATGTGTTTTACAGTGATACATAAATTGGATTTAAAAAAAAAGTTTAGGTAAGGATTAAATTTTTCCCCAAGGATATTTTAAATGGATATTACCCAGGCACTGAATGACTGTACGGATCAATATCTAAATATCAATTTCTAACTAGGATTAAATAGCGACTTTTGCAGGTTTTCCCAAAAGTTTCCATACAGTACATATCGGAATTGAACACTTTTTAGTAAAATGCATATACCAGGAAGAACGTATTGAAGTGATTCTCATGGCAGGATGGTTTTGACTGTGATCAGTCAATCTAGATTCACAGATATAAGTCTGATTGAAATATTTTGCTAAATGTCAATTATGTTAAATTTAGATTTCACTAAAAGTTTATCAGTTGTGCTAATTAGAATTTTTTAAAATGTTTTTTTAAGCTAAATTATATTTTAAAGCCATTCAAATTAAACATATAATATTCTATTATTATTATTATTATTATTATTGTTGTTGTTTTAAAAAGCATAAAGTATGGAGTGAAACACTGGCACAGTAGGCAACTTTGCCATATTTTCAGTTTAACTCTGATCTAATGTTACTGTGCATATGGGGTTTTTCCTGGGTTTTTCCCCAAAATTGTCAGTAGGTGAATTGTCTGCACCAAGTATGTACAATATATGCATAGTGTCCATTGCTGGACTGGTGCCTCATCCCTGGTATATTATTGCCTCATGCCCAGTGTTCCCAATAGATACTCCAGAATGATGATGACTGCAAACAGGTTCAAGCAGCTACAAACAGAGGAATGAATAAATAAATCTATTTAAATCATCTTCAGAATTGAAATGCACATGCAAAATGTAATAAAATTCAAAAGTACAGCACATGAATTAAAATTGCAGGGATGCACATATTACAGATGTTATTATTGTTAAACTATGACTATAACTATTTAAATTCAGACCTTACTTGTACAGTAATATACAATCTTCAAATAAATTATTAAAATTCAACTTTACACAATGTAATCATTTACATGCATATAAGCTTTTCCTGCAACATATTTTTTAAAGCCTGGAATTACACTAATCAGTCATGACATAAAAACCCTCACCCAATATTGCATAACTGCCACCAAAAAAGCTTTGTGGAGGCATTGACTCTGAAGGTATGCTGTTGTATTTGGCACCAAGACTTCCAGTAAGAGTTCCAGTAAGTCCTGTAGGTTGAGAGACCTAGCCTGCATAGATCATACTTGTTTGTCCGTCACATCCCACAGATGCTCGATCAGATTGACATTTGAGAAATTTGGAGGCCAAGTCAACACCTCGTCATGTTCGTCCGTAGTTTGGAAGTGTGACAGGGTTCATTATCCTGCTTAAAGTGACCACTGGCATTAGGGGAAACTATCGCCATGAAGAGTTGGTCCGCAAACCAACTCTTGGTCTGCAAAAATTTTAAGCATGTGTGTGTCAAAGTGACATCCAAATGAATGACCAAAGTTTCCTAGCAGAGCACTGCACACTGCCTCTGTCAGCTTGCCTTCTTCCCATAGTGCATCCTGGTGCTGTGTCTTCCTCTGGTAAGCATATGGACACACACTTGCCTGTCCAAATGATGTAAAAGAAAACGATTAATCAAACCAGGCCAATTCTGATGCTCATGGAGCCATTTTTCTGGAGATGCTTCCACCCAGGTGTCTAGCCACGACAATTTGTCACTCGTTTTTTCCCCATCTTTCCTGCTTCCAATACTTATTCATTGTCTATACAGTACCGCTTTATCTTGTATACAGAAAAGTTCCCATAGCCTATAGCCGTTCCCAGGAGGCTTGGGGCACGAGGGCGGGGTACATCCTGGACGGGGTGTGAATCCATCGCAGGACACACACACATACACACACTCATTCAGACACTACGTGCGAGTTGAGAATGCCATTTAGCATAATCTGCATGTTTTTGTACTGTGGGAGGAAACCAGAGTATCAGGAGAAAACCTACCATGAACAGGGAAAACATGCAAACTCCATGCACACTGACCGGAGGCGGGAATCGAACCTGGAACCTGGAGGTGCAAGGCCACAGTGCTAACCACTAACACATCAATTTCAATAACTGACTCTCTTAATGCTAAATGCATATTCCCCCTTGACAGGTAACAATGTAATCAACACTATTCATGTGATCTGATAATGATTTTAATGCCATGGCTAATCTGTGAATCATATCACAGATCACTGACTCCATTGTCTGTTTTCTGTTGTCTAATATTAAGTATAAAGTTATAGTGTAATGTCCATGTTTAATACAATTGTCTTGTGTTTGATAAACAGCTGAAAAGATACTTCAAAACAAGCTACGTAATACTGTCACGTTTAGATTTCACGATGAATGAAAGCGCTGGATTATGTCCAAAGCCGCATACTTGCGTACTAAGCAGTGTGCTCGGCCGTAGACTGTGCACTGCCGTAGCGTACTCGTCTCTGCAGGACTGTAGTAGGCACTACGCAGTGGGAGCGGCTTCTTCGCCCCGCCCCCTTTTCAGTGCCCGGGATTTGCAGTGCTCTGATTGGTCGCTGCGGCACGCGGCCCTGAACCAACCAGCACGCGGAGGAGGAAGGAGGAAGTGAAAGCATCAAGCGCTGTCTGTGTGGAGGAGAGAAAGACGAGCGGAGCGCAGAGACCTTACGGCGGCTACAAAATAAACTCTCCCCGCAGCAGTTTTCGGGCGGAGCAGCGCTCCACTCGCCGCTTCAGGTGAGTCAGATTTGTGGACGCGGGTTTGTGGGGGTTGCGGGGTTTTGGAGAGAAACGCTCGTGCGGTTTTTTTTTTTTTTTTTTTTTACTTCTGCGCTCAGCTCAGAGTGAAGCGCGCGCGCGGAGTGAATCTCCTTCTCGTGACCCGCGGCTCGCGGTGTCGCTCGCGCTGATGTGTCGCTGTATCAGGGTCTGAATCAGTTAGGGCTAAACCTGAGCTTTACTTTATATACGTACAGCTTATTTCACATTATTTTTTAAAGTTTATTTAATAAACACCTCCCCAGTCTCAAAGGTTAGAATTTGATATTTATGGCAGCAGTGTGTTTGTGTTTCAGTGTTTGTTTTAGATGTTTTGCTCCACCAGTGAGAATACATTAATGTACACAGTTTAGAGTTAGGATTTGTTTATTGGATTTTGTTTATTATTTGTCTATTTCATTTGAATTCTGCCAAGTTGATAGAATATAAGTTTGATTTTTAACTTTTAAAGTTCTGCCGCGCATGCTTTAAAGCTGATCACATGATTTGATGTAAATATTATTTATATATTTTTTGTTATTTGTTCTTCATCATTATTTTCATCATCATCATCATTTGTATCGCATCATCTGGAGACTTTGGGCATGAGGTGGGGTGCCAGTCCATCACAGGACACACACACATACATGCACACGCTCATCTTGTGATCTGTTGAAGTTTTATTTTAAGTCGAGTTGTTTAACACATAACTTTAAATCTGGGTTAACAAATCGGTGATTAAAGTCTTAATCTGACATTATTCCTGATTGGCTGTCATGCTTAATTTTCCTTGTTCAAATTAAGAACAAATAGCAACAATATTGCTTGAGATTTTTTTCAATAGTTTTAGTTCTCTGTTTTTTTTTTTGTTTGTTTTTTACCAAAATATTATTTAAAAAAAAAAAAAAAACTTTCCATTGAGGAACTTTTGAAGCTTTTCATTGGTGCAAGCTTCCTGTTCTTGAACTACAGCACACTCCTTCACACAATGATCTGCATAATATAAACAGATTAAACCTGTGCAGTTATTTAGCAGAGAGAGAGAAAAAAAAAACTGTCATCTGTGCGATGTGGTGTAGCTTTCTGGGAAGAACTGTTTGGTTAAGGTTTGTGTAAGGTTTGTGAATCTGCTTTGTCAGCACTTTGTAACAGTCAGCAAGTATTTTTTATTTTATTTTTTTTGTCACAAAGTCTTCTGGACAGAGATCTTCCAGTTTCTGGAAAAGGATTGTCAGTTTATATTTGCTAGCAAAAGTGTTCAACATTATACATAACTGTAAATGAAGTATGGCTTGTTCTTCAGTAATTAATATGGAATGTAATTGTTGGTAAACTTGCTGTGCTGCGAGAAGAATACACACGGCTTCTTTACATCCACCTGCATCACAGCAGCTCGTTATTGTCCTTTTTAAACAGCAGTGTTTTATTCCGTGCTTATGTGTGTGTTGGCACTTTCTGTCTGCATCACGTCTTTTTCTTTGTCTGTGAAAATTGATAATTTCTCATTTATCATCTGCCAAAAAAAAATGCCACATTGATGGCATGCTTGTTTTTGAGGGTTTTGTCAGAAGACGGTCTTTTCACAGTGACAGTGGATTCCAGTCATCTCGAATTAGTTGAGTCACTCGTGTGGCTGACAGTCGTGCAGGCGCCACCGCCTTTGCCGCGTGTACTAGCTCTTCTGATTTTCTGTTGACTATCACAGAGAGAGAGAGAGATCATGCTCTTGTGTGTATCCAGCAACCCAAAAACACTAACCATAGAGTTTTTGGTGGCAGTTAAACCAGCTGCAATCTTGTACTGTACGTAGTCATCAGGTTAATAACAGTGGATGCTAACGTTCACGTGTGGTTAGTTTGAAGGACCGAAGTGCTTATATGTTATTATAGAAACAGTTGATTATAGCACAGTGAGCTGAGACGGACATCAGGTATAGTGTTGACTGTATGTCCAGTTGATGTTGTGACCAGGATAGTGTCTGGCATCGTGGCTTGGATAGAAGCAGTTACTGAAGATGAATGAATAACGGCCATATTAAAGTGCAGAGTATCGTATAGCTGATTTTCCAGCACGTGGTTATTTTATGCATCGTGAACACCCGGTTCACATTCTGACCTTGCTGTCCACGATTTTATTTTTCATTAGATTTGAGCTTTTTAAGCTCAGAGCTGCACAATTGGATTTATTGCTCATGCCACATGGATATAAATTCCCTCGCACACTTCCTTCCTCAGTCTCTCACTCACTTCGCGCTGTTAATTTACAGCAGTGTCTGGGATTTTGGTTTTCACTTCTCTCTTTCTAGCACCCTATCATCCCCCCTCCCCCCACCCCCTCCTCGCTCCTCTTCTAAAACATCCCCGACTCACTTCGGCAGAGTTGCTACTTCGTAAATTGTTCCCCTGCTGATAGATTCTTCACTGAGTTTGTCTGTAACAGATTTGTTTTATTATTTTTTGAAGTTGAAGCAGCGCTTTGCCCACCAGGCTTTCAGGGACCAGCAGGTACTCTCAGACAGCAGGTACATCAACACCCCTCCTCCCCCTCCTCCTCTCTTTCGTCCTCGTCCTCCTTCTCCGTCTATAGTTTGTAGGCTCAGATTAATTTTCTTTTTCAGTTGAGATGAGAGTTGCCATGCATGTAATCACTGCCTCTAGATTAATTACAGAAGAAGACAGGTGCAAATGGAGGTGTCAGTGTCACAGACTTGCAAACGAAGTAAAATCAGGAGGAGCTTTGTCTGGAACTTGGGTACGCTTACTTTTAGCATTCATATATCAGTTGATGACAAATATGTTAATGAACTGCTCAGTCACAGCAGAGAAACAATAAAAAGTAGTCGCTATGTGTAAGAATTTTCCCATAACTAGGGAAATGGACAACATTGCTTAGTTCCCCTCGCATGTTTTGTTCCTCTTCATGCTCTTTTCAAGTCAGTGAGAAAAAAAACGGCCAGTGAAAGTTAACCCAGCAAAACAGGTTCACTACCCACAAAAATGCATTTCACATATGAAACAAAAAATATAATATACATATAAAGCCGAATCGAGCAATGAAGCGTCGTCACGTGCTGCTCAGCACCCGCTCCGAGTGCCGAGAGTGAGCAAAGATTATTGTCTGAGCAACGAGTTAGAATGGATGTGTCTGGAGGAATTTATAACTAAGAGCTCTTTAAAAGGATTAAAGGTTGGTGATGTGCCAAAAAGATTATATCACAGTACTTGAAAACATCTTCATAATGCAAAGTGTACACTATCCGTGCCAAAAAAAAAAAATAAGGGTCAAATTGTTGGCCAGCATCAAGCTCAATAAAACAAAACAAACATAAGATTTAAAACTGCTGCAACTTGGTGAAGTACTGTCCTGGGTAGGATAACGCTGAACCATCGGTTTCATGGAAGAAAATCATGCTCGGGCCTCCGAGTGGCGCAGTGGTAAAGTGCTCGCCCTATCATCCATAGATCGCTGGTTCGATTCCCGGGTGATGCTGTAACCTCTCGCAGCCGGAGGTCTAGAGAGAGCTGATTGGCCGAGCTCTCTCAGGGGGGAGGGATGAGAGGTACTTAGTGCTCCCATATTAATCACGGCTCTACAGCCAATCAGGGGCGTCTGTGAGCTCGCGCACGCGGAAGGAGTGGATAGTGCCTACCTTTTACATTTTATGGCGTTTGGTGTATACTCTTATCCAGAGTGACTTTTATCTCATTATACATTAGAGCAATTGAAGTTGGACGGCCTTGCTCAAGGGTAGCTTGGTTATGCTGGGGTTTGAACCTGTGACCTTTCAGTAGTCCAATGTCTTAAGCTCTACCCCTAAGCTAAAGTTGGTAAAATCACCCATTGTTGTGCGTGACTGATTTTTTTTTTTCAGCAGGCATATCGTTAAAAATGATTTTTGCTAAAATTATTCCGGCAAATTGCCAACAAGGGCGACCTCGTGATACCGAAGGACAAACTGTCCGTTCTAACAAACACATTATTTTGTTGCAATTTTAAAAAAGAAAGAAAAGAGGCCTTATTGTTTTGTGTCTGAATGGGATGAAAATGTTTGAACATTCCTGATTGTTCCAGCATGTGTCATTCGTGTGTTGCGTTTCGAGCGCAGTGTACAGTGTTTGTGTGCGTCGCAGAGACGACGGGGGTGTCAATCAAATTACTCCTTAAAACTGCGCGATCATGTCTTGGAAACTTTCGGACCTGTCTGGGGAATTCATCTGGTATTTATGTGGCGTTAATAAGTTTTCATTAAAAAGTTTGTGGATGTCAAACACTCTTCGTCAATAAAATTCCTCGGAACAATAAGCTCATCAGGTCTGGCAGGTTGCTTTATGGTGCGCTGCATAGCTTCGATTCTCAAGACGATCTGGCCTTGCTCGTACTGGCGCTCGCTTCTCAGACTGAGAGGAGAGGAAACGTCGTGCAGATGTTTACTTGCTACAGCTGCATATTCAGATTCCATCCAGCTGTGCTCGCCCGGATTAGCTGTGAGGGTTTCTGTAAAAGTTTCGTTCTCTGATACCCGGCGTATGTGCTGGCCCGTGGTCTAGTGCGCGTGCTAGAAATAATCAGGCTGTGCCCCTGCGGTGATCCGCCCTCCTTCTCCTCCTCCTCCTCCTCCTCCTCCACTGTGCCACCTTCTCCAGCGCTGGCACCGTCATTACCCGAGCATGCGAGTGTCTGTTATGACACTAATGAACTGCTCTAACACCGATCCACATGAATCCCGCTGCGATCCTGAAAGCACTCCTTGGATCATGCGGATTTAAAGCGCGCCGCACTTTCTTGCACTTGTTTTCCCAGAGACTTTTCTCTAAAGTCGAGATTTACTGGGTTTGTGGCAGGGCCCATGGCAGGTGCTTTTGGATTTCTCGTGCAATGTGCCACTAATTCACATGCTTTCCATCTAAGGAGGAGGAGGAGTGTGACGAACAGCGTGGGACCTTGTCTTGAATGAGCCGGTGCTGATACAGAGTGAGAAAGTGAGAGTGTGTCCCAGAGAGACACTACCCCCCCCCCCCTTCTTGTAATGCAGGTCATGTCAAAGCAAAACTTATCAAGGTGAAGAGAAGATCCGGCTGAGTGCAGCAGTGAAGTGGAAGAAAGGTTTCAGCCAGGTTAGGGAAGAAATGCAACACCTTGGGAAAGTCTTAGCTTGGCCCGCCCGCTTTGACTTCGCAGAACATTCTAGCAGTATTTTTACCTCCGCTTTAGGCGTATCACACACACTCACTGCTGACCTCAGCTTGTTTGTTTTTTCTGTCGAGAAACTCAGCGCTATCAGACTTTCGTGAAATGTTTTTTTTTTTGGGGCGTGCCTGCTTCTGCGTCGCTCTCTGTGGACAGACTGTCATGAAAAAAAAAAATCGTTCTCGGTTTTGTTTTCACACGAGACCCCACCAAGCTCTCGTGTGCGCTTCGGTGAGGTATCTGTTACAGTACGAAGAGTGCCGACGCTGTTACGCTGTATCCGAGCTCTTGCTTTACACCCTGACCTTGACTTTCTCTGCAGAACGAAGATAAACCCGAAAGTCAGATGCTCGATCCTGACACGGACACTCGATTGACTCGTTGGGTAAAAATGACCCGTTTATGACGACTCGTGTTACTGCAGCGGATCTCGGTGCAGACAGCTAATTTTTTCTTTCTTTCTTTTAATCCTCTTGATGCACGAGCATATTTCTCAAAGCTGCATTAAAGTAGACAAGCTGTCGATGTGGTTGTGTAATTTTTTTTTTTTTTTTTTTGCGTGTCCCAAATCCTTTAAGACAGTCTATTTTTAACCCCATTTGTGACCTGATTACGAGTCTTTTTTTTCCTCCTAATTTGATGTTAATTGATATGAGCATCCCGGCCCAGAAGAAATAATGTTATGTCCTCTATAATAAATTTGATCCATCACAAAATAAAATTGATTTGTCGCAGAAATAACTTGTAACTTTTTCTAGTTTTAGAGCCCTTGAAGTAAATAAGTTTTTGCACATAAACAGAATGTTAACAGTAATAATAAAAAAAAATTATCAATAAATAACACCTGTACATTTTGAACACTACAGTACATCATTGCATGTTAGTTTATATCATTATTGTTTTTAAGTAAATGTCACATAGTTTGTTAGAGTTTGACATTAAGTACATAGTTTAAAGGATTGAATAAAAAAAAAAAATTCAAATACAAATTTCCAATTTTTATTCGTCACACACAATCACACACACAACCATAAACAGTATGATGAACAGTGAAATTCTTACATGACTGTGATCTAAAAAAGAAAATGAGAGACAAAATGCCAACAGAAAATCTACAATATACTAATTTGTTACAATCAAATGAAGTAAAAAACAAAACAAAAAGAATTTATTGCTATTTTTGGTATATTTTTCTATACTGCTATTCATTTATCTTAACATACTTCTAGTATAATTCTCTGTAACGAAGTATGTTAAGACAAATAAATAGAAATATAGCATAAAAAACATCATGTTTAGTTATATATATTTTTTCTAATTAGAACTTTACAAACCTGTATCTGTTTGAACAGTAGTATTTATTTATTTATTTTTTAACATTTTTAGTGTGTGTTTGTTTGTTTGTTGAGAAACATTTACCGTATTCTGATTTAAAAAATATATATAAACGAATGCATGCAATGATAAAGTATATACTACGGCTATTGATCAAGAACAGAAGACACATTGAGGGACACAGAGGAACAAAAGGAGCCAATCAGAAAACGGGTCACCAAAATGTAAACCCCTCCCCCAATTTCCGATTAGCTGGTATAGTCTCTCGGTCTCTGATTGGGTGGAATTGAACCAGCGAGCGTTGTGATGGCGAGCGCGAGCTAATATTGTAACACTGCAAATGAGGAAGCGGGATGAGAGAAGTGATGGAGTCATTGAGTCATTCGCTCGATTGGTGAATTAATAGAGTTTTGTTTACACTGTGTGATTGTTGTGAACGCCGCGTGATCAGGATGCAGAACTGTTATATCTTTCAAAAGTCTTTACCTTGACTCTCCTACGACTCATAATTTTTAATCCCACTTTTTTTTTTTTCTTTTGTCGTCCTGCCTCAGGGAGTCCTCTGCTGCTTCTGGTTTCCTGGAAGCAAGCCAAATGGTCTCCGTTTTTCGGTGTGTGATTGGTGTGTTCACACCTTCCCAAACGGCCAGGTTTCAGTTCGCACAAATGGGCTAAATAAAACACATGTCACACACGTCAAGCGGTTTTCACACCTGCTCCTTGTCCTCACCAGAGGATTTGTGTCACACTGTATCTTCTTCTTCTTCGCTCTGCACTGCTTTCCCATCGCCAAATGGTTTCCACGTGCTGGTTGGTGTTCTTTGATTGGTTCGAAATGTTGCCGGGACATTATGGGATGCTCGGCATAGACGCCAGTACCGGTTAAGATCGATAAAGCGATTCTACATGGACTTGCAAAGCTATTACCGTTTTTTTTATAGGCACGCTTGTATTTTTGGATGATGATCAATGCTTTAAAGGGTAAGTTTTAGACATTCAGATGGCTCTCTAGTGTGCATATACAAACAAACAAACACACAAACATGAGGAAAAACAGTTATTGTCTTATTCCTAATTTATTGCCCACGGCTTAAATGAGTCAATTAGACTTTCCCCCTATTGTGACATCGTTTGCTTGATGTAGGAGAAACACATTACCTGAGGGGTATTTGAGTTGCAGCATTAACACACAGCTCTGAGATCTGCATTAACGTGGCAAAGAAATAGGAAAAGTGTGCGACCTTTAAACATGTTTTTAAGTAAAAATAAAAAATGCACAGATCTCTGTAAGAAGTAAATCATTTGTTGATGAAATGTGGTTTAGGTTTTTCTGATTTGGAGCTGGAACTAAAATGTTTACACGCACCAGTGTGAGGTGAGTGTAGGACAATAAATACACACGACCATAAAGGTGATGTTGAGGTAATAAAAATTTCAAATCGTGGTGTAAAGCTTTTTTTTTTGTTTGTTTGAGGAAAATAATTATCGTGTTTTTTCTCCGTTACTCATGACCACTCTCGAGTTGTAGTGCTTTATTGTCTCCGTGTGGTCACACGGATGCGGACGTGTAATCCTGTAATGGACACCACTCTCCGTCAGGACGTACCAGATGAACATTAAGCGCCTGATTGCGGCCAGGAATGCAGGAATCGCAAAACCGGTTTCTTGGGGTTTGAGGAGTGGCGTACACGATGTCCTGTGCCAATCTAGACGAATGTGGGCATTTGAGCTCATGAATGAGGTTAGAGGGTTGCACTGGACCCTGGGTTGCAGGAAACGCCGAGTCATCTTCATGTGCACTGTTTCTACCAGTAAGAAACTGATTTATTTATTTACTTATTTACTTATTTTTTGCTGGATCAGTGTGTTTGATTATGCACAGATTACCGCTTATGCCTTTTCCTATTACTTTTCTTTGCCCCACATATAAATAAATAAATAAATAAATAAATAAATAAACTCCATAGTGTTGTATCGGTTCCCCTTATGTCTTGTTTGTTTTCACCTGGTGTTTCGTTTACCTCCCACAGTCCAAACCCATGCACTCTCACTCACTCATCGTCTATACCACGTTATCCTATATTCAAGGTCGCAGGGGGCGGAGTCTGGAGCCTATCCCAGGATACTAAGGGCACGAGGCGGGGTACAACCCGAACAGCGTGCCAATCCATCGCAGGGCACACACTCGCACATCATTCACACACTACGGGCAATTTGGGAACGCCCATTAGCCTAATCTGCATTTGCATTTGTGTGACTGTGGGAGAAAACCGGAGTACCCGGAGGAAACCCACCAAGCACGAGGAGAACATGCACACAGAGACGAGAATCGAACCTGGCCGGCAATCGAACCCGGACCCTGGAGGTGCAAGGCGAGAGTGCTAACCGCTTTTCCCAAATGGCTCTTCGTATATAAGTTTGTGTGTGAGTTTGTCTCCTGGGACAGTCTCCAGTGACTCCGTGACCCTGTCCATTCAGGATATACAGCGATATACAGACTGAACGAGTAGTCTGTGCCACAACACGGAGAATATCCACGCTGTTAGTCTTACACTCAGCTTGACAGTTTTTGACTTTCCAGCTCGACTGATTAAAGTGTCCCTGACAGGGTTTGGGAATCCGCGTGGCGCAGCTGGTCTCGCATCATCACAGCATTTTGTTTTCCCCACTTGTTTTCTTCCCTCTCGTCTTTAAAGCGACAAGGTGACTGTGCCTATGCTGTCGTGTTAAAAGAAAACCGCTGTGCCATGAATCTTTCCTCGTTTCGACAGAAACTCTCCCGAGCCTCCTAATGCTCGTGCCGATGCGCCGCTGCTTTCTAACAAGCGCTGCGAGATCTGCACCGCGCCTCTGACAGCAACCAAACCCGTGAGCAGCGCGTGTACGTCTGCGGGCGGTCCCTTTCCCCCTGTGAGGCCTGAAATAACCGAGACAGATTACTGCGTGGTACAACAGACGGTGAATCTGTTTGTCTTTTGTACATATCTGAGCTGCTGGAATGCTCCCGTACCAGTCTTCTGTTTAAGACATGCTTGATTTGGCGTACTGTATACCGCGTTAGTGGAGATGAACGTCAAGTGGCTTTCTTCTCCACTCCTGTGCTTTAGTTGTGCTCTGTTTGATCTGATTATCTGTGTCCATCTCTCTCTCTCTCTGTCTGTCTTTCTCTCTGTCTCTCTCACGCTCTCTTTATCTCTCATTCTCTTGTAAGACGAGTCGTCTGTCTACAGTGCGCACCTTCACCCAGTGTACCCTCTCTCACTGCACCGTGTGCAAAAACAAACCGTCTCGGCGTCACGCAGTGATTTAACCGAAATTAAATCTCTGAGTGGGGAAAAAAAGAAGTTTGCGCTCTCTCGGAACAAACATCAGATTTTCTTACACCGATCAAAGAGTTAAGCTTAGTTAGTTAGCTCTTGTGTACCGCGTGTGATTATTACAGTGACTCGTGATTAAACAAAGTGTTTAAGATGCTAATAAAAGAGAAATAAGTTCAGCATTAAATGAAAAATGATAGATTTGGGAATTGCTGAGTCCGGCTGGACGGCTACGAATGAGGCGTATCAATTCTGAAGAAGTTTGTTTTCTTTCTGCAGAACATCACATTGTGAACAGCAGCATGCATTCTGAACAGATGAGACATGTGTTTTTGAAGTACACATGGGGAAATAAACACATAGTTTGCTTTCCAGTCATCTTTAAACATTTGGCTTTTGTGCCTTTTTTATGTCATTTCTTCTAATCAGACCAGAAAGAGGAAAATAAATAAATAAACAAAAAAAAAGTCTGTAACTCTCCTTTCATTTCTCGATGCTTTTTTAAAAATTAAATACAGTACTTGAAATTCCTGATGGTCACAGGAAAAGCTCTTGTCTCGCGGTCACGGATCCACTGAGTCACTAAACTATGACCGTGTTTTGTTTGTTTTGTTTTGTTCTTTCCCTGCAGACATTCACTCGTTATTGCTGTCGTGTTTGTTAAGTGTGTGTTGCAGAAATCTGCAGAAATACATTGCTGGGTCTGCATCTGGAGCACTGGTCTGCTATTGTTGAGCCCTTTGACCTCCAACCCACCCTTTAAGCTTGTTGAAATCAGATTAAGAGACTGAGAAGGCATGAAGACTTGTCAACCATTGACAACCACTTTTTTTTTCTTTTTTTTTTTTTTTCCTCTTCATGTCATGGGTTTTCAACAGCTACTTGGGTTCTCACCCACTCCCTTGGTTAAGTAAGTGTGTGTACACAGTTCTAACTTTGTGGCCAGTTTAGGCCTAACTTTAGGGCGCTCCACCATCATGGCCACAATCACCAACCAGGGAATCCGAAGACTAACACTTGTACCCAGACACGCGACGCCAGCCGACCGCAGCGCTGGTGACGACGTAACACGCTCGGAGAAAAGCGTGATCCTCTCCGTCCTCTCGACTCCCATGATTATCGTTTACGTGAGAAAGCCCCACCCCTTAACCCGCCACCCGAGAGAGCATGGCCAATCTGTTATCTAGACCCCCGCCTACGGATGGGTGGAACATCTCCCGGGAAACTTAACTTGCGATCTCCGGACGATAGGGCCAACACATTTCTGTTGTGTCTGTGCTTATTCTATCTACAGTAACTGCACGTTTTTTGGTTCCTTAGATAAACTCCAGCAACCCTGATTTAGAAAAATAGCTTAATGAAGATGAATGAATGAATGCTGTATTTATTATGTAAATTATCATAATGTATGTATGGTACCAATCAAAAGTTTGGACACACCTCCTAATTCCATTAGGTTTGCTCCAATCTGGGTTTTTGGGGTCGATCCCCGATCACAGAAATCAGAATTGAATTGACCGATAACTGATCACAGTTGTGTGTGTGTGTGTGTGTGTGTGTGTGTGTGTGTGTGGATTATGTGGCTCTTCCATTTAAAGTGTTCTACTTATTGTGTGGTATTGTTTATTTTTTCACTATGTATATCAGTAAAAATAACTATTCTAAACATATTAAATATTATTTAGATCTGAGAAAGTAAACATTTGAAAACGTATTTATTTAATTTCTATTTACAATGCTGAAGACAACATGTGCAGCATTATTCTCTTATTATTTCGTGTAGAAACTGAAACCAATAGAATAGACTACGCTTGACTAAAGAGCAAAACAAGTTTCCGTTCCTCAGCCATGCATGAAGCGGCTCTCGCAAAACCCACAGAAGTCTCACTATTCTCACTCGTTATAATAACCTGCAGCATGTGGAACAAAGCTTTGTCACAAAGTAAACCCCCGGCCTGCTACGCCCATTTTTTTGTTCGATAATAGTTTTAGCCTTCTTATTAAAGCTCCTCGAGGGTAACCTTTCATACTGAAAGTATTCACATTGTGTTGTTCTTAACCAGCGAATAAGGTTTGTTGTGTTAAAGCTTTTGGCAGACGTTTCCCAGCAGATCTGTAACAATTGAGCGATTATTGTGCCGATCAGCGGCACATCTAAGTTTCACTGATTTTTATTTCTTTCTACATTGTAAAACAATCCCGAAGGCGTCCAAAATATACAATGATCTCCTTCGAGCAGTTGATATTGAGATACTTCGTGCCTTCACAACAGCTCTAATCCCAGGTGCTGTTAATTAATAGTTTTGATCTTGCTTTCCTAAGATGGTCTTCACAAGAGCCAGCTGCATTATGATGCCTGACGATACTGCACTTGCAAGAACTGTTCCAGAACAGCTGACCTTCTGGTCTTTAAATAACAACCGAGAGTTGTTGTTGTTGTTGTTACTTAATTGCCTAAAGCCATATGTGTTACTTGTTTATATAATTGTGAAAATCTCCAGTATTGTTCGAGAATGTGGAAAAATTAAATCCAAACCTTTGACTGATGTTATCAGATCTGACCAGCTGTGGTTAATCAAAATGGTTTGTAGCTTAGTGGCAGTGGAAATGAAAGTGTTGTATAAAGTAATACTATATATATTAATATTTTATTTCGAACACAAACGTGAAACAGTAAAACTTAACAAAAAAATTTACTACAATAAATGAAATAAAGTAAACAAGCAAATTCAGGAAGAAGTATAATGTTTTTTTTTTCAAATATTATTACTTTTGTGTTTAAATGTTTTGTAATTGTAAATAATTATTATTTAATTATTAATTATTATTATTATTATTATTTTTTTTTTTTTTAAATAAATTTTTTTACTTGTCTTATTCTGTACATTAAACATGGCCAGCTCCTACCCATCAGACAGCTTTTCTTTACCACATGACCGCTCCTAACCACGGAGGGTGGAAAACTATAACGTTCTCTCCGAGACGCATGAAGACACAACTTTCCAAAAATCACTGCTACTGTACTGCGGAGCGTAACGCACTCGGAGGACGATCCGTGATCTTAGTTATGGAGATGCATGAGGAATTTTAACGAAAACAAACCAAAAAACCTACTAAAAGTATGTGCCTCTGACATGGATGAGCAGCTTCATTCAAAAAGAAGCATTTTTTTTTTTTTTTTAAGGTCTATGGTCATTAATAATTGATTAATCATTTTATCATGGAATTAGATTTATTTTTTTTTATTTAGCACTAGCCATGCTGCCACTGTAAGCCAATACACACAAGTGCCTGCACACACACACACACACACACACACACACACACACACACACACACACACACACACACACATATCCGTCCTCTGTTTATAAAGGAAATGTCTGAGTCAGGTGAGCGACTTCCTGTTATAGCCTGCACTGTGCACGTGTTCATTTCCTGCTTTTAACACACACTTGAAACACTTTGCTTATGCCTTTATCCTGCGTTCTATCAGAGTTAAGATGATTCGAGCGTTCTCTGTCGGTTGTGAGCAATCTGTGGTTTTATTATTAGCTGTTATTTTTATAATCAGGTAATCACAGCTTGCAGGCTTTTTAAAGCTGAAGAGTGCGTTTTCCTGATGTGTTTACGGATTGTTTTTCCTGACTTGCATTTGCAAAAAAAAAAAAAGAAAAAAAAAAAGTGCAAGCCACAATTAGAGCTTAAAAAGACAGAAAATAATACAGTGGCGGGTCAGTGTGCCCCTGTTCCTCGCTGAAAATAGACGTACAGTGCACACTTCAAAAGCTCGAGCTCCAAAATTAGGCTGTGGCTACGAGTTGTAAGATTTAACCACCGTGAATAAATATATAGGAGGAAAGTAAATGTGTGTGTGTGTACACGTGCACTCGTACTAACAGCAGCCTGGCCTTGTGTGTGAGGTTTGAGGGCGTTCCCACTGGCAGCCCTCGCGCTGGTGGCGGTGACTCGTCCGTCCGTCCGTCTGTCCGGTCAGTGTGTTAAGCCCCGGACCTCTGGGACGTGTGTGTGGGTGTGTATTAGGGACTGTGAGGGTGAAGGAGGGGGGAAAGGACAGCTGGGTGGCTTTTGTGTGTCTGTGAGAGAGTGTGAGAGTGTGTGGTGGGGGTGATTAAATCACAGTGTCGTCTTTGTTTCCCTCTCTGTGCCAGTCACAAAGTGAATCATTTGAAGACTGCAGTCACTGAGAGAGAGAGAGAGAGAGAGAGAGAGAGACAGAGTCAAGCCTCAGTGTCCGAGTGCCGCTTTACTCCTCCTGGACGGGGGGGGGCTTAAAGGGAACACCAGGGGCGGAGCCGGGGCAGGGCCTTAAACAGGTCGTGATCATTCAGTCGTAGTGCTGAGTGCTGATTATACAGGGTGAGTGGAAAGTTAACAGGCATCAAAAAGTCCATATTTCTAATACAAACTTACTGAATCGAATTGTTTGTGTACTTTATTACGCAGGAAAAAATAAAAACAAATCTTGAAATTTCAACGGCCGTCTTCTTGCATTGTTCACCGAGCCTGTGCTCATCAGCTTTACATGACAAATTTTTATTGTCTCCGGATCTAGTGTCGTATTCTTTCCTTTCACTGTATTCCACCATCTCTGCACAAGAACAATGAAATTCCACACTGTAATAATGTGCTGCGATCTTAGTGGTCGGCCATCTTTTGTTTACGTTGCATATGTGCTGCCTCTGGTGGACGTTGGCTGTCCTGTTCCTCTGTAGTGTGTAAGTGGAGCGGAGGTGTGGAGGCTGGAGCCGTGCTGCTGTTTAAATATTAACAGGATTCTGATTGACTGAGACTGCTGAGCCCTATCACCCCGTCAGCGTGTCCCCGTCAGCGTGTCCTGTGATCAGTGTGTGTGTCTCAGTGTGTGTGTCTCAGTGGGTCCTGTGATCAGTGTGTCCGGTGAGTGTCCGTGTCTCAGTGTCCTTGTCTCAGTGGGTCCTGTGATCAGTGTGCGTCTCAGTGTGTGTGTCCCTGTGTGTCTTGGTGAGTGTCCGTGTCTCAGTTTGTCCTGTGATCAGTGTGTGTCTCAGTGTGTGTCTCAGTGTGTGTCTCAGTGTGTGTCTCAGTGTGTGTCTCAGTGTGTGTCT
The DNA here is from genome assembly GCA_030068275.1 of Clarias platycephalus. Classification (NCBI taxonomy): domain Eukaryota; kingdom Metazoa; phylum Chordata; class Actinopteri; order Siluriformes; family Clariidae; genus Clarias; species Clarias platycephalus. The sequence goes on from JAQQZT010000023.1 coordinate 25,440,143, forward strand.
TGGTGAGTGTCCGTGTGTCTGTGTCTCAGTGTGTCCTGTGATAACTGTGTGTCTCGGTGTGTGTCTCGGTGTGTGTCTCGGTGTGTGTCTCGGTGTGTGTCTCGGTGTGTGTCCTGTGATCAGTGTGTGCGTCTCAGTGTGTGCGTCTCAGTGGTTCCTGTGATCAGTGTGTGTGTCTCAGTGTGTGTCCCTGTGTCTGTGTCTCAGTGTGTCCTGTGATCACTGTGTGTCTCAGTGTGTCCTGTGTAGGGCTGCAACTAACGATTATTTTGATAATCGATTAGTTGGGCGATTATTATTTCGATTAATCGATTAATCGGATAAAAGCTAAACGCTTCTTTAATTTGATGTTTTGCTTATAATTATATATAAAACCATACCAACAT
>JAQQZT010000023.1:25475311-25485919 GCA_030068275.1 Clarias platycephalus
TGTAAACCTGTTTTAAGAGACTCATTAAGCAATATTAGCAACCTTTAAAATGGCATAATAGGGGCACTTTAAGAAATCAGAGAGCGCTATAAATAACAACATCTCCACATCTTGTTGTAATATGCAATGTGTTACTGTTTTATTGTGGGTGTGACTCGAATTTTTATCCATTATGCCTGAAAAATGTGAAGTAGCATTAAGTGTATTCATTCGTGTTTGAGCTCCTGCTTTGTTGTGGGCCACTTTAGATGTTAGATTTAGATCAGTCCAGTTCGAGGAAATAAAAAAAATGCTAAATCAAAAATACTGCTTAGTCTCTGCTATCATATGTGGAGAAGGTGCTGCTGCCTGCGCATCCCTTGAAGTGAAGAATGGGCAGGTTTTTATTTATTTATTTATTTTTGGTATTCCTCATCTCCATTGTTTATGGCCCTGTATTACTACTACTTTGCTGAGAGAGCGAAAAAAATGAAAAGTTTGTATGTGTGTGTGTGTAACACGTGCGTGCATGTGTCTGCCCTGTTGGCGTTACTCCCAGGCCCATATGGCACAGCAGCTGCACGAGCGCATCCAAACCGGTAGTCTGGATATGAAACTGGACGGTCTGAAGGACTTGGCCAACTCATCCCGAGACATTACCTTCGCCCAGGAGTTCATCAACCTGGATGGCATCTCGCTGCTCACCCAGATGGTAGAGAGTGGCACCGAGTAAGTAAACCTTCCCGTAAACCAGCTATTCTTGACTTTATTTTCAGCTGTGCCCACGCAGCAAGACTGAAGCTGTTGAGTCACGCCGCAAGGCCCACTGACTTGTACTGTTATTTTACCAACGAATATAGCTTTGGAATTAGTGACTACCGTGCTGCAATGGCTGCGTGAAGAAAAAAAAAACAAAGGGTTTGAGGTCTTTAGAGCAGAAGTGAGTTCATGGTAAAGAGGAAGCACTGAGGACACATTTAGCTATTTTTGTCCTCTTAGCAGGGATGCATGCATGTGTGTATGTGTGTGTGTGTGCGTGAGTGTTTCTGCAGTTGTGAGGCACAGGATGGTTTGGCCTAGTGGGTTGGCCCAATTCAAGCATGGCTAGACAGTCTCCGAGGTGGAACTTTTGCAGTCCTTGTCTGACAGAGGCCCCATGGGGAACCTGCAGTAACCTGACTGCAACATCACCTGCGGTGATGAAACAACAGGAGGAATTTTAAGTTCGAATGAAGAGAGTAGTGGAGCAAAGGAAAGAGAAGGAGGAAGTGAAAGTGGAAAGGTATGCGATGACGGATAATAATACGTATATAGTAGTCACATGTACTGTAGGACGATTCATAAAAAAAGCTCATCATAGTTTTAAATCGTTACAGGCGCTCCTCCACATGTGATGGCGTGGGTTATATCATAATTCAGTGAATACGGTGGAACATCATAGTTGAGCGCGTCCCTAGTGCTCAGAACATTTTTACTGTATATTAGCCTACATGTAGAAAAAGTCATCTAACATGAAGTGCAGAATATTCAATTGAATACTGTATTGACAATTACTCACCAATAATGCAGTCCAAGGTACACTATATAGCAAGTTTTTTTTTATTATTATTATTATTTTTTTCCTCTTGTGATCATGAAGGCTGACTGGAAGCTGTGGCTCTCTGACACCATTCAACATTACGAGAGTACGGGAAAAGATCAAAATGTACAAATCGAAATCAGGGTTTCTGCTCAATTTGGTTTCTTTCGCACCATCCGAGTGGCGCAGTGGTAAAGTGCTCGCCCTATCATCCGAAGATCGCGAGTTCGATTCCCACCTCTCGCAGCCAGAGGTCTAGAAGAGAGCTGATTGGCCGAGCTCTCTCAGAGGGGAGGGATGAGAGGTACTTGGCGCTCCCACATTAATCACGGCTCTACAGCCAATCAGGGGCGTCTGTGAGCTCACGCACGCGGAAGGAGTGGATAGCGCTGTCCTCCGAGTGTGTTACTCCGCCCCCAACGGTGCGTGAGCGAGCAGTTGCGAGAAGATGCGGTCGGCTGGCGTCAGGTAGTTTGAAGGAAACACGTGATAGTCTTCGGCCCTCCTGACTGAGTGGTAGCGGTAGCCTTAATGTGGTGCCCCCTAGTGACGAGGAGGAATTGGACACGACTAAATTACGGGGGAACATCTGTGAAAAATCAAAAAATCATCAGACGTCAGGGACCATCTGTATTATATATATATTTTTCAGTGCTACCTACCTATATAAAATAAGTCACTAATTTTGCTTAGGATTTAAAAAAAAAAAATGTTTTATGTCTGAACGTTTTTTTTTAAACCTCTTTAAAGTCTTTTATTTTGTAATCAATGCATGCTGATTGTGCTGCTCAAAAGATATTACATTACAAGTGGGAGTTTTCCATAAACACTGATTGATTGAATCACTAATGGGTCGCTAGCAGATATAGTGAATATATTATGTATGAAGGAATATTTTCTCCCTCTGGATCTAATCGACACTATGATATTTATTAAAAAAAAACGTTTGGCATATGGGGATCCTACTTGAGTTTTACCTCCAGTATGTATTGAACATACAGAGTAAATAGGCAGCAGATGTTTCCCCAGGGAAGTGATTGTCACTGCGACTGACCTCCAGTTGTCCCACCATTGGGCACGTAATGACTTCTACTCCGTGTAGGGAGCATATGTAGTGAATAGGACGCAACCGGGGAACAATGCAGTGTTAATAAGAGGCATTTAGACACAAATGGTTAAATGTGAAATGGCATTAGGTGTCGACATGATGTTCCGTAGTGAGCGTATAGCAAGAGGAAGCCATGTGAGATTCCAGTGAGCTAAAATGATCACAAGCGAATTTTAGAATGTCAAAGCGTACGATTTTATTTTCCCGTCTGGAGGAGGAAGTAGTTGCAACTGCATTCAATGATTTAATGATGCTGTAATAATTTGATTAATAAAAATCAGAGTATATTTCATATTCAAATTAATTTGAAAACTAAGTTTATGTGATTAAAATTTCCAAAGCGTTTTAACAGCTGAGGTGTCGCTGGTATGAAGAGATCATGACATGGTGATGCACATCTCATGCACTACAGCTTCTTCACAAAGCTCTCTGGACGCTTGTGAATGTTAATGATTGTCCGCCGGTCGCAGCTGTATCTCGTCCAGGCTGGTCAGCCTCAGGACAGCATGGAGCCACTCAGCATGTGGGGGTGGTATATCACGCTTTTGTTTTCTCTTACACGCTCTCCTAATTATTCCTCCCCCCATCAAGCATTAAAGAGCAAAAGAGCAGGATGAATGCGTGTTGTTGTTTTTTTGTTTTCTCTCACTTCCCTCAGTCAGGTCTTCTAGTTTTCTAATTTGATGCTGCTGTGGAGATGTTCACCTTGTTCATGAGCACTGATTTAAAAGTGTTGGTTAGGAGATTTTCTTTTAGCACAAAAGCTCTGCTCCATGCCATATAGGGAGTTGGACGAGTTGTTTGTTTCACCCCCATGTTTTAAACCTCATGATTTTCGGGTAATCGTCCCCCCCCGTCCCGTCCCCCCCAAAGCCAAAAGTATTTCCAAACCGCTCCGAATTTGTTTCTATGGGCACACCATACATAAAGCAGCACTGTGTCAACATCTCCTTCCCTCAGAGAGTCTCTGTGTGGGTTTCTGTGCAGGCCATTCATACCAAAAGGCACCACGACGCACTCACACGTATACTGTATGTTCATGCGTTGGCTCTAGACTCAACATTCCTGCCACAGATTCCTGCTCTGCACTGACCATGCTGTATAATTATCCTAGCGGCGAAGGCATTACGATGCTCTTGAGGGCAGAGAAAGCGTGCTCCGGGGGTATAGAGCCGGTGACATCATGAGGCATGCATGTGTGCGAAAGCTAAGTTGAGCAATAGGAAGTCTCCCTCTAGTGGCTCTCAGGTCTCATTAAAACCCCTTTTCAAACGCGCCATGCCACGCGAGCCGGGATGAGACAACAGTGCAAGGCAGTGGGCCAGCAATCGTGCTGTCACACGAACAATGTGCTTCTGCTTGAAAGAACGGCACTTCACACAATCACAATCAGGTTTTGTTTGACAACCAGAAAAGGCGTACTGTCATGCTGAATTATAATGTGATTATAACCAGGGGTGTCGCACAGAGTGCCACGATCTGTATCGGTTTAGTGCTCCAAATATCCAAAACTGTATTTTAGTTAAAGTGGGCGTGGCCTAAACCGGAAACCTTTATTCGTGTGCATGGCTGTTCATGTTTAATGTGACCTCATTAAAGTCAAATGCTCTCAAGCACACAACATTTTTGATTCATTAACTATTAATGGTTTAAAGAAAAAAAGAGAGCGAGAGAGAGCGCTTCTCCTATTATCTGTTCATATTCAGATGGGATTAAATTGGATTTATTTTTATTTTATTATCACTGTAAGATTTGATGCATTGTTGCCGCTCCCTTCCTGCAACACAAATTTTGTGTATGTCCACATTATCCGATATCTTGCCTCGATATGTACATGAGTGATTTGTATCGTTCATTATTTGCACAAAGTTTGTCTTGCGTGAAGGTGTGCATTGCGCTGTGATTGAGTGCTGATGAGATTGTGGTGAGCAGTGATCTGCTTTCTCAAGTGCTCAGCTTTGCACGCTTACAAGATCCATGTCTTTTTTTTTTTTTTTTTTTTTTTTCCTCAACTTTTAACTTTTTATATCCTCAGATTTTTTTTTTTTTTCCATGTTGAATTAAAATGCTGTCACAATCCTACTGTTGTTTCTGTGTTGTATCAGAAGGAGCCCAGTAGATCAGACCATTTTTGTTTTTGTGCATTGTGCATTTGTCTCCCTGACGTCAAAGTTTTTAAATCTTTGCAGACGGTATCAGAAACTACAGAAGATGATGAAGCCCTGGTAAGCTTCCCCAACCTCGAGCTGGATTTAACCCAAACTGTCTCTTAGCCTCTAATCCTACACAGTCTGCATGAACTGGCTCAAACTGATGGGGAAAATCACGACACCCACTTCAGTCTCTAATGAGTTTTATGGTTTCGGTGACTGATTAATTATTTTTTTTTTTCCTCCTCCATAAAACTCAGTCAGCACCTTTTCCTGTTTGCATTTGGCATTGGGCAACCTGGGCTTTTAAAATTTAGACGCTACATTAGATGGATTTAAAATTAGCTAGTGAGTCCTTTTGCACATAATGCTTTTAGATGTCGTGTACTGGATGTGATGTAAGCTCCCCATGCGTAAAAGTCACCACAGTCTTTGTCTTTTATGTTGGAGGCACAACATAGACAGCACCATAAAGTCTTTTTTTACCCTAGTAGTTATGTAGGGATTAAAACAAGATAGATAGGGTGTGCTCTTTTAGGACAATAATCAGAGACAGTGATTTTACAAAAGTTTTTTTTTTCTTCAGATTTTGTTACAATTCTGAAGAAACTTAACAAATATTTTGCTCCTACCACAAAGGATGCAGTACGAACAACATTTTACCACCTGAAATACAAATAAAAAAAACAAACATCTAAAAATAACATTTAAAAGTAAAAAATTAGTATAATTATATATATATGTAGCCATGGAATATAATCTTGATACATAACCGAATTTATTATTTTTTCCCCCCACCTCTAATTTTCTTGTAGGCACAAAATTGTATTCTTGTTTAACTACAGCAGTTTGCCAGTTATTACAAATTTTATTTTATCAGCAGCACATCTTACTTGTAATTTGCTTATAGTTGCAATATAATGTTGTGGAAAATTTTTTAACTTGGGATGCCTCTGCTGCCGACACGTTTAGATCTTTTTAAGAAAATCTATTTCAGACAAGTTCAAAATTTTATCACTTTATCTGCTGGGTAGAATGATGATAATAATCAAAGGCATCAAAGATCATTTTCTCATACTCTTTAAGAAACGTCTCCTCACACAAAACCCAACAATTAGGGATTGTTTTTTTGTTAAATTATATGCTGCAATTACCAAATATGCCATTTGGTTGTTATTAAGCTTTGATTTTGTTGACTTGTTACTATGGAAACAATAACTCTTTAAAATGAGGGTGTTAATATAAACCTCATATTTGCTCCACAGCTGGACTGCTGTCCTCGCTTTGCTGTTGAGGAAAATTAATCAACACCAATACTGTACCTATTCTATCAGTCGTTTCTCAATACATGTCCTTCTCAGAGTTCAGCTTGTTAAAAATTTAGCCTTAGTCTTAGGAGCAGTTTTAGTTGACTCTTTTTTTATTTTATTTACATTGTTCATCATAAAGCCCTTAAAATAGTTCAGCCACCTCATATTGGTGTAAAATCATGGGTGCTGCTCAATCCCAGGTGCAAATGCTTACCTTATCTACCTCTAACCTACTACTATGCTCAAAGGAATGTCTCAGTAAAAAAAAAAAAAAACACTAATTCCGGATTAACCCATCTGTACCCACCAGTCTGTTAAACTCTAACAACTTATCTACACCTTTTAGTAGTTCTAGACTTAGTCTCTGGTACATGTTTCATGTGTGTTTGTGACTTTCTTGCTTCTGTAAAGGTGATTTATTTAAAAAGCTGTTTATTTAAGACCTTGTTTTTAGGATAAGATAATTCAGTGATGCTTTGCATGTCAAGATGTGACCATTCAGGGTTATGCAGTACAGAATATTCCCAGTTCTGTGCTTTGTTAGCTTAAACTATATCCGGAGCTTATTTCCTGATGATCTATTTGCTCTTCCCCATCAGACCGCAGTTGCACGAGATTGTGCTATACAGTCATGTTGCTGAAACGCTGCTGCCTTGCCCTTGCGTCTTGACTGTCTTATGTTCTTCGGTGTTGTAGAGCAGTTAGAGGCTTCAGTGCCATGCTGTCCTTGCCTCCTCCTATGTCTCGCAGCTTTCTGTGCCTAACCCCTAAACACCTCTTTTCATGGCATTGGTTAAAGTTATAAACTTTATGCAAATGCCCCTTCCCCAGTGTTGCTGCCGCTTAGTTGTGCTCCAGGTGGCAGAGTAGGCAGACATGAACCTAGTGCCTGTCATCTTTCACTTGCAGCTTCGGAGAGATACTGTCTTACACGCTGACGGCCTTCGTGGAACTCATGGACCATGGAATCATCTCGTGGGATACGTTCTCAGTGGCTTTCATCAAGAAGGTGCGTTCACTAGACAACCCTATCTGCTCCAGGGGCGCTGTATCCCGCCTGCTCGGTCACTAACTGGGATATGCAAAAAAATAAATAAATAAAAATACTTTTAGTGTGCAGTAAACTGATCTCAGAAACTGGTGCAGTGATAAAATGCTCGCTCTATCATCCGGAGATCGCGAGTTCGAATTCGGGATGATGCTGTAGCCTCCCTCAGCCGGGGTCCTGGAGAGAGCTGATTGGCTGAGCTCTCACAGAAGGGTGGGATGGGAGAGACTTTGCACTCCCACATCAATCACGACTCTACAACCAGTAGAACAAGTGGATGAGCAGATTGGCTCGTGATAGTCTTCGCCGTCCCTGACTGGGAGTAGTAGCCTTAATGTGGGAGTGCCCCTAGTGGTGGGAATTGGACAATACTATAATGGGGAGAAAAATCATTTAAGCAAACCGATTGATTTTTAGACATACTGTACAAGGGCAAAGAGTGATCAAGAACTGGGGCCAAATGATTATGTAATACAAGTGTGCACACAGCTCTCAACTCACTCTCTCTCAGTCTGGTTCTCGCTCCATCTATCTCGTTGCTGATGCACCGAAAACTTTTTAGGGAGAATCAGCTACAGGTTCAGTCTCAACATTCTCCAGACTCCGTCCTCTATTCACCAACCAGCATTAGTCCGTGACCCCACTGCCACAGTAATATTTATTCATGCAAAATTAATAAACAAGAATTGCGGCATTGCAGTTCTGCTCGTGACATTGGGTTAAAATACCTACGGTGATTGTAATCCGCATAAGTCTGGGTGTGATTCATCGATTCGGCATGACTGCTTAAGAGCATTTTCCTCTCTATTAAACATGCAGACATTAATTGCGATAGAAACGGTTTTCATCGAAGACATTGCGATGAAACATGCCGAAAATGATCAAGCTAAAGCCAAACAGACATTCTCAGCGACATTTATGCTGATTGGTTGAAGTTGATGAAGGAACGTAATCATTGAAGTCAGTTTCAATTCAAAGATTTACAATCCTGATCTCAGAGTCTGTATGGAAAACTAGAACAATGATGGTGAGCGTGCGGCTCAAAATATATAAAATCAATCTCCACCCACCATCACGCCTACAACGAACCTAACCAGGTCAATATGTTCAGACTAAATTATGTAACACACTTTTTATTACGTTATATTATATTATACTGATTAATTTAATCGATCTCCACCCGCAAGGATGCCTATCGCAAACCACCAGCACGTCAATACGTTTTCTAAGTTACAATTGGAAACATTATTGTGTCACTTTGACAGATGCACAGAAGGCTAAAAGGGGAAACTGGAAAAAAGCATCGGGCACCTGTTCGAAAATGAGTAGGATTTCTAAAATCATACAGTGTAGTGTATACCTGGTTTTTACACAGCCGAGTCCTTTTTTTTTTTCTATGACTCATAACCAGGAGTTTAATCTTTATTTTTCTTCTTTTCCCTTCCACTGCAGATTGCAAGCTTTGTGTGTAAGTCATCTACAGACTCGGCAGTGCTGCAGAGATCTCTGGCCATCCTGGAGTCTATGGTGCTCAACAGCCAGGACTTGTACCAGAAGGTGGCGCAGGAGATCACTATAGGCCAGCTCATGCCTCATCTTCAAGGGTAAGGAGAGCTGGAGTTCCACAGGGACCAAGGAACAAAGAACTTGTTGGTCCTGCACCGGAGATCATGCATCATCAGTTATAATAACAAAATTGACAAAGACCGAGTGTTCAGTGCTTCTGTTCCCCTGAGCGTTGCGTCTCTCTCTATATTCAGGACGGATCAGGACATTCAGACTTACACTGTCGCAGTGATTAATGCTCTCTTCCTGAAGGCCCCCGAGGACAAGAGACAGGTACATACAAAAGTGTACTACTCGTTGTTGTTGTTTTTTTCCTCTCTTGATGTCCATTCATGTGGCTGGTTAGATTAGGTTTTATTTGAATAAGATTTTAATAGTAATAATATTATAAAACTAAAAGGTCAAACCAGGACCTTTGCTTGAACAGAATAACAGAACACAATTACGAGAGTGAAAACTACGTCCCCGTCACACTGAGCCACGTTATAGCTTGTGCAGCCTGGCAGGAACGCAGTAGAAACGGGTTGAGGATGCGATATTGTCCTTTGGACATGTTCAGAACAACCCGGTGAGGACAGGGTCAAAGCAAGATGCAGAAAGAACTCATAATAAAAATTCCCTTGACCAGTTAATGGCGTAACTCCTGATGAATTCTTCATTATGTTTAGGATGAGGTGGGAACTTTGCTGTGTGACCGGAGTTTTACTTAAATACCCGTCTTTAAAAAATAAATAAATAAATAAATAAATAAAAAATTGTTTAGGTTATGTGCCACAATTGCACACAAATGCAAATTTTGTGTTAATGAGCCAAATTTTCTGTCTGTATGTTCAAATCATTGCCTACTATGTTACAGACTTACATCATGTGGGTGAAGAATGTTTTATTGCAAATATTCTAAATACTAAATCAAATTTTTTATTGGACACCGGAGTCCATCAAACATTTTCACCATTAAATTAAAGCAGTAATTCACTCGAGCCTGTGTGTTACAGTGATTTTTCTCAGATCCTCTTTGCATTATCCCTTATTCATTATCCATAATAAAATAACTGTAATGCTGTGTGCATGGCAAAGACTTAACTCTCTTGTGAACCTAATTACACTGTAGAGTCTGTCAGGAACATTTATGCATTATTTTAGCATTTTCCCAGCACTAATTACATCAGTAGATATCTAACATTTTACTTATTTCAAATAAATTAAATAAGCTAAGTTCCAGAGTGTTTAAAAAAAAGAAAAAAGAAAAAACTCTAATACATCATCTTTTTTAATTGGCTAACTCTTACCAGACGGCTTTATTCTAATAGTTTGATTTTATTTTTGGCTCAAAATGTTCAGTACGGCTCTTTCACATTCCTAAATCATCAGGATAATTGTTCTGCATAATTAAATTGTCCTAAATGAATAATAATGTAAAAAGTCATTGTGATCGTCATTTCAGCTGTCCTTACTGTATGTGGCTCGACTTGTTAATTAAGCAATTTAGTTTTGTTTGTTTGTTGTTTGTATGTTTGTTTAATTGAATGTTGGACATACTAACTTTGTTGTCTCATTGCTTTCAGATTTTTTTCTTTTTTGCACTACTAACAGAATTGCCTTTGCATCTTTTCTCACTCTGTTACTCTTATTTCTTTTCCGTGCTGCATTTGTAACGGTAGTATGATCCGAACATTGTCAACATCCTTGATTGTCCCCTTACCGTAAGTCCAATCAGACTGAGATAAAAAAAAAAAAAGAAAAGAAAACGCTATTCTACAATCCTGCTGTTTATTCAGCATATTAACTGTAATTCCTGTGTGTGTGTGTGTGTGTGTGTGTGTGTGTGTGTGTGTGTGTGTGTGTGTGTGTGTGTGTGTGTGTGTGTG
>JAQQZT010000023.1:25490302-25507367 GCA_030068275.1 Clarias platycephalus
CACACACACACACACACACACACACACACACACACACACACACACACACACACACACACACACACACACACCATTAAAGCATTGAGGGGCAGTTATAGATGAAGCGGCAGTGTAGGATTTTCCCCATAATGATCCAGATTGCTAAAGGGCTCTGAACACTAGAATGCAGTGCGACTGCAGAAACGACATTATTCCTTTGTTTTTAAATTGTTCAATCATAAACAGGTCTTCAGGGTAAACAGAAACCGTTACTGGATATAACAGATACTATAGAAGTCATCTTATTGTTTTTAAGGCCATTACACACTCGTATACAGTACATGAGTGCTGTTTTAAATATATGTAGATCTATAAGCTATTTAGAGCCTGAACTTTTAGTTTCAGCATCACTCTTAACAGGCAGTTTTATTTTGTGTTTTGTTTTAGATCGTGCTGGAGAACAGCAGTCGTGAAGACAAGCACGAGTGTCCGTTTGGCCGCAGCAGTATCGAGCTTACCAAGATGCTGTGTGAGATCCTCAAAGTAGGAGAACTGCGTAAGTTTGTGGTCTGTTTCTCTCAGATCTGTCTTTGATGCTTTCTCATGTCTGGGTTTGGACGGAACGAACATGTCGTGCTTTGTGTTCTGTCTGTATTTTTAATATCCAATCTGTATATACAGTATATGAGTTTTTCATAACTCCAAAAATACAGAGAAACACACAAACATCTTCTAGCGTAGTGTTTAGCTGGCTGTTGTACAGTAAGTCTTCTAGCTCAAGAAAAAGTTGTGTACCAAATCACATTCCACATCAAGAATGTGAGTCTTTTTTCCTCTTGTAGTATTATATCGATTTACTACGAAAATAACCAAATGTACAGGCCCTCCCCCAAAAAAAGGTCACGCACTTGTATGTCGTTGGATTTCTGTTAGACTTTTCCCATGGCATTGATTCAACAACTTTATGCAACATCACAAAATTTATCTTAACATTCATTTTTGTCCGAGATCTTGTCTTGATGATGAGAAAGTTGAACCACTCTGTGAAAAAACAAATAAATCGTCTACAGCACATCTCAATGACTTCCAATAAGGTTAAGGTCAGTAAACTGTGGTGTTCAACTTCATTCCTCTCAGAAAGGTTCATGCATTTATTACTTATTTTAACATGAAATCTATGTAGGAAGCAGTCAATTCAAAGTTTAACTCTACATCACATATATGTAGACGTCTGTACACGTCAAAAAAAAACAACAACTTCCCAATGTGCTGTACAGCGGTCTGGCTATTAGCATCTGTTTTGGAGAATCTTCTGTTGAGTCCTTTCTGATAAAGAGTGCAGGGTCTCCCAGTCACTGACCCTCTCCAAAACTCAAGACTAAACTCACTTTAATACACACTTCAGCTGCTTTCTCATCATTTTGAGGTCAGACTGAGAGAACCGGAGTGTTTTCTTTTAAGATGCTTGTGCCGTGTGATCAGATTCAGATTTCTTAGGGATTAAATCTCATATTCCACCCATACCCCGGCGAATTCGAGGATTAAATTAAACACTGTAATCCATCATTGCACTCCATGGAAGTCTGCATATTTACAGTAAATAATTGATGAAATTGATATCATCGGCATGTTGGTCCAGTCCTCGTCAGCTGACTTAATTTTATTGCCACATAACGTTGCTGAGCCTAGACCCGACCAAGTTGAGTAACTCCAGATCATAACACTGCCTCCAGAGGCTTGTACAGTGGCCACTATGCATGATGAATGCATTGCTTCATGCACTTCGCTTCTTACCCTGATTGACCCTTCGCTCTGCAATAGGATCAGTCTCGACTCAGACTGCATGACCACATCTCTACTGTTACTGTTTTTATATGCAACCTTCATAGTCATTTTCTTTGCTTGATGTGAGCCAATAATTTAACCCTTCTAAAACACAGCGAAAAAACAGGAAGTGTCTTGGTTGTTTAAAAAATGAGAAGCTACTCACCGCATCAGTTAGGGTTAAAGGAGTTGCTGCCAGCGGAAAACATATTAATCACTGCAGTAATTATCTAATTAAAAGCTCTTAAGTTTTTGTTTAGTTAAATTGGTCACCGTTTGACCCGCCAGCACATAATCTGAAATAAAGACCGTTCTAAAGCAAGCAGATTTTAGCAGTCTGTTTTATCTTTAGAGGTGCATACATGTAGCTGGATTGTAGATTATGTGCGTGGTTGTTAATCAGGCAAACACATTTAATGAGTTTTAGGAGTGTGATCATTGTTTAAAAAAAATTTAAATGATAAAAAGAAGGGTTTATTTAAGAAGCAAAAGAAAGAAGAGAATGCATTTTCAAACCTATTTTTTCCCCCTGTCTTTAGGAATGGATGCTTTGTGTATTTTAAGCTGTGGTTTGTTGTTGCATCTGGATTCTGCCTTTGTCTTCACTTGTCAGTTGGGGGGAAACACTTTGCACAAAAAGCATTATTATTTCTTGAGGTCTTTTTCATTGATTTTCAGTCTCAATGAAAATTTCTGCACATACAGGACTGATTCTTTTTTTTTTTTTTGCATGTATCTGCAGGGAAAATGAAAGTACAGACACAATAAATGTATTTCTCTGTTCATATATAGCACAGGGCTGTCCCTGACAAAGCATTTTATTATGTGACCTTCCATTTGTTAAGGCAGCTAAGCAGCCAGGAGATATTAACAAAGACAGGAAGCACCTGTGCTTTATGAAAGTCCCTGCATTTAACTGAGAGTTTCTTTCAGACTGTGATATTGCTATCAGACACGGGCCATGAAATGATTCAGCATTCGACCTCAATTTCACCAGAAATAATTTTAAATCAAACAGCAGAGAACACTGGGTCTAATTCCTCATTAAAGAGTGAGCTTTAAGCTTAGTTCAGTTGTATACCTCACCTCACCCAAGACTAATTTGTGAAAGAAATGTGAAAGGTTTTTATTTATAAATATTTAAAATGTAAAAGAATTTAAAGTTGATTACGAAAAATTAAACATGGTTCATCTTAAAAAGAAGAACGTTTAAGTGTCTTTCTCAATTAGGAAAACATTATCTACTGCAATATTGAGTCAATCACATAGTAGCTTATTGGTTAAGGTTAGATATTTTTAAGCAATATCATGGGAGAAGGAGTATGCGAAAGGCATCAGAGCTGTGCTGATATTCAGCACAACAGCACGGCCTCAAGTGTGATATTGCCTTTTATATGCCAATTTCAAAAATATCATTTATTATCAACAGATTATGATTTGTTTGTTTATTTAATCATTTGCTCCACCAACTCATATCCTTTCGCAACTAACTGTGCTGTGCTAACCCAGTGCTGTTATGCTTTTTATCACCACTCGTGGAAATGCTCCCATTCAATCAGTCAGAACTAAAAGTTGTATATCATCTTTTACTGACTTTTTAATTGATCTTCATTTATTAATTGCCTTAAAATATATATATATTACATATATTATAATATGTATAAAACTCACTTTGTCAGACTTACGAATGAATCTGACTTATGAACGTCCTACTGGAATGAAACTTCTTCGTAAGTCTGGGACTTACTGAATAGAGTGAAGGATTTTCATTTGAACATTGACACACTTACACATTTCCTTTTATTGCTAAATAGTACATTCATACATTTAAACAGTCTGCTATTAACAGATATTCTGTTGTCTTCAATGTAGACTTTGTATACAGTTTTGAAGGTTTGAAGGCGGTCATGCTATAATGTAGGCTTCATTCACTAAGGTTCCAAATTCATTGTTTTGGCCACACGCACTACATTTAGTTTCTTTACAAGATGATAATATTTCTTTGTTCAACAAAACTGAACTAGAAAAAGACTTGATGAAAAGGCTCAGGAGGAAGAACTCGGGATCTGTAGTTATGCCATTTTACTTGTTTGTATATTTTGATCATGTAATGGCATGAGGGCTTCTTTCTTTTCGGCTGAGGCTTCTGTGAGCCTATGCATCATTTATGAGCTGTCCTGGTGTCCCCATCTCACCTCATCTCTGAGAGCCATTTCACCCTGAAAGATTTATAGTCCTCCATGTTTCTTGAGCGAACACCTTAATGGAATCCAAAGTGGTCTGCACCACATGATGATTTCTTACTCCTTGGTTTAAAAAGCACATGTAATATTAATCAAGAAGTATATCTTATTGATTCATGGTGTTGTCATCTTTTTTTTTTTTTTTTTTTTGGAAAGGGCACTAAAGAGTTTTGTCGGTTGTTGGGATGTGGCTGAAGCTTTTACGATTTGAGCCACGGACCACTTCTGGTTCGGAATCAGAGGTTGCTATGGCTCCGACATGGTTTGATGTCATTATCTACAGTGTGGCAATAACGTGCTAAAGGCAGAGCTAAGCCCAAATACACCAGCACTATGTAAAAGCATGAAAAAGCTGATGATTTGGTATGGTAAGGGCACAGAAAACACTGATTGTTTAAAAATATCTCTATGATGCACAGCAAGGAGCTATAGATCCCTACTGAGCGACCTGCAATACACCGCGAAGTGCTAAGGGTTACATGAGATGTTTTTAAAATCATGCAGATGCATCATGCACAATTTATCACAGTAAAACCAATTTAAATTAATCATTAAAAAATTTTTTTAATAAATTCGTAGTGCATGCTGGCATAGTGCGGATCATTAGAGGTCACCCCTAAGCATGCAAGTAAGCCATGATTTTGCAGTATGACTACCCATGACTCATCAGGATTTGTGAATTTGTCACTGTCCTTTGCAAAAATTGTGATGTGGGAACTGGGATTAAGGAGTGCTAAATGAGTTTAGACTTTTGGGGCTTGTTTTTCACTCCTTTGAGCTTGTCATGTCCCAGCTGGCCATGGACATGTTCAGACAACAATAGGAAGCCTAATGTCAACAACTGTTATCGTCACCTAACTTCAAGGATGGAGGGTCTTGAGATTTCTCCCACTGAGCCATCGCACACTTTCCAGATTGGCATCAAGCTTGGACAAGACTGTGAAAATGCCTCAGGGATGAAGCGTCCAGGCAGGAAGTCGAGCCAGAGCAGTGCTCTATCATCTTTAATTGTTGCCCAGATGTCAAGAGAGACGATTCAGTGAGGATATTTTTGACATGGTGTTCCCTAGGGCCTTGTTAAGTATAGAGGTGTATTTGGTACTGGAGTCTATATTCCAGCATCCTCAGTCAGTTTCCACTGGACCACACCTTCTCTGGGAATGAAGCTTTCAGTAATGTATTGTCAAACTGTACTGCACTCGCACTTAGCCATCACTTCTTCACTCCTGCTGTGCTCCACTAATAAGAGGATCCACATCTTCAGCTGCTGGAGCAGAATAGAGACGGTCCAGGCTGATTTATTCTTCTGCAACAGTGCACTTACACATATCTGTGTCAGACATCGAGCTTGGTCTTTGCGACAGATCGAAAGGTGTCTAATTTGATTTAAGACTTCTTTTGGCAAAAAATATCTGTTATTTCACCACAGCACTGTTGGGTTATTGATTCTGATCGACCACAAGGGACTAATTAATTGTAAAGCAGATTGTTTATACAAAATCCACTTTTTAGGCATTTGGAGACATTCAGCTGGGTCTCCAGTGTGCGAGTACAAACAAAAATGTCAGGGGGGGGGGAGGGGAATTCCCTGGTTTTTGTCCTTTTTCATTTTTGGATTGATCATGACTTAAACAAACCAATTCGATTGTACTCCTAATGTGACCTCATACACGAAGAGCTCCTCTCTCGACTTGTTGTTCGGCTCAGCTGTTTTCTGGTATACGAAGAGCCCCTTCAAGGGCCCAGCACTAGCTCTTTTACATAGGCACTGAAATGGTGATTTTGGAGGAGGAGTAAAATATGGGACCTTTAAAAGCAGCTATGACAGGAGCTCTGGCTGCAAGGTTTATAATAATATAGTTTATTGATCTAAAATGAACTTTACGACAATATTCGTTCATGCTCTTTTTGGAAAACTTTGTTCTGGTAATGTAATAATCACATACTTTAGGCCTGGGAGGGGGGCGCACTTTGAGTTGAGCTTCAGACTCACATTTATTCAAAAACCATAACTCAACAGAAAACGTCCCTCCCACATTGTTCCATAAAGTGAGAGAGTGAAGGGACCAGGGATTGCCTCCATGTTATTTTCCTCTAACTGAACAGCTTCATCCTGGGATGCAGGTCAGTGGCACTGGACTCCCTTTTTGTTTCTGGCAGGCAAAGACCCAATTAATTACTCCAGCATCATTACCTTGCTGATCTAGTCCATGTCCTGCTCCTCTCCCATTAACCACCTCTGAAAGGGGTCCTTCAGCTGCTCCGTGTAAGTAAATGGATAGTACTGGAGAGTATGTGAATGCAACAACAAGTGCTCCTCAGGTGTCCAGGCACCCAGTTCCATGATGATGTCATGCTTCAGGTGTGTTTATGGTGGTGGGCGACAAGCTGGGCTTCCCATAATAGCAAAGGAAAGTGTTACAGAGCCCTTTCCATGTCTGACCGTTCCCACACAGCTGCTGCATGCTCTATGAGTGCTTGTACATTGTCTAAGGAGGCTAATCTTAGTGAGAGGTGCGTGTGGCACGATAGTACCTGCCGCCTTACAGCCTTCTCCCCCACGAGGGCTTTGAAGCTTGACGTGTAGGTCGAAGAGAGCTTGGTGTTTGGTTTGGAGGAGGAAGGCAAAGGATATGACTTTTTGCCAAGTGGAGGAAGACTTTGACCCAGCCAGCTCACACTCTATCTCATTACAGAAAAGACTAAAGGCAGAAAGAGACACAAATAAATGAATAAGACACAGGTGAGAATACTCTCATGTTACCTACTGGTTCTGCTGATCTCCTGTCCACAGCTGATGATCGCACATGCCCTCGCTGACACGTTCTCATACGAATAATTAGCAGTCATTAAGTAGTTTGATTCTTTTGGATGAAATTGATACACACTGTAGTTCAGCTGTAAGTGGGATGAAGAGTTGGCGTGAGCTCTGAAGGATAGGTGTGATGTGAAAGTGAGAGCATATTTCAGATGGAGAAAGGACAGGTATGAACAGATTGGCCTGTCCGAGCGCTCCCTTTGGTAGATAAAAAATTTGTCCCTGAAAATAAAATGACCCTCACATTTGGCCATGCATTCATCAACCTGTCTTGTAGTGCTAGATTATAAGATCCCGACTGCATGTTGTGTTAAGGCCATTGTTCATGCTGAAATCCAAGGCTAATGGATAATAAATAAGAAACAAAAAACTCAAGGTGCCTGATTTACTAAAGGTTTCTTTCTATATGTGAGAAGCCCCGCAAGGTGTAGTATGTCCTTGAATGAATTGTACATTTTGGGGCATTTCTACAGTCAGTGCAGTCAATGCAGATGGATGAATTTAGCACATACGGTGTTAATTTACTAAACCCATGTGTCTGAAATCAATGGAGATTGTGCAAACGAATACAACAAAAACACAATTTTATTTCTATTGTATGTTAAGCATTTTTTGTGTTCGCATAGGACACGCAATTATGCCGCCATGGCAATGTTAAATTATCGATAGAATCTCCTGTAAGTTGCGTAGAGAGCTGCAGTTTTTTAAAGTAATAGGAAATAAAGCACATTTCCATATTGTTTCCTGCAATGTTCCATCCCATAAATCAAGGACTAGGAATTATAGGTTCAAAATGTGACATTTGCTTAGTATTTGATGGACATCACAGGAACTGTTGACTACCTTAAGAATGTATCTCAGACAACTGATGGCCTCAGGTGATTATTCTTTTCTGACTTGTCATTGGATGACTGACAGGCCTGCTGGGTTTTTCATTAACACCGGGATGGCACCCATCACTTCGCATTTATCATTCCATCTCATCTCTTGTCTTCAAGGTGACTTGCAGTCTTAGTCTACTTTATTCCCTTCTCACTTTCCTCACCCTGAATGGTTTGCTCATACGTTTCCTCATTTGTTTCCTCACTTATTTAGTAACCTTTTATTCTGGATGCATCCGTGTTTTCAGCCTGTTCCTCGCCGTGATTGGTGGCCAAATGCCTCCTCTTGCTTCAATGTGGATTAAGTCTGACTTCAGGGCAAGGAACTCGCTCGCAACAGAGACAGGATCTGTCACAAATTACACACTTCAGCAGTGGAGCATTTGCTGTTTTACTATAAAAGTATTTATCAGCCTGAAAATACAGATTGTAGAAGCTCTGATGATGATGAGCACTTAAGACCTTTACTCAGCTCCTCACTTTTAAAAATTTATCAGTCTATGGCAAGAAGGTGAAGGCTTGTGCTTAGTTTTGTAATAAGGGTCTGTTCTTACAGTTAAGTCCAATTAGTCAAGCCTGCGTGTTACTCTGTGCCAGGCTTTTTCAATCCTGCCAGTTTTATTTGCCTAAAATGTTTTAATTTTCATAGCAGTTATATTCTGAATATGCTATATGAACATGCTGGAATTAATTTCTAAGTAACATTCAGCAAAAATCATTTATAATGATAGATTTATGTAATCTTGTTTTGTTAAAGCCATGTCACATGAGCAAGCCAAAGATGACTGTTGGAAGGAAAACTCAGTGAGATGACATGACGGTGAAACCATAAACCTTGAGAGGAACCAGATTCACAAGGCAACCCATTCTCATTTGGGTGATACCGAATAATGCAACCATAAATAAATCCCCGTAGTAACTGTAAATGCTTTATAGTGAAAAGTGTAGTTGTACAGGCAAATGTGAAGCTCTGTTGCACTGAAAAAGTTATTATTTTTTGTTATTATTAAATTTGGTCTTAGTATGATTTTATGAGCCCATTGTTCACCCTCTGTATAAATAAAAACAAGGGGGAAAAAAAGAAAGAAAAACATTTTTTTTGGATGTTTTAATAAGCTCAGATTTTTTAGAGTAGAGTTAATATTAAAGTGAGGATTGGACCTGAACTGAACGCAGTTCTACTGTATGTAATTGCTCAACCACAGCAGCCTTAATTGTCACCGAAACATTGATGTTCTCATGCATGCTCATGTCTTATTAACTATTGTATAGTTCTGTGTTAAGATTAACTGGCAGATAGAATCATACAGTATGATACAGTAGAAGTCATGCCATAGTGCTGTGAGAAGAGATGCTCCGATTATAAGTTTCCATATTTCCCTTAAAATTTCTATTAAAATTGTCCACCATGACTTTGCTATAGCATGACAAAACCACCAGGTTATCCAAGGATCTTGAATTAACTGCAAGCATTGCAGATATTTGTGACACTGAAGATTTAGCAAAGCTTGCAAGGAGACATTAGACGAATCACAAACGTTTCGTGGCTTTTTTTTCTCTTTCTTCTTCTTTTTTTGTGGCTTTTCATTCTGTCACGGATGGAGTGTCTGATACGGTATTCAATGGGTTTACGGTGGTTGATGGCAGGTCAGACGGGTTACTGAGCTGCCAGATTAATGTCACACTTTGCCTGATGAAACCTGGATTGTGAGAAGAAGATAGTAAAAGTTTAAGCAGAGGGGTGTGGCACATTTGCATTAGAGCTTTGTCAGCCACTCCTAACAACACCATGCTTGATTTGTCACCAGTGCGTGCTGATGTTTAATGCCATGTCTAATTTATAGGCATCCTAAGTTATTTCTTTCCATTGGGAAATGATGCGAGTTGTTATGATGAAATATTCAGGGTTTTGAACTGTACAACTATTCTTTAGGGAGAGGATGCCCCAGATAGAGGCATTGTAACAACACTAAATCATTCTGTACTGACAACACAAAGAAGAATGTGGAAAAAGACCAGATTAAATTTTCCTGGTCTTCAGTTGAGCAGTTTAGGTGAACCAGTGTAGCCTCAACTTCCTCTCCAAGGCCTGACCTTATGTGGTCTTGTTCTGTTGTTGGCATGTTTTGGCATTTTGTGTAAACTCTAAAGACTCCTTTTTGCTCAATACATTTTCAGGTGATCAGCAGCTTCTGAAAATCTGTGGTCCCAATTATTGGATGTGTATATTAATTGAAACTCTTGACTTGTATCTGCATGACTGTTCGGTTGTGGTGTTGCTACTTAATTATCAGATTGGATAATTGCATGCATGGGGAGGTATCCAGGTATTCCTATTAATGTGGCCTATCAATGTATAGACAGTTAAAAGCACAATGTGTAATTTATTAATAGATTGACATGCTGGCAGGTTGCTACGATATCACACTGTTGGTTGTGCTGTTAAATATATTTAGCATTCCCCTATCCCAAGAGTTCCTCGTATTTGTCTTTGAAAGTAGGAACTACTACCAGATGGAATTAGCCTCTCAGAGTGTACTTAAAAAAAACAAAAAAAAACCTAGCTCCTGTGACATTCATGGTTTGTTTATAAGGGTATTTTCTAGCACACCAATAGCCCTGCTGCATGCTATTGGAGCAGCCACATCTCTTCGAATAAGAGTTCCCTGTCACCCTGAAGGCATCATTCATTATGCCGTGAAGTTTCAATTTCTGCAGAGCCAATGCACTTACCTGCCCTCTGCGAGAGGGCCATGCCTGCTGAGAAGCCTCTAGGTCTACTCTCCAAACAAGACCTTGGATTCAAGCTGGTGTCATGCCCTGGCATACCTGCAGTGTGGCCTGGTCCTGTATTAAACACTGGCGTGTTCACTGCAGCAGCTCTGGTTGATCGCAGACACCATTTCTTTTTCCCCTTCAGCAATGCTGCTTATGAACACATTAACTGTATCTCTGGCTTTCATCATATTGGCACAAAACTGTTTTTCTTCCACAGGTCCTCCATTTTTCTATTTAAAAGGAGACAAGTGCATAATGTTAAAGGCTAAGGATTCATTCTTCTCTCTACAAGAGAGATTGTAATAAGGATTTATTGAGGAAATGAGAGAGGGAAAAAAAACTACATGTTTTTGTCTGGGCCCTACTTTTTTTTAGTTATTTATTTATTTTTTTTAAAGAAAATTATGAAAAAGCAACCATCTTTGCTTCTTTCTAATATGTTCCTCTAACTCCCTTTTATTCTGAACCAGACCGCAGAAGGCGAGATCCGCTCCCACTAGAGGCACATCTGGATTATTATTTATTAATTTATTTTTTAATAAAGAGCAATTGCTGCAAGCTGGCATCGAATCGTGTCTGAGAAAATGTGCTTGTAATACTGCCATTTATAGCTGGCATTTGCATCATCAAGAAGTGTGTAGGTGTCTTATGAGCCGAGAACTTAATCCTCTCGGTTAATCTGGAACATCTGAGCTTTGTCCTTTTCAGGATGTTTCAGTAAGGCTCGATATCTACTTCCTTTCCAATCTCTGCTATGTGGTGTGTGGATTCATAAGGAATGTATGTAAAAGCTGAAAATTAAATACTAGTGGAAATAATAGAAATTCCCGTCCCTCATACCTTTCTAACTTTTTGTTCAGTGTTTCTTAGCGCTGGTTCTGGTGTACCTTCATCATCCTAATTCACATGATCCAACTGGGTAATTTAATAGAGGGACAGTGTTGGGTGTAACGCGTTAGAGTACTTGGATTACTTTTTTGATGTAACGAGTAATCTAACACGTTAGGGCCGCCATTTAAATACTCAGTTATTATTTCAAAAATGTAATCCGTTATTCAGTCAATTTATATAATCGGTGAGCCAGACAGCAGTCTCCCCCCCCCCTCCCTTCTCTCTGTTATTCCTGCTGTTATACCCCTATCTCACCTAGGTGGTTTGACTATACGAGGGCCGATGTGTGGAAAGATGGAAACCTAATCACAGCACCAAAACTTGCGATGAATCACCGCGCGAAACCACGTATGTGAGATAGGGGTATTAGTAGTTTACAGATTATGGGCCATTTTCGAAGAGGCTGGCTTGGTCAAACTTTCTTTTGCAGGAGTGGATGGAATTGGTCTTTGGGAATGGACCGTATTAAACAAACTGTTAATGTTAGTAGATGGTTTTGTTTAAAAGGGACTGGATTGGTCAAACCATCTGCAGGAGCAAGTAGAACTTTTCAAGTGTCTGGCAAGAGTGAATGATTAAACAAGGCGCAGTATTGTGAAACCCATGCATTTAAAAATAAGGTTTTTTTTAATAATGAATTGGAGGTTGCTGGTCTGTTGAATTGCAGCCTATAGCTGTGGTGTTCATCTACTGAATGAATAGATTTTTTTTTGGCTCTGGCCTCTTCGACTTGACGATCAACACTGTCCACTTTCTCCTCTACAGCAAGTGAGAACTGCCATGACTTCCACCCCATGTTCTTCACTAATGACCACTCGTTTGAAGAGTTCTTCTGCATCTGTATCCAGCTGCTCAACAAAACCTGGAAGGAGATGAGAGCCACATCGGAAGACTTTAACAAGGTAAGCGGTGGTGTTGTGAATAACAATCCATTCCATTCCCTTGCTCTCTAAAACTAATACACACAATTATTTTAGAGACATTGAATATTGCGGCGGCATTAGTAAGTCGTAACTTGTAATTAGCCGTGGATTTCATTTAGGTCGGTGTGGAGCAGAAACCAGCCTCTGCCTACAAGTGTGCATGTACAGTATGCTGCAATGTTATTTGTATAATTATAGTAATCACTCTGCAGACTTGTCCCTGCAATTGAATATTGCAGTAATATTCATAGTGTGCAAAGCTTTAATATTAGAACTTGGTGCATACGCATATGCTTGAAAAAAAGTACTTCTCGCAACTCTTTGTGATCTATTTTCTCCGAGGTTCAACTAGAGCTTTTGAACATGCAGGCTAGGTGTTTCTTCCCTGTGTAGCGTTTTGTTAAAAAATATATTTGATTCTGAAAAACATGAAAAACTTATGACAAGGTTCCTGAATAATAAGACTGTGATGATATTTCTAATGCAGTAGAGAGAAAGCCTGCAGTCTTGGATCACAGGAGCTCCTGAAGAGCAAAATCATTAGCTTGAAGAATGTAGTATAGAATTTTTACACTCCATCACACTGAGGGGGCTGTTAGACCTGCACTCATTAAGGATCACGACGTGAAGGTGACACACTCGTTGTGAATCAATGCTAATTCAGCAGTCGTTCCCTCTTTTAAGCCAGCAGTAAGAAAAATGCTGCCCTTCTGTATTTTGGTGCTCATTAAAATCCACAGCTCTATGGAGATGGTCTGGATGAGAAAGGTAAAGGAAAAGGATTTGTGAAGAAATGTGTGATCGTATTTAAAGATCTAATCTTTAAGTTCATCCTGCATGTTTGTAAAGTTGTTCATGCACATTTTCCAGGTATAACTTTAATGTATATATAAATTACATTTTAAATAAAGCTAACAATTAAAGCTCATGGGTTTATTTTTAGATAGAGTGCATTTAGTTTTCTACCACCTCATATCAAAAATACTTCTCTTTTGACAGGTGGTATGTAATTATGCACTGAATTGAGGCAAGGTTTTATACATCTGTAGACAGACTGCTTGTTTTTATTACCACATTTCCTAAACTGACTCATTTCCCAGCACGATAAGTGCAGAAAGACGGCAAGGGCAAGGTTCAAAAGTGAATAAAAAAATACTTCCACCCTTTTCCAGTAAAATACATTTATGACTTATTGAAAGTCAAGGTGTCAAAGTGTGTTACAGATAATAATAAAAAAGAGAGTTTTATTTGGCTGTTTTCCAGAATTCAGCCACAGTAACTTTTTATAGTTACTGTGGATTTTTATAACTCTAGCAATTAAGCCTCTGGTGATTAGGGTTGTTCTGCTGTTAACTATGGGTTTTATTATTAGGGTTTTTATGTTATTTATTAATTAACAAATTAGAAAAATCTCAGCTACTGTATGATAATAATAATAATAATAATAATAATGTATTTTATTTACATGGGCACCTTTCCGGTCACCCAAGTTGGCCTTCAGGATGAAAGATAAAACTAGATCAAATTGATAACAAATAACTTTGAGTAGTAAGTTATTAAAACAATATTAAATGGAACAAGAGACATAATTTAAGATGTTTAAAAACAAATGACGATTCAAAAGGAGATTCAAATAGAGGTTCGAGTGCAGTCTTACTGAATAAATGGGTGTTAAGGTGAGATGTGCATTTGGTTGGAGAATCTACAGTATGTTACGGATTTTTTTGGGAGAGAATTCCAAAGGTGTGGGGCCGTACAGCTGAAAGATCTAGAGCTCATGGTGGTCAGACAGGAAGGCCGTGAAACGAAGAGGCTTGATGAAGAAGTAATATATGTAATAATATATTATTAATATAATATATGTAATATACCCCTGGGTCAGGGGTAGCTCAGTGGTTAAGGCATTGGACTACGGCTCAGAAGGTCCCAGGTTCAAACCCCACAACCACTAGGTTGCTCAGATGTGTAATAAGAACTCTACTCTCCTGTGATGAAAATATTCTCAAATACATTTAAATTAAATTTCACTTGGACTGAGAATGCCTAACATATCTCAATGAACTGGAGCAAAAATATGTTAAATTCTGTCTTCCTTCGCTGGCCTGTTGGAGGTTGGCATGGCTACGCGAACAGGGGGCGCAGTCATAGCCACATAGCTTCATCACTCATGTGTGGAATACGAACATGAGCTGTATCTGTGTGTTATGGGGATGTTGCATTAGTGACTCCCATTTCACAATTGCTCTGTAATTAAAATAGCTTTCAGTGTCATTTCTTCAGAGGACAAGGTGGCAGGTCAAACATGCTGCTGTCCCACCGAGGCCGCGGTTAGACGAGGGGTTGGGCTGGACAACTTCTTCAGTGTCTCCTGCCTGTTTTATTCAAATGTGCAGTTGATACTAATTGCAATGAGGTTCATCTGAGTTATTTTCTCAGTAAGATTGCTTTTGCTGATCCTTCTGTATACTGTCGTATTCACAATATGGTTGAAAGCAAGTGTCATCTCTTGGGGATGAATTGGAATACCGCTTACTCAGCGGACCTTCTTGACTAACAAAGTGTGAAGAATTTCCCACAACCACACTCCAAAAAATCTACCTAGAAAGCTGTAAGTTATTATAAAAGTAAAGCTGGGCCCAACTTCATATTTACTGCCAATGGTTTAGAAAAGAGATATTAAACAAACTTGTCTGCATGTGATGTTTAGTTGTTCCCTATTTTTGGTCATATAGTATAGTGTACCTGATGATAATGGTCCAGTACCTAATAATAATCCAACCAGCTCCTTACAAGTTTCTGTTATTCAAAGGTTAATAAGTGACGGAGGTATGCTATAAAGCAACTTGTGCTCTATAATCTCTTAAATAATGTGCCAGAATAAAATTTGGGGTTATTGAACAATTGATGCTGGTCTAATTCATTATAAAACTTACTTTTTTTAAATAATCACCAGCTCACCTAAATATTGTTTTGACATTGTGTACAGGTTAATGCTTATGGTCTTACTAGCACTAATGCAAAAAAACATGAACATACTCAATTATTTAAGATCGTTAGGATTAACATTTAGATTCCACAGTCCTATGTTTTCATATGAATTCATGCAATTGAACCAACTGAATGCATTATCAGGCCTTTTTTATCATTAGTTTACTGATGTGATCAAATCACTGCTTATATACTTTAATACTAGTTCTCAATTCTTAGGCGTTTAAATACACTAGCTAGCCAAAATAAAACCTACCCTTTCAGAAAGGTAAATTTATTAACCTGTATTAAGCAAACAAAAATCATTAAAATGATTGGAATTATGTTAAGAACTGTTCAATGCATTAATAAAACCTGTAAGCAACTTTGTGGAAGAAATGTGGTCCTAAAAATAAACATAAATGACCTTGATCACTTGGTGCAATTGGATCGTTAAAAAATCCACAGTAGAAATCACAGCTACTGTATGTGTTATAAGGGAGGCGAGTGCATTTCCACACACTCGGTAAGACTCAAAAGACTGGAGCTAAACCGCTGTGTGGACATAAGGAAACCACTTATTAAAGAGACTCACAAAAGTAAAGTCTTTTTTTTCTGATTAATCTTTGAGAATATGAATGATGAGTCTATATTGACCCTTTTCCAAAGCGATAGGTGGGTCAGGGTAAGAAGGAAAGCACATGAAGTGAAGCATCTGGAGGCAGTGTTATGATCTGGGATCGCTTCAGTTGGTCAGGCCTAGGCTCAGCAACATTATGTGGCAATAAAATGAAGTCAGCTGATCACCTGAATGTACCGATTGACCGGGTTATCTCATCCATGGAGTTTTTCTTCCCTGATGGCACAGGCATTTTCCAGGACTCAAATAGTAATTGAGTGGTTCTGGGAATCATTTTCACATGACAACTGACCACAGAATTCCATTCCATAATCAAAGCTAAAGGCGGTCAAATAAAACAATACAGTGTGTGACAATTTTTTTTACCAGGCAGTGTATTTATATCACTCTTTCATTGTTTGACTGTAGGATTGAGGAAAGTTGTAATGCCAATACTAAAACTAAAGCTTGTAGATGACAAGGATGTAAAAACAAAGAAACAAACAAACAAAACAAAAAAGTCTTCTCCATTCTGTAACAGGATTAATTGGACAGATAAAACAAATATTAACTTGTACTAGAATAAAGCTCATAATCCAAGGCATATCCCATCATCTGTCAAATATGCTAGATACAGTGTTGTAGCATGTACATGAACAGCTCCAGGTGGAACTGGGTCACTGCTGCTTAGTAATGACTTGACAGTAGATTTTGTTGAAATGTATTGAGCGATGTTCTGCTCATATTCCGTTAAAACTGCAAAACTAAATAGATGGTGCATCAGATGAATAATGACCAAAACCATTCCAAGCAACCGAAGAGCTTCTTAGGGAAAACATGTAAAGTCAGTCACCTGACTATAACCCAAGCCTTTTTAAAACAAAACCGAAGGCAAAAAGACTGCAAAGAATTTCCATCCAGTGTTTAAAAAGAATCCTAATATTTATCATTGTTAGTTTGTCCAATTGCATTTCAGCCTTTAAAATAATTTTTTTTAAACCATTTAAAATATGATTTTCTGTTTTCTTTATTTCAAATCCATTGTGGTGGTCTACAAAGACAAAATTTTACCCCCAAAGACCTGGACCTGACTGTGTAAATACAGTACAAACATCATTCCCTCCCTTTCAGTCCCCGCCCGA
>JAQQZT010000023.1:25517782-25531231 GCA_030068275.1 Clarias platycephalus
TTTTTTACTCAGTAGCGAATATGATTTAAAATGTAGTGAAGTACAATACTTCAAACAAAACATACTTAAGTAAAAGAAAAATTTCAGATTTTAAAAGTAGAAGTGCACAAAATAATCTACTCAATTACAGTAACACAAGTAAATGTAATTCATTACTTTCCACCTCCCTCTGGTCTTTCATGACATAAAATGCCACAACAGAAGAAGCCCCCCCCCCCCTCATTTACAGAGTGACGTCAAATCAACATGGCTGCACACAGGATTAGAAATAAACAAAGTAAAACTACTTAAATTTACATTTTTTGAGTTAGCTGCCTAGCATGTTACTCAGAAAATCCTCTTTCACATTATGGCTTAGGATGGAATGATGAATTATATTTTAAATAAGCTTGTTCACAGCTGTACCAATCTCTGAATTGATATTTGAACATTTAACTCCAAATCCTATGTGACGTCCTGCCTGTTCCATTAATTAGAATTAACTGATTTAATGGAGAAAATCCCCAGCCCTAGTTAAAGCCGGCATGTGTCCACTTGGATCACGACATGCACCGAACCGAATGTCCTCTACCTAAGAGAGGTACGAATACGTGTACTGTACTGTTACATACCTAGTTTCTAGCCACAGCAGCATAGTTTGGTGGACTGTGTCTCAGCCTGATTTACATACACACTTCAGTCTATGGATTCTCCTTTTGAGCTCCTGGAGCAATCATTTTCGACAGGTTCTCAAAATCAATTTAGCTAAGGTGCACAGTCTGAAAGCAGAAAAAAGACCGATGCTACTGGAGTGTCAGCAACCTTCTCCTTTTCACCAGCTCAAAACTCACTACCACTTTCCTCCAAGCCATGCATAATTTATATTTAATAGCTGCTTTATGCATACCAGGCACAATGCACTCCTCCGTCAGGGGAGCATACAGAAAATGAACAAGGGTGCTTTGTGCAGCTCTCAACTTAAGATCTGCATTTTTAATGATTCCTTTTGGAAAACGCGATGGTGAATTTTGGGTGTGTCTGTTGCCTTTTTTGACATGCGCTACTATTAATACTATTAACTATTAATAAAGTACTCCATCCATCCATCCTTTTTTCTTTCTTACAGGGAGCTGAGGGAGAAGATCCAGCCTGAAATCATGGAGCTGATCAAACAACAGCGTCTCAACCGCTTGTGTGAAGGCACCTGCTTCAGGAAGATCAGCAGCCGCAGGAGACAGGGTAAAGATTCAACACACACACACGCTGAATCACACATTTATAATATGCTGTACATGTACCAATTATTGAGCAATAAACATTTTTCCACCTGAGTCTCCACCGGCCATCGACCAGAAGCAGCGGAATTGATTGCAGTAATGGAGGACATGCTTAACTCGATTTTAAACAGTAGAATTGCTTAATTTAATTCTTTTGCTCCTAAAGCAGTCTAGCTGACCACCAAGCTTCCACCCGACTGTGGGTTTAACAGGAAATCCACTCTGCAATTGCAGGAAAAAAACATGTATCAAACGTAGTATCAAATATTAAAACTTTGGAAGTTTACAGACTAGTCTTCCAATCATGGAAAATCTATCCAAATGGAGAAAATGTGCAGGAAAGAAAAACCCTGAAAAGGTATAAGCTTACATGTGTTTATTTCTATATTCTTTGTCAGGATCAAGGAAGGATTTAAAATCATTTAAACATAACCATCCTTTTAAATTCTCTTTATAAACCTATAAATCCTTTTAGTAAAATTATTCAAGAATGTGCCTGTGAGAGTCTTTCCCAGGAGCACCATTAATATAAGAATTTAACTATTATAAAATGTGTATTAGACATCAGGACACTACTAGACAAATAGGACGGTCAGAAGAATGTTTTGGAAGTTAAGGTGATTACAAAATGAAGATATTGTTTCCTTTAGACTGAAATGAAATCTAGATACATGAAAGATAAACGTAAATCTAAATATACAGTAGATTTCTGTGAAGCTCCTTAAAAATGCTTTACAAAAATGTAATTAAAATTATTCATCATATTAAAGACACAGTGAGTTCAAGAAAGAAAAAAAGAAACCTCAGGATGCCACATAAAAGAGGGTTGTGAGTGTGCATGGCACAAAGCCTGAACATCATCATTGGTAAAGCTGTGCTCAAAGAATGCTGGGTTTTAAGCGAATCTATGGTTGTTAATGTGTTAATCAGCCAGTAAAGGGGGCGGGGTTGGGATTTGTTGTTTACTGCTGATTTTGATGTTAACCATGTTAACAGACATGAGTCATTTTAAGATTCATAAGCAACAGCTGCCATGTCCTGTATTGTATATGTGTTGAAAATGGTCTGGAAAATAATGTCCTAGAAAGATAATAAACCTAAATAAATGGCTTGATTTTCTATGATTAACTTTTATTGTAGTTGTCTCGAGTAGAGCTCTGACGTATTGCAGACGTCTGAATAAGCAGTGAACGGATATATGGTAACACCTGGCTCCTGTTAAATAAAACAGGAAAGGAAAATCACCCAAATCAGGATGAGTTCCTGGATCCTCTCAAGGTTTAGTGTCATCTCAGGGAGGTTTTCTTATCTTGCCACTGTTGCCCTTTTTTTACTCACCAGGGACAAACTGATAGTTTATTTTTTTCCCGTACATGCTCTAATTTATTTGCAGAAATTTTTAATTCTGTAAAGCTGCTTGGCGACAATGACCTTTGTTAAATGTGCTTTACAAATTGAATTGAATTGGATTGGATTGGATTGAATTGAATTGGAAGTCTTCACAGTGTGCAGTGGAAAGCTGGCTTTCACACGGGCTTTTCACGAGATCGAGCCTGTCCCTAACAGAGGGAGGCTTTATCAGTTAGCCTGGCTAATTTAACACTTTCACACTACATGATTAGATCCCTGTGAGAGTGGACACCTTGTTTCTGTTCTCTTGTTCTCCATCTCACACTTTTCCTACTTGTTGTCTGTCAGCTTTAGTCATTTTGCTTCTGTCTGATCTTCCTCTGACCTTCACTCTGATTGAAATGAGAGGTTTCATTAGGTCCAGTTAACAGCATGTAACTGATTTTATACTGTGTCGTACCATAAAATGCTGCAGTATATTCTTACAAAAAAAAAAAAAAAAGAGCCATATTTTACTTCAGCCGTTTAAAAATAGGATGGTTACTTAAGCTCTGTGTTGTGTTTCTGTGCAGGATCATTAAGCCATATTAAATGCATCTCTAAACAACTTCATATTTTTTCCTGCAGACTTCAGATAAATCTCAGGATAATCCTCAGGCACTTTTCCTCCTTGGTGCTGTAGTGTTAATTATGCTTCATGTATAACACCATAAACCATGAAGGTGTTATATTTTTGCTCCAGTTTCTGGACTAATTCAGATGACATAATTTTTCAGTTATGTGTCTGTTCAGTAATTTTACCATATGACATCTTCAATGATTTGGATTGATTTGCAAAGGAGTTTTTTTTTTTTTTTACAAAAAAATATATATAGACTTACCTACAATTTGCACTCATTGTTATCCTTCCACATTATTCTTCATTTATTTATGCACATTATGTATTTTCTGTGCAATTTAAGTCATCTGGGAAGAAAAAATCATACTGTATATGTGATAACCTGGTTATTCAACACATTTAAGGTCATCAGCTGATTTAATCTTATTGCCACATAAAGTTTCTGAGCCTCGACCCCCATTTCAACTGAAGCAACCCCGTATCATAACACTGCTTCCAGAGGCTTGTACTGTACAGTTCAGTAGCTGCAATGCATGATGGGTGCATCTCTTTATGCGCTTCCATTCTTACCCTGATGCTGCCCTGTGAGCTCTCTTCACATTTCATACGTGCAAGTGCTTTTAGTTGCACTATTAAACATTGCTATGATTTCTACTGTCGATTATTTTACCATGTAACAAGCATTTAAGCTCCACCCACATTACTTCCACAAAGTGATCCTTCTAGGGTTTAAAAATGAGCCGGGCAATTCTTAACCCAATTCCGTTTCCATTTGGGAGGCGCTCTTATCCAGACAGATGGACGTTTATATTATTATACATCTGAGCAGTCAAAGGTTGAGGGCCTTGTGTAAGCTTATTGGGACTATGTTTTAAACCTATGTATTTCTGATCAGTAGTCTAGTGTTTTAACTAATGAGCTACCCCTGCGTAAAACCAGTAAATCTAATATATTCTGTGCTTGATGCCGGCTAATAATTTTATCCTTTTTAAAAAAAAATTTTTGGTATACATATGCTATACTATAAACATACTTCATATGCATATCTTATCCCCCTCGTGATATGACAACTGGGATAGGGTCTTCGCTTTAAAAAAAAAAAAGCATTAATTTCATTTCATTAATGTCATTCCAGATATTAGGTCAACAGTTACTTTGTCACAGATCTAATCCTATCCAAACAGGGCTCAAATCTGAAAACCGGAACATTAGCCTTGGATTTCATCCATGAACTCTGGCTTCATTTTCCTGTTTGTGTAAATTTGACTAGAAATGTTAGTGGTTGATGACTCGTTGAATATTTTTATAGCATGTGCTTCCTCACATGTGCCTTTCCTCGTCCGTTGTATTTAATCGATGGTAAATTGTATACTATGTCAGTTTATATACACTCACAAATTTGTTAAACTAGTGCTACTATATTCATGAATTCCTTTTTTGAGCCTCTAGAGGTTTCTTTCTCAGTCACCTCAGAGGGTTTCTCCTTCCCACTGTTGCTTTTGGTTTGCTCATTAGGGATCTTAGTTTGCATATGGATTTCTGTAAAGCTGATTTTTGATTCTGCTCTACACTCTACAAATTGAATTAAATATAAAAAAAATATGCAGGAAAACATTCTCCTTACCCAAGTAGGCTTAAAGAAGTCTCATCTTCTCATTCTTACTCCACTTTCGTCCTCTCTTCATCCTTAAAACTCCTCTGACACCATTTTTACTTGAAGAGCTCCACTCAAACCACATCTGCCTATCAAATATTCATTAAGCTGCTCTTAAATGTAAATTACTTTGCTCGCTCTCACTTTGGCTTTCCATACTAGCTTCTCTCTCTCTCTGAATGTCTAACAGTTAGAGGAGAAATCTATCAAACTGCAGTCGGGGTCCCTAGATAAGAAGCGGCACTTGTAAAACCTTGTTTTATTATTTGTTTACACCTTGAAAATGATCAGCATGCTTGATTTCTTCTGTCATCTTGTATGCACACACAGATGGTTACCGGATCCACCGTCTGGCTCCTCGCAGCCACTCGGATATGTCTATAGATAAATAAGCCTCAGTTGGATGGATATGCTTGTTCGGCAGATATGCTATAGAGAAAGAAAAGCGTAATGAGCAGTCTGTTTGTATTAAATCCTGTCCTCGGCCCCGGCCACGGAAGAGCTTGAGCGGATTTTCGAAGTGCCACTGTGCACGATTCCGCACGGCTCGGCAGATCCCAGACTCTCTGCTTCTTGCCACGTTGCCAGGATGCTATTCTCAGCAATTAGGCTTTGGATGGAGGCACCAGAGCGAGTGCCAGCCGTCAACCTATGTGTGAGCAGCACTGACACTTTGCGCCAGCCTTCTGTCCAGTTCAGGAAGTGCCAGGCAGGGGTTGGAGACTTCACGGCAGTAAAAAGATTTATTCAGTCAGCAGGCCAGTAGCACCTCCTGTCTCACCCTTTACATGCATATCGTTACTGAAATGTAGGAAAACATGGGACTAATATCTTTCTAAAATATTTCTGACAGCATTAGGGGGAAAACCCTTAATACCCCTCTGTGGTATTAATCACATCATTACCCGATTTCAACGTTAATAATTGTTCATTTGTTTTTATGTATAATGGAAGTATAGAAGTTATAGGTACAGTATGTCCATCAAACACAATATTTGTGGTAGTGGTAGCTCAGTGCAAGCCACATCTCTGGCAAGTTGGTCTGCTCCAGATGGACGCTGTGTCGTCATGGCTACACGCTGAACTTTGACCCCGCTTTATACCTGGGATATGAATTTCACCGTTACAAGGAAGAATTTCATCGTTCTGTGTTGTATATAAACGAGTTCTTCAATTATGAAAATTGCGCCTGTAATGTCTAAACGAGGTGTTGATTAATGTAGAATTTGATCAAAAACAAATGAAGAACTAAGGACATTTGTTCATAATAAACATTAGACAATAAAAACTTCTGCTTTTCCAATATTTCAGGAAAAAAAAAAAAAGATCACATGTGTTATTATGTGTAATTTCCATTCCAGGTTGCTTCCAACCTGTTTTAGGTGCTCAGAAGTGGAAAGCTACTCAAGGGCTTCTGTTTGTCATAATGATTATATTGATGAATGATGTAGTAAATCTCTCTCTCTCTCTCTCTCTCTTTTCTCCATCTTAGATAAGTTCTGGTATTGTCGATTGTCACCCAATCATAAAGTACTGCACTATGGGGATCTGGAGGAGAGCCCTCAGGGAGAGGTGCCTCACGATTCTCTACAGGACAAATGTAAGTACTGCTGGGCCACATCACTGTCACGCGAACAGATTATACATCATATCTCATTGCTCCTCTTCCGTCTCGACAGTGCCCGTGGCTGATATAAAAGCTGTCGTCACCGGTAAGGACTGTCCACACATGAAGGAGAAGGGAGCCCTGAAGCAGAACAAGGTGAGTGTGTGTGTGCTGGAAGAGACTTGATTGCTGGATTGACCGGTGTTTACCCATGAGGTTACTGTGCATCATTTGTGACTTTCCTCTTCGGGAACATTTGCCACGTTAATCTCTAATCCCAGCTTCAGGAGCTCCAGTTTTTTTTTCTCCTCTAAACCAGATTCCTGGTTCCTCATATCTAAATTACCTCTGGGTTATGTATGAGCATCTGGATGGAGGTGTGCATGGTGATATATTGGAGTACCATCCAGACTGTATTCCCACCTCATACCCAGTGCCTCCACACAAGGTTTTACAGTAGATCCATCATGACCCTGACTCAAGATAAAATGGTTACTGTAGATGAGGCATGAACGGATAAAGCTGTGAGCCTCCAAATCCACCTCGTGGTCTATTTTTAGACCTGATTAATGGTGTAATTCTGCATTAAAATGGAGAGAACACGGTGTACTCAGGTGAATTCAGCTGCCTCAGGCTTTCCCCCTCGAGTCCCGCAGGCTGACTCATAAAAGACAAATTTAGCATGAAAAACAAAGCCGCATTGTGCCGCTCTGTCAACTATGTTTATGGTTTTATCACCGAGGACGCAGCAGGAAGAATGGCTGAGGGGCGCATCATAGCGCACTACTGCATTTTCTCAGTGAGACAGAACACAAATATACCCAGATGGAATCACTCAGTCTAAACAATGAGAGGTAATTCATGTATACAATAAGAAAAAGCCTCCTTTAGAGTTTTCGGTGAACTGCATGCAAAGCCAAGCCATACAGTAAGTGGTTACGTAGAAAGGAATAACACGTGGTGTTATAGGAATAAAATGCATGCTACTCTTGGAGGCGGAGTGTAATGTGGGATGACACACATGCGATGTGCCACAACCCCTGCACAACCCCTCTACTACAGTAGAGTGACAGCTACAGTTGAGTGAGGTGGATTTCACCATTTTTAAATAGGAAATGAGCCAATGTGTCTACAAATTTTGTTCAAATTTGTCTACAAATTAAAGACCTCTAATGCAAATGAAATTAAATACAACATGGCTGACAAAAAGAGTTTGAAAGTTATTAAAGGATATCTGTATTTTTTTTTTTTTTTAGAAAAAAAAACTAATGGGATTTCATTAAGTCTTTCATTGTTTCATTCATTCATTTATCGATTTATTAATTTACTCTTTAGAAACGTCTTCACCCACTTTTGCCACCGTCTTTTAATTATTTTCTTACCATTAATACATTCCCGTACACTTTTAAGCCATTTAACAACATATATGAGAAATATTTTATTCCCACCGCAGGCAATTTAAAATCCTGCACCAGCCGAACATTTGAAGAATAAAAAAGTATTTGTGACACAAATTGTTGTTTGTCTGACATGAGAACAGTTTTGTATTCAGAAACGATTGGCCAGTTGAAGCTGGTTTCTCTGACAGTGATCCAAAAAACATTTGTGTTGTGCAATCTGTCAGGAGCTAAGGAGCATCTCGTTACAGTAAAGCACTGAAACCCTCCGTGTGCTGGCTGTTCACTGGTTCCCAGCAGAAGTTGAGGCATGCACACTTGCACTGTGACAGGATGCGCCATCTGCTGTAGTATACGCGGAGGAGACGTGTAAATGGCACAGAAACATGAACTGATTCTCTTTTTTTTTCTCTCTCTCTCTCACTGTCTTATTCTTAGGAAGTGCTGGAGTTGGCCTTTTCTATCCTCTATGAGTCTGATGAGTATTTAAACTTCATTGCTCCTGACAAGCATGAGGTAAATAATGCCACAGCATGAAGAAAAATCACTGTTATTGTCAAATGCTTTACAATTTTAATAACTAAGTAGGTGTTTTATAATAGTTGAAAAAAAAACATTTTTTTTATTATTACACTTGAAATATATACAATCAATATTTTTATTTTGTAAACCTGCATGTATGAACAGTAAATGTTTTTTTTAAATGTTTTTAATGCTTTTTTTAGTAGAAACATAAAAAATATATGTAAATGTAAACATTTTTACATAATAATAATAATAATAGTCCAACACAAAGCAGACTAGTTTGCCAAATGTACTGTACAACTGTATCTTTTTCAAAACTGGTGTTAAAACAGGTGTGTGAAGCATGCTTAAGTTATTTGGAGGGGTTACAAAGGCAAAGGATTGATAAACACTGCCCGGACAGAAAAAAAAAAAAAGAATAAGTCACCTCCAGGATTAAATTAAGCGAATAGTTAAAAGCCTTCCACTGGATAATTACCGCAGTGGTTAATATGGTTCAGCTGGTCACCCTTATTAAAGACGTATCCTTTGGTTGTGGCAAAGGATGGTACTCTGTTTCAGGGTCAAATTATTGCCCCACATCATGCTAATAAATTAAGGAGATTGCTTAAGCCACTAAAGCTATGTTAAGAACTGCCCAACACATTATTAAAACCTGAAAACAAAGTGCTGAACCATCATCTTTGAGGAAGAAATGTGGTCGGGAAATGCCCTTACATTCACTATTAAACATAGCCATAATTTCGAGCACTATGTGAAGAGAACGCAAAGGATTGAAACCAAACCGCCGTGTAACTTTAAGAAAACCACTAATCTGTGAGGCTATTCGGAAAAACATGATCATAAAGAATGGACTGTGGAGAACTGGAAAAAGGTCATGTGGTCTGATGAGTCCAGATTTACTCTATCCCAGAGTGATGGGCACATCAGGGTAAGAAGAGAGGCGGATAAAGTGATGCGTCCATCATGCCTAGTGCCTACTGTACCTACCTAGTCTGTTGGAGAAGTGGTATAATCAGGGGTTGCTTCCGTTGGTCAGGTCTAGGTTCAGCAACATTATATGTCCAAAAATAAGGTCGGCTGACTACCTGAACATACTGAATGACTTTTTTTCCCCTCATCAATGGATTTTTCCTTCCCTGGTACATTTCCATACAATGCCAGGTTTCATTGGGCTCATGAGACAGCATATTCAGATACGGATTTCTACACTGAAACGTTCACAGCTCAACCCCACTGAGCGTCTTTGGAATGTGCTGGAGAAAGCTTTACTGAGTGGTCCGACACTCCCATTATTAGTACAAGATCATGGAGAGAAATAAATGCAACTCTGGATAGAGATGAGTGTTGACATTGCGTAAGATCGAAAAGTCAAAACAAAATATTCATGTGTGTTACCTTTTTTGCCGGGCAGTTCGTGATATATTATTAGAGAATATTTATGTTACTTCCTTAAAGGGGGATGTAAACTTTTTGCAGTTAATATCTTCACAGACATTATTTGGCCATTTGTCAAGTTAAAAAAAAACAATCTGTGAAAACCAACACTGTAAATAACTTGTTGCTACAAGTGAAGCCTTCATTTCTTTATAGGAGTGTGAAAACTTTTGCACGCGACTGCTGATTAATATCTAATGTGCGTTTGTGTTTCAGTACTGTATGTGGACAGATGGACTGAACGCTCTTTTGGGGAAGGAGATGACCAGTGAATTCACTCGCTCCGACTTGGACACACTTCTGAACATGGAGATGAAGCTCCGCCTCCTGGACCTGGAGAACATCCAGATTCCAGAGGCCCCGCCCCCTATCCCAAAAGAACCCAGTAATTATGACTTTGTCTATGACTGCAACTAAAGCCCTCCACTGGACCAAGTTTTTTTTTTTTTTTTTTACACGCAGACTGGAAGAAGAAAAAAAAAACTTTTTAGGAAATAAAACAAATGATTGATATTTTTATTTCTTTTGCTTAATTATTTTTATTGCTTTATTCCTCTGTGAGTTTATCGAACTCACAGTTTGCTCTTCGTGTGTCTGACATATCCCATATGGTTGGATCCTCAGGTCCAGAATTTGCACCTCATAAAAAATTCGAGCTAACTTTACAGTAACTTTTTAGACAGACAACCAGACACACACACACACACACACACACACACACACACACACACACACACATATACACACCGCACACACGCACACTATGAACCAATCTCAACTCTGGTTTATATCTACACTCACAAGTCATAATGCTTGTCCATCCTGTTTTGAGGTGAGAGCCCCGCTGCTGAGTGAGTTCAAAGCCAGGGGACTTTGGCTTTTAACACTTCCTGCATCAGGCGTCTGACTCACACAAGCGGCATCTAGCAGCACGGAAAAGGCAGTGTAAGTGGCAGTAGTGTATGTGTCCGAGTCCATTTTCATAGCCGTCATTGCACCCTGTTTATGCTTCACGAACGATAGACTGTTAATTAAACTCTTGCATCACATTAGCCCTGATCTAAGTCTGTCCTTCCCTCAGTGGTCTAGCCAGCCTGTAACCTGAAATTTCAAATCCAATCCAACGCTCGCTTCTACTTGATCCCCACCAGACTTGTGGTAGACTGCTGTAACATTCC
Source organism: Clarias platycephalus (assembly GCA_030068275.1). Classification (NCBI taxonomy): domain Eukaryota; kingdom Metazoa; phylum Chordata; class Actinopteri; order Siluriformes; family Clariidae; genus Clarias; species Clarias platycephalus. The sequence goes on from JAQQZT010000023.1 coordinate 25,528,805, forward strand.
AAAGCAATATATTGAGCTTGTTTTTTGTAACATGGTGTAAACTTTTAGTGATATTTGTGCAGCCAAGTAGTCAGTATTTTCATTCGTGTCAATTAGGATTTTTATTTTTATTATTTTTGCTTAGATAAATTTATTCATGAATTATTATTTTTTATTATTCCTTAAGATGTTTATGTATTTTAGAGCCCGACACCATGTTGTTTACATTAAAGATCAATTCCAATTCAGCCTACTGATTGCTTTTCTGTTCGATAGCACTTTGGAAATCCGGGCTGTGCATTTCGCAACTCTATCGGAACAACACGCCACGATATGTGATTGCAATTTCTAACACTTTAGCTTTGCATTAGCCACCTTGCTCAAGGGCAAAGTGCTAGCAGCAAGCTTTTATCAGCTGAGATCGAACACATTACCCATTTTACAGTTCACTGCCTGTGGCTTTTCTGAATACTATGCTGTTACTTGGTGCTTCGCAAAAAGCGGTTTAGTGTTGGTAGAATAAAATAAGTTAATTTGAGGAAGTACAACTGTGTGCAAAAGTTCAGTGTACCTGTTCAATGGATTTAAATAGAACCTCTCGAATGAATGAATGAACGAACGAACGATGAATGAATGAATGAATTAATTCATTAAATAATATGTACATGTTAAATAATAAGATATTTTGTAAATGTGTACTGAAAGCTCTTAAACACAAAGAAAATCTTTGTTTTCCACATCCGTTATTCAAGGTGTTTTCTGATCGAAGACTTTCAACATCATAATAATATTGCTACAAGGCTATGATGCGCTCATGGACACAACAGAACAGCCCCTGTTGTATACTGTATGTATAAACATGCAGTACAAATGTATGTAGCAGAACTACTGTAGCATTGAGGTAGCAATTGACAGTTATTGACCGACAGTTACTGTGTAGGTTAGGGGCGAAAGTACTTTTAAATTCTTACCGGTACTGTGAAGCCAAAAGGTGAGGAGAATAAACCATGGAGGTGGTGGATAGATGGTGGTTTTCACTTATTCTGCTTTAGAATAGTAGCTAATTTCTAAAATTTCTGAAAGCTACTGTAGTGTGCCACGTATGCACCATGTAGTGCCCTTGATCAGTGGATAGGGAGAGATTTAGTATTCAGCCTTGTGTTAGAAGCTAGTTAGCTTTGAAGCTCATGTGAGCTGTGAACAAAACAACATGGATGGTTCAGAGGCGATTCTGAGCAACTTCGAAGCAATTACTAAGAAGACAAAATATTTTTTGAGACATCACCACATTATCTAATGTGTTTCCTTGCTGTCTGTGTTTCCCTGACTGGTTTTGAATGTGAGTTTTGGCAGGCAGCTACTCACCCCTCTTACAACTACTGCCTACAATACCGACCTAGTACAAGTTAGTATTATTAATGAGTGTTTAATGTGATGTGGAGTGATGCATACTGTATACTGTAGTTAAACATTCCAGTGCCCGTTATGCTCTACGATTGAGGAATGTCTCTCATCCAATCAGATTACTCTGGAAGAGCTAGCAGTTGTGTATGTTCCATTAATGAGATTTAAAAAGTCGACTTGCATGTTCAACTTCTGATTTATGGTATGAAAAATAAAAAGCAGCTTCAAAGTTCAGTGTCACAGGAATACTGACATTTCACAGAGCTGGAGAAATGCATTAAACAAACTGTTCACTAACAGATAAATACCACCTTTCAGAAAATAGATTGTCTTAATATTGATATCTTATTACATGCTTTTTGATCAAACCTGTTGAAACTCAAAAAATATGGCAACTGTAATTATAATCATAAAAATGAAATAGGAACTAATTAATAGTTGTGATTCATCATATCTTTCTGGAGAAGTGATTGTTTTGCAAATAGTGTACTGCAATAATACTGACCTTGATTAATTTATTCATTTATTTAAATTATGAATGAAGTGGTTCAGTCTTAGCAGTCTTCAAGCAGCCAAAGATTCCTGTAAATAATTTCCTGAGTTCTTTTGAAGCCTAGCTTTTCCTGCAGCCTTTTTGTTCTTTTTTTTTTATTTTTTATATTAAGGTGTCAGTCTTAGCGAGAATATTTTACTTTACAAATGCCAAAAATAACATCCTGCTCTGCCATAAGAAAAAAATTGTCTCTACTCCTGTGTTCTCATTACCTCAGAGCACACTGTCAGAAATGACTTTTTCCTCTTATATTTGGCACAGATTTAAATCATATCTTCACTATTTTTAAATCCATACCAGTTTGTTGTTTCAAATAAAATTCAAATTTTATTTGTCACATACACAGTCATACACAGTACGAAATGCAGTGAAATGCTTATATGACCGCCAGTGACCTTAAAAATAAAAATAAAGACTTATACGTAAGGAATAAATATGAATCAAAAGTAATACTAAAGAAAATAAATTTAACTATTAAAATAAACTGTACA
>JAQQZT010000023.1:25537806-25555537 GCA_030068275.1 Clarias platycephalus
TATTCTAGACTGAACAGGTAGCCAGTGCAGGGATGATAATATAGGGGTTATGTGATCGTATTTTCTGGATCTAGTGATCTTTCTGGATCTTTAACCACCAAGCTACCACTGACCCTATTACGGATTACAGAAAGCCGATTTGCACACCCATCAAAGACGAACAAGACATTCTACGTAGGCTCTAGATCATAGCTGAGGCAGCATCATTGTTCTGTACCTTTCCTACCTGAGCTGCCCTTTTTGTAGTATGGGCATCTCTTTTTCCCCTTGCTTCCTTCTCAAGTATCAGCACATCAATGTCCAAGTGGTTGGGGAGTTTAACCACATTTTCAAATATAGATACAAAGAAGACAGTAGTTGGTCAAAAGGTTAAGGCTGTTGGTTACTATCTGCTTGTCTATCTTACATAAAAAAATCATAGCTGCTTTAAAAGAAAACTTCTAAAGATTTATTCAAGCCTGTACATATCTGAATAAGACTGGAATACGTACAGTATTGATTATCAGGGCTCAGTACCTCATCTCTGAACCGATTGTATGCAGCAGAAAGGAATGTTCCATAGTCATGAGTTGGGCAGACTTAATTCCCACTGGCTTCTTGGGGGAAAAAAACTTTCCAGTTCTCATCTAACAGCATAATGTTTTCCTTTCCAAGTGCAGGTACTCTCCTTCTAATCAATAAGTATAGTGCTGTAGCTTCTTTCATGCTGTGCTTTGAGCTTTACATGTCACCAGGAGGTCTGTGATAGCTCAACATTTTGTTCACTAAAACACTTTGCTATAAATGTATTGTACAGTCACAAAGAATGTTGAGCATTGATCAAAAGTGATTTGTATCACTGGTTTGGTTGCAGGCAGAAATCAATTTTAGATTACTCTCTCACTCACTCATCATCTATACCGCTTTATCCTGTATACAGGGTCACGGTGGGCTTAGAGCCTATCCCAGGAAACGCTCATTCATACTGTACACTACGAGGCAATTTGGGAACGGCAATTATTTTCTGCATGTCTTATCAAAGTTGTGAGCCTCACTACTTCACATCTCCAGGGTTCACGGTTCAAACTTGAACTTGTGGGGGAAACATCAAACCTCATAAAAACAGACATCTTTGTGTGTTTCCTGGTTTCCTTCCATCTCCTAAAAACATGGCAGGAACTCCAAATGATCACCAACAGTCTCTGAATCCACCACTACCATGACCATGATGAAGATGGTTACTAAAGAATTAATGAGTGAATCAATCAATTAATAAATAAAAGTCTTGATTCTTGAATTAATGCCTCAACCTTCCTGTCTGAAACAGGATGATGTTAGAGTCCCTTAAAATGCCCCCTTTCGTCACCACCAACTGAAATGAGTGCCATTAGAAAAGTGTTTTGCTGAAAATTTACAAAAATGTGCTTCTTGCGAACGACAGCAACACCGGTATCAAATGGTGACTTTTTAAACCCGGCAGAAAGACATGGCAGAGATACTGAATTCAAGCCTGAGGCAAAGTGAAAGGACGGCATACTCCAAGCGGTACTGATGATCACTAATGTTGAGAGAACTTCAGTCTGTTGAAGACCATGAAGAGAACTTCAAAGCACTAAGGAAGCTCTACAAGGATACTTCCATCACATTTTTAGATTGGATGAAAGTAAAAGCCCTGAGGAAGAGATTAGGTCTTGTGGGTTTTTAAAAGATGGAAAGTTATCCAGTGGATGAATCATTAAATGTTTAAAGCAGTGATGTTATCTTATCCACCAAGGGCTGGTGTGTTATGAGACAGTCATCCTCCTGATCCAACTCCTGCTAGAAGCGCAAGCCTGACTTCTGAGCTCTAGTTGTCTTCACACCTTGGACTTTTGTTTCTGCAGCAGCAAGTTCCATCTAAGTGAATAAGACTGGATACCCTTGGTTTTACCTGTTCTGTCGGTTGCATGATGTTGCCATCTACTGGGCTTCATAAATATAAAGTGTAAAAAATATTACCAGATTCATTTGAGAATTGAACAAAGCTTGGTTTATTAAGCAGTTACTTTTGCTTTAATAAGCAAACAGATGATAAATTTTGTAAACATTACAAAATTCCATGACGTGTTCCTATAGGCAGATTAAAAAGTAGGCCCTTTAAAAAAAAAAAAAAAAAAAATACAGTAAATCATTATTAAATTAGTTAGCTTTTCGAAATTCCTTGGATAAATCAAAATTTAAGCAATTCTGAAATATATTACAATTAATAAAACATTAAATCAAGAATGATTAAAGCGTCAAAACCTGCAGAATTATTTACATGCGATTCAAGTGTTAATACCTTTTCACATATTTCAGCTAGGTTAGAGTCTTACATTCCCTTCTTTCATCAAGAAGTAAATATACTGTGTGTGTGTGTGTGGGGGGGGTGTAGAGTCCTCATTAGGCCAGAGTTACTCGCTGACCTGGTGTAAACAGCACGGTGTTCTGAGACTTGCCTTCTCTCAAAGCCCCAAACGACTCATAACTGCAGTGACACACAAGCACAAAAATAAGTGTCAAACTGTGATTATTTTATTTATATATATATATAAATAAAAACTGGTAAATTAAAGTTACTCACAGATCTGTATACTTCCTCCAGTCCTGTCTGCTGATAGAGGCTCTAGTGTTCGCTAGTGCAGACATGAGGTGAGACTGACCGATCAGGACCACAGGTTTAACAGGACCCATCTGTCCCAAACCAATCTCCTCCTTTAAACATACACAGAAACACAACGACATGGCAAACCATCCTGGATGGATTTTATACCCAACAAATCAGATTTTTAACATTATGGGATGTGTGTGGGTCTTTAACTGACTGGGCTTCTGTGATAGCTGCTTTTGATGGTGTTGAGATCGGCTCTCAGGTGCTCAGACTGCTCGGGTGTCAGTTCCTGGAAGCCCTGCTGCACGGACGACATAAGCACTGGTCCTCGAAGGAAAGTCACGTCTCGCGCCGAAGCGCCGGTCAGATCGTGTGTGGTGGAGTTGGGGACAGACACGCACTGTGAATTCTGGGAGTGGAGAACACAGAGTGAAATAAATGATCATCAACATCGTCATGGCTTAATCCAGGTTTAGACTGTGTGCTTGCACTGTTTTTTCAGGTTCACAGCAGACTGTGTGAGACTGTGTGTTCTCTGTGACAGCCGACAATATATGATCAAGATGTATAAACGACAAGCTTTCTGCTGTTCTGCTGATGTCATCTAACAGCGTGATCACTTTCTCTGGCAGGAAATGGGTTGTTTTACAGAAACAACTACAGTGGAACCTCGGATTGCGAGTAACGCGGTTTGCGAGTGTTCCACAAGACGAGCAAAGATTTTTAAAATAAATTTTGACTTGAAAAACGAGCAAGTCTTGGTTTACGAGTACCGAGTATCATGCATCACGCATGCAATTCTTGTTTTGACGCCGAGCGCCACGTGATCACAACTGAGCCAATGTTTTTTCTCTCTTGCGCTGCGGAATTGTGGGTAATCGTCTCCCCTGCTGGGTCTTAGTGCCCGTCTCTTACTGGTATATTCAACAACATCTGTGCACGTGTGTACTGTTTACTATAACACTATGACCACTTCTTCTTTATGTTTGTATGCGTGTGTGTACAGCGTGCGTGTAAAGCAAAAGCAAGTCTCATTAGAGAGGTTAAAGATCCATTTTCTCTCTCCCTCTCTGTATCATCCTTCTCATCGCTATTTCTAATGGTAGGTTTTTTTAGGCTGCTACAGTATGTGTACGTCTAGATCACAGCTGGTTAAAAGGATAGTTCAGGTTTCTTGAATTACAATTGATAGATAGATAGATCTTTGTCATTATTATATTATATTTTCCTACTCTGTACACTGACCATGAAGCCTGTAACTCAGAACATGAGTACAATAGAGTTAATCACAACCTTTGTTCTGTGCAAAAATGCATTCCAAAGATCAGCTGAGACTCATATTAGACTCATTCTTTTCTAGTTCCAGAGAGAAAAAAAATTTAAAAGACAATTTAATTTAGCCCACTGGACTGCAGAAGCTTCATCAGAGTCTTCATCTGAGCTGGACTTTGGAATGCATTCTTGCACAGGATTGACTCCATTTACTGTACATTGTACATGCAGGGGATAAACGTCACAGTCAGAGCAGGAAATTTTTTATTTTTTTTTATAATCTAGACCTATGGTAATATACCTATATGCACCTAATTTTAGTTTTAATACTTAAAAAATTATGAATCCCTTTAAACCATCATTTAAATTGACTGCAGAAGAAATTAGACTAGACCATCTTTAAACAGACTAAAATGATTCTTACCAGCTCAGAAGGTGAATGGTGGCCTAGCTCTAATTCAAATGAGCTGCCAAAGTACAGGCGCCAGATATTGTGGTTTAAATCTTCAGTGGGGGTCTCGCTGTGCTCCAGTGCCACGGCAGAAGTCTCAATTCCGGCCTCAGTCTCTCCAGCAGAGTCGGCAGAGCCACTGCTGTGGTTCAGGAAAATCAGCGATGATACGCTTACTTCACTGTCTGATCCTGAGCCCAAATCCTGCACCATAATCACGGAAATAATATACAATTTAAATTAGATTTTTCATTTATATATAGATTATGTTTTAAAATAGCACAAAGCTTCACAAAGTCGTCACTCTTCATTCACAAAACATCCTGGGGGAAAGTGGCTTCTGACCACAATTTGGTTAAGACCCGCTGCATAACGTGGATTACAACGTGGATTAATGTGGAAATTTACTAGCGGATTTAAACTGATTTTTCAGCATAAATAAAATTGAGCTCCACCATACAGTACATCTGGAGTATGAGGGAGAAGCTGGAATGTTTTGAAGATGAAGATATAAAATAATGTGCCAAATGCAAGTTGGTGTCCAACAAACCTAAAGGGCAGTTCAGTAAGTATAGACAAGCCTATGCCATAGTGAAGCCACCATGAAGTTTTGACAGTGTGTGTGTGTGTGTGTGTGTGTGTGACTCACATCCAGCACACTGGGTCCCAGACTGCTGTGAATGGCCTCCAGCTGAGCATTGTATAATAGTCCTTTCAGGTCAGCTCCTGTGTACAGCTCCGTGGCTATAGCGATCTGCTCCAAGTCCACATCTGTAGCCAGTGGCACAGCACGAGTCAGTGCCTTTAGGATCTCCAGCCTGGCCTCCTAAAGGCAATAACACTTATAGTCACACCTTAGACCACCTAAACACTGACTGCATTACCATCAGACTGAAGAGTGCAAATGCCAAGTTGTAAACATGATATTTCATCATTCTCTCCCTATGTTACTCATGCGTATTATGCCTTCAAATAATTAAATCTGTTTCCATAGTAACAGGGTGCAAATGGGAATGTGTAGAGCCTGGAGCGCATTTAATTCTAAATGTTACCAGGCTAGTTTAAGACAACTTTATTTTTTTTATTATTTTGATAAATGTCTTCTATGCACAAGGATATGTACAGTACAATGTCAGTAGAAATTAATGCCTCTAGCGCAGGGTTCTTCAACTCCAGTCGTGGAGGGTCAGCGTCCACCACAGTTTGATGAGATTTCTGCTCAAACACAGCCAGGCCCGGGTAATTACCAAGTTCAGCGGGTATGATTTTACGTGTTCTTGAATTACAAACAGTGTTGGACACACCAGGCCCTCCAGGACTGGTGCTGTATCCTGGTGTACTAAGACCTAAAAATCCATTTTCAATAAGTCGTACGAGACTGACCCGGTCTGGAGGAGGGCAATACAGGGTCTTGTCCAGCCGCCCGGGCCTCAGCAGTGCAGGGTCGATCAGATCAGGACGACTGGTTGCTCCAAGCACGTACACTCCTAAAAGTGTTATAAAATATATTGATGCATTAAGACTAAAGACATTTTGTGTGAACGTCTGCTGACAATACAAGTCTCATCAGGCATTAGCAAAGAAATTAAGAATGATGAGACTGCTGAACATCATGAAGGGAGGGGTGTCTCTTTCAATCCATCTTGTTTATACCATGGCTACTTATTAGATTTAAATAAATATGATTATGAACTGTTGTGCACATGATTAAATAATATAAAAAGAGCTCATTGCTGGTATACTCTCTCCCTATTATACAACATTTATATTGTCATGGGTACATTTTCGCATGGAAATACAGTACAGTAAGTCCCAGATGACTTCAGTTTCAGGAGCATGTTCGTAAGTTGGATTTGTTCTTAAGTCCGACAAAGTGAGTCTTATACACATTTGACACAAATATGCATAGTAAAGCATACCAATCCACTTGACCTAAATCTGACCGGTGCAGCTATCCCCTTTCCGCACACTGCCATCATGTGGCCAAAAACCATAACCACCTGTAAACCTTTTTAAACATGCCTAATGAGTAGTTAATCTCACACATGTTGTATTTTGGTTGAGCATTATATGAGACTGCGACTTTAAATCGCGAGGGAAATCTGGTAATGTATTAGGGTCCGCTGACATCGTTTAAATTTAACCAAGGAGGGAGAGTCAATGCTACATGGTGTTTACGGAGCGCTTAAACAGATGCCATTTTGTCTTACAGCTGTTGGGATTGTTTCCCAATCATGTTAGCCAGTTTCTTTCATCGTGCACCAGCACTGATTTACTGAAACTCATTTCTCCCGCACCCGTACACATACAATATACCGGACTTGGTATACATTCACTTACACTGAAAATATTGTATATAACAGAAAATATTGATATCTGGTGCAATGCAGTGTTTGTTTTTTGTACAACACATGTGAGCTACTTCCATGATTTGTTCGCGCTTGTTCGCAAATGTTCATAGAACCACGGTCTGTTTATATCTGCGGAAATTCGTAACTTGAATGTTCGTAAGTTGGGGATTACTGCATAGAAGTCATGAATACTGTGAATGAAATTACTTTTTAATGGTGTCCCATATGTCAGCCAATAAGAAACCAGTATTTTCTACAGCTATAGTATAAAATTTAGAGCTCCACCATACATCTGGTGTAAATTTGTACGAACAAGACATTTGGGTGAAGTTTTCGTAAAATACAGTAATGTGCTGAAATAAAGTTATGTCCAACAAAGCTAAAGGGTGGTTCATACTAGATGCATTGACAAGCTCTAGTTTTCATCATACTGTGCAAGTACAGTTTCCTGATGTAAAGTCAGGGTAACTTAAAATCCCAGAAATTCAAGGTGTATTACACTTCTACTCACCCTGCAGCCCTTCGACTCCATCCAACTGTGTGAGCAGCTGGTTAACCACTCGGTCAGTGACCCCTGTACTGTCATGTCCTCTGCGTGGGGCCAGGGAGTCGAACTCATCAAAAAAAAGGATACAAGGCTTAGCTGCTTGTGCTCTACAGTGACATGGGGAAAAAAACAAAACAAAAGAGGAAATAATAAATAAATAAATAAAAACAAGGATAGAAGTTATGAGAATTTATACTCCAGCAAGGTTGAATGCTCCAGTTGGTCAGTAAGTGCAGTAGTTTCAGCTACAGTATATCATGAACAATTGATTAAGATCAATGAGCTCTTTCTAAAACAGTATTGTTCTATTTTATATTAACAGCTGGATGTGTTCCATGTACCCCAAGACAATAAACAATACATTTTAAAAGGCTATTTTAGTAAAACCTATAATTATTTATATGGCAATGTTTCTTTTTAATAAGTCTCAGTTTCCCAGCACTAAAAGGTCTAGAGGACAGAAGAGTTTTTGCCTTTTGATCTCTTAGTAAAATGCCTGGCTGGGTTTGGAAAGACAGACAGAGAAAGTGTGGTGACTGGGGCTGGTTCGACTTTACCATTCAGACGGTCCTGGCCTCGGCTGATGCAGACAGCTGTTCTCTGAGGACTTGTATCTGCAGCCGCTCCCTAGTCAGGACTGGAATTTCCTACAGTCTACCTGAGCCTCCCATAATGAACTAGACTCCATATTAACCTAAATGTAATTTAGGATAATCCAGCATGAATTTCCAGCTGCCTAACACACAGTATGACTGCAAAACAATCCCTGCTACCTGATATTACCTAAATGAGGATGGGTTCCCTTTCGAGTCTGGTTCCTCTCAAGGTTTCGTCCCATTGCAATCTCAGGGGGTTTTTCCTTGCCATCGTCGCCCTCGCCTGATCATTTTGATTCATACACATTTTTCACATTACATAAAAATTTTCATAATTTTCTTTTGATTGTGTAGAGCTGGTGGCGGCACGGTGGTGTAGTGGTTAGCACTGTCGCCTTGCACCTCCAGGGTCCGGGTTCGATTCCCGGCCAGGTTCCATTCTCATCTCTGTGTGCATGTTCTCCCTGTGCTTAGTGGGTTTCCTCCGGGTACTCTGGTTTCCTCCCACAGTCCAAAGACATTAGGATAGGTTAATTGGCCGTATTTGCGTGAACGAGTGTGTGTATGTGTGTGTGCCCTGCGATGGATTGGCACCCTGTACAGGGTGTACCCCGCCTTGTGCCCAAAGGCTTAGGCCCCCCGTGACCCTGAATAGAGGATTAAGCGGTATAGAAGATGAGTGAGTGTGTGAATGAGTATGTAAAGCTGCTTCGTGACAGTGACAACTGTTAAAAGCACTATACAAATAAAATGTCACTATAAACTGCTAAAGCATCTGACGTATCATTCAGTAAGAAATTAAACAGTGTCATTTTTGGCAAAAAAACGCTCTGGTATACCTGCGGAACTGAATGTTTTTTCGAGGATTATGATACGAACCTCTGAAACACGTCCCTCACGGCCTGCTCACTAGCACCGATGTACTTGCTGAGCAGCTCTGGTCCCTGGAGGAGCGCAGAGAACAGTTTAATCAATCAGCTCGACTAAGATGCTGACACTTAATGCCGATACACAACACAACAAAGAAATGTTCAAAGGTTTGCAAACTGTCAAACGTTATTCCTTTCAGTATGCAGACATGCAAAAATAATCGTCTTAAAAAACTTTACATTTTTTTTAGTCATGCCTTAAATAAAAGGCTCTTCACTTTGGTAAGTGATGGTAGCAGAATTTAAAGCATACAGTCTCACCTTAATACTGATAAAGTTCATGCCACTCTCCTTGGCAACAGCTCCAGCCAGCAGAGTTTTCCCTGTGCCAGGCGCGCCATAGAGCAGCACACCAGATCGATGGCGAATTGGCAGACTCGAAAAGAGCACAGGGTTCTGCAATATACCATACTGCACTTTAGCAGACAGCTAGAAGTTCTAATATGCGTAATTCTTATTAGAAGTGATGCATCTCTTTAGATTAATGGCAAAATGTCCAGTCGCATAGACTTGATCCCAACCTTCACAGAGTGGCTGCTAAAATGTTACGGGAAAATGACTCACTGCTTCACCTCCACCTCCGCTTTACCTTGGCAGGCAGTAGGACGGTGTCCATAAGAAGTTGGCGTGCATGATGAAGACCGCCCACCTGCTCCATCCCAGCGACACTAGGCATCGGCAACAGAACCCCCCACAGAGAGGGAGGTGTGAAACCCTGCAGAGCATGATGCAAGTCCATGCTGCTCAAACACACACCTGCAGGACATCACACATCTTCAGATAAACATGTACCATGCATATCACATCAGTCAAACTTTGCTAAGTGCTTGCCTTGAGTGTTGCCGTTAGCTCTGTTGTGTACAGCACTGGCATGGATGGCCCTGTCCAGTAGAAGGTTCAGATCTTGTGGAAGATAGCCTTCGGTTTTCATGGCAATGCTGTCCAGAACAAGAAACCCAGAGTCGTCTGCAGATGTCAGGTTTTTACAGGTCATCAGTGACCTCAGGATGTCCACTCTCTGGATCTGTAAGGAGAGATGGCAAATAATCCATATATTAATGTAGCAAGATAATGACAGCTTTCCTCAGTGAAGACAAGTCAAACCGGGACATTTAATTGAGCAGAATAACAAGACACTGTTAAAAAGAGTAAATACTCCCTTTATTTCTCTATACAATCCCCTGCTTCACTAATGTACTTAACACAGTGTTTCACTAGTGCTTGGAAACCATCAAGGTAGAAAGTTTTCTTAGAACGCCAAATCCAAGACCAGACTGCCTGCTTCATGTCTAAAACGCTGGCCTCCCAGGAACTCCTTTAATGGCCCAGAATAAGCCATTATTAGTTAAACTACAAGTATAATGATTTAATTTACAGGGTACATCACAACGCTCATATTTTACCGTTTTCGTTACCTACTCTCCGTTTAGAATTAATACACTTTTTAATATTTATACAACTGTATACATAATATATTATACTATTAATAATAATATATAATTAATAAGAACAATATTAGTACAAGACATAATGACGAGTACAATCAGGCTGAAATGCAGACCATCCCTTGTCTTTTATTACAATTCACTTTAATGAAAGATTACTTGAAGCACTTTATAAATTTAGTTTTACATAAATGTTGACTGCTCCAACAACTGCCTTTAGAGATTAAGAGTTTTAATCGAACAAAGAAAGACTCTCGAGAATCATCTAATGTGAACGTGTGAAGATATAAAATACTATTCACTTTTTATACATAATAAACCGGTGTGATTATAAATATGTACTCTATGCAAACGGTTTATTGAGCCAACCTGGTTGGGGGGCTCGATTTTACAAAAGCTCTGAAAGAAGTGTGAACCCTGGACTTCAGTCAGCACCGGGTGAAGAGATTGTTCATTCTGCGCTGTGACCAGCAGAGTCACCAAACTGGAGCGTTCCACCACTTCATCCACCAAATCCTTCAGGCCTGAGCAAAACAAACAAAACACACACACAGTGTCTCACAATTAGATCACTGTTTCGAACAAAGTCTCAAACATTATTAGCATACTAGGAGGCTGCGGGCGTGGTTTACTCTGTGCAATGTGGTGATGCAGCACTGCCTCTGCACCCTGCTCCTGTTCAGGCGTGGTAGCGGCTCCAGTCACGTGATCCAAATCATCCAACAGGACCACTGACGGCTGTCTCCACACTGCTTGCTCAAAGACCTCGTCCAGTCTCTGCCTCACGGTGTCGGCTCGTTTTCCTGAGGGATGTGAACATCATCCATATGATATGATAGCACTGCTGATTGGTCTGAAAGTATTGATTAGTTTTCTATAACAGCAGGCTTTCCCAGCTGCAGGGCAAATTAAAGGTTTAAACAGTAATGGAGTCCTTCTATTAAGTTTTAGTTTCTAAAACTTTTTTTTTCAAATTGAAAAAAATACCATGTCATACTTTAATAAATTATAACTTGTTAATAAAAGAGATTTGTGACACAGGAGAAATAAAACTTCAGAGTGTGCTGTTTATGGAAACATGAAAACTTATTAAAAATATTTATTACTGAATTAGTTTCTTACACAGATGAACAAATACCTTGGCCTACCTTTAAGTTTCTTGGAGTCCAGGATCTCGATATGGGTATCCAGCTCTTCCAGAGCTTTCATGCAGAGAGCCTTAGCTAGTGAAGTCTTTCCACTGCCCTGAACATATGCAGAGAGAGAAATATTCTAAACGAATGCACTGAATAGGAAAAACCTTAAGGGCTTGTTGCTATAATGGTCTACCTTTGGGACTTAAATGTCTAAAATGTCTAATTGAAATGGTCACCTTGGCTCCTGTGATGAGCAGCGCTCCACTCCGGAGGCCACACCCAGTGGACATCAGCTCACATGAGAGTGGACCTCCCATCAGGCTGTGAGAGATGTGCTCAAAAGCAGATAAAGCGATGTCCTCCACACCACTGAGCAAGCAGAGATCGGATAAGTACTCTATGACTTAAGCATGTACGTTTTTGATGTAGCATAATGTGTTATTTACCCAAGAGAGCTGAGGGCAGGAAAGCCAGCGCAAGGTGACCTGTCTGTACCGTGCGCTGTTGTATGGATCGACACATGAGGCTCCTTGACAACCTAGATCAAATAATAAAACACCTTGTTTTAGTGATTATGGCTGCACAATTAATAATCAAAATTACATTTCTCTCCTTATTGCATTATTTTTCACTTATTTATTTGTAAGTTAGATTCACAAATGTTTCTCTGTTAAAATTATTTAACTGTCTATTTATTGTGTGTGTATACTGTGCAAAAAAAATCTTAGGCACCATACCTTAAATTTTGTTATTCATGTTTATCATTTCTGCATTATAATGTATAAAACCATTTAATATTTCCAAAAATATATCATAAAATTTCATAAATAAGTAACTTTACCAAAGAGCATTTGCATGCCTGTAAAAAAAAAAAAAAAAAAGAAACATGTTACATAATAGATCAGTTTTTTTTATATAAAAACAAAAAATCTTATATTGTCTCATCGGTTTTCTGTGAAAATAGAAAAATTGCTTATGGTTTTCTTTTGTATGTGTTCAAGACTTTGGCACAGTATTGTAAGTAAAACAGCTGTTACAAGTTCTTCTATTCTTCCTTTCTATTTTCATTGAAAACCCAGGAGCGTACGTTAGTTGTTGTTTTTTTTTTGTCTCCATCTAAAAACCGGTATGTCATGTAATATATTGCTTTCTTTACAGACTTGCAAATAATCTTCTTTAATGTTATTTATTTATTAATTTTTAAGTTCTGTTTGAATAGTAATAAAAAAAACTTACATAATAAACATATATAACAAAATTTGTACTAAATATAATATGGTGCCTAAGACTTTGCACAGTACTGCGCGCATATACACACACACACACAATATATAAAATAATCAATTCTGTCAGTGGAATGGAAATAAAGGCTTCATGACTCCAGAAATTGGGCACAATATTACTGGACCCTGGAATAAGTAGCATAACATTTGAATAGTTGGATTATGGTCATAAATATATGTGAACTGTCAGGGTCCAGGAATTCATTTTACATTTCCCTACATGTCCCTGGAAGAAAAATCCCTGAGGTACCTTGAGTTCAATTTATATATTTCAATATGTGAATGAGTACGGGGTTTTTAAAATGCATAGAGTGCAAAAAAAAATGTGCACAAAAATTCACATATTTTTAATATTTAATATGTCATTTTAACTATTACTGTTCCACCGTACAGTATATCCTTCATGTACCTGTATATCTGCTTGGTATAGGGCACTAGTGGATAAAAGAAAGATCTCGTCCACTTGCTTTGGCTCGGCTTCAGGTTTCAGTACAGTCAACATGAACTCAGACTTTTCTAAGAAAACATCAGGAATCAAACAAGCATTAAAGGCAAATCATTACTGGATATGTCAAACCATACAGTAGGTGCATTGTTTTCACCTTCATTGCACCGCAGGACAATGATGTCGGTCCGTGCTGTTAGACACGCTAAAGGCTGATGGCTCAGAGCATGAAGCCAGCCAAGGAAAGCTGACTGAACGTCTTCCTCTCTTTCACTCTCAGCCTGCAGAAACATTTTTCTTATAACAGAAGTGTTCCACTATGTGGATTAAATAAAGTTCATAGCTTGTATGTGAAAGATAAAATGTTTTGAAATGTGCTAGGTACTAGTTAGAAACTAGTAGATGGAGGACACACACACACACACACACACACACACACACACACACACACACACATACACATACACACATACACATACACACTCACCAGCGGATGTAAGGGCTGAAGTGAAACAGCTAGTGCTACTTTAGGGGTGCATCTCAAAGGACGGACTTTCACAGCGCAATGTGCATCAACGTTCAACCTGTCTCGTAAACTGCTTGGGATCTAAAGACAGAACACAATGAGTCCTTTTAGTCCTTTCCTTTCAGTAATAGCAGTGCTTCTCAACCTACACATGATACATGCAAGTTGAACATCCATTGATCTATTTATTAAAAAGCTAAAAACAGTAGTATAATAACTGAATAATACTCACCCAAACCTTCCCGCTATAAATTTCTCCCACTTTACAGGATGTCTGATCCAGTTGCAGCTTCTCTACATCGTGGCAAATCATCCTAACCACCACAGATTCTTCTGTGTGTTCCTGCATTTCCGTATCAGTCTGAGAGCCGCTGCTCTTCTTCTTCTCCAGTGCTCGCCTAGATTGCTCCCTCACTTCTTTGGGAGACTGAATCTTTGATAGTCTACCGTAGGTTAATACAGACTGTCCTCTACTCCAACAGTCTGTTTCGTGCCATGGGAATACATGAACGTCTCCATGACTTGACCCGAGATGACTGATTGCTGCCGGTGGAGATCTACACACTCGAAGTACGCAATCTTGGAAGACAGCAGGGATAGAAGGGACTTCAGGAATTTCCTTTGCAGGCTCATATTTTCCTGTGAACACATACCTTAACAGACTCCTCAGATCAGCCATACCACCCCGATTACTTTGCCTGCAATCTGGCTGATTGGTGATGGACTCGGGCAGGGAGTCGGTTCCAGTAAAGGAGGTAATGGATGAGGATGTGAGATCAGCGGCCTGCTGCCTTTGCAGAAGGTTTTTTGGTTCTGTACCTGGGTGAGCATGAGGAAGTTGCCTGCTTACGGGTCGAACTTTGGGAGAGACCACCAGTTCAGTGAACTGCTCCAATCGGCCGTATGAGACAGAAGGCGAGACGGAGACTATAGAGGCAAGAGAGGAAATTGTTTACAGAGAGCACTAATTGCAAAGAGTACATAATTCCAACAAAGCATTGAGGTTATTAACCTATCTTAATGTAGATGACCGTGTGTTGGTCCACCCACACAGGGAACACTGCATCCCTGAAGACCACTCGGATCTGGTCTAAAAGTTGCTGTTCTAGAGCCAAGCAGTGAAGCTCCTGCAAACATTTAAATACTGTATATACTTAGTCAAAATTGGACAAAATTTAAGGAATACTGTAATGGATAACTGTGTATTTATTATGGAGTCCCTTGGCTTGTTTTATACAAAGAAAGTTGCTTGATAAAAAAAAAAAAAAAATTATACAGTCACATTATACATCAAAAGCTAAATATAATTTCATAATAAAACTCAGGTCCCAATGAGTACTGTTGTCTCCTCACACCTCCAGGGTCTATAATTATCCCAATTTTATAAATATCCTGATTCGATATTACATTTTTCTCTGATTTTGTTACATTTTTAAACCTTTAAAAAGGCTCTGTACAGGCTTCTGTGCTTGTTACAGTGTTCTCAGATCGTTTATATCTGAGGCTGATCGGTCGATCTCTGGTCATAGCCAGTCGAACTGAAAACCAGCCAATTTTGATCACTAGCCGAACGACTGATTAATCTCTATTACAAAAGTTTTTAGTCGATTTTGGAGTCAGTGTAGCGATACACAAAAGAATCACAATTCATAACTGAATCAACCCCCCCCCCCCCCATCTCTAGTGATCCATCGTGTTCTTCCACTTCGTGCCCAGTATTTTTAAGATCTATGTTTACCAGATCAACAGTGAACCTGAACAATATGAAGTGTTTACTTAAAATGAATAAATAAATTAAAAAATAGGTTTATAGCAATTCAATTGACTCAAATGGGAATATTTGTAATATTAGCAACAGCAATGAAGAATGATTATGAGCATTATGTCCAGCTGGAAAGGTAAAACCTGTGCCATTATGTATTAACACCGTCATATAATGTACACTAACAAGCCATAACATTATGACCACCTGTCTAATATCGAGTTTAAAAAAAATAAAGTAATGACTTGTGAGTTCGAACACCTTTCTATTGGAGAAGAGCCAAATTGTGATGGCTAGAGGACTGGATCAGAGCAACTCCAAAAACTGCAGCTCTTGAGGGATGTTCCTGGTCTGCAGTGGTCAGGACATACCAAAAATAATCCAAGGAAGGAAAATCGGTGAACTGGTGACAGGGTGGCCAAGGCTTACTGATGCACCTGGGGAGTGAAGCCTGCTCTGTGTAGTTTCGATCCAATCGAAGCGCTAGTGTAGATCAAGTTGATGAAAAGGTTAATGCTGGTTGTGATAGAAAGGTATCAGAACACACAGGTTATCACTGTTATGGTGGCAAAAGGGGGGACCTACTCAATATTAGGCAGGTGGTCATTATGTTATGGCTGATCAGTGTATTTGGTTAAGTGTAAATTGCAAATGCTAATAAGACCTCACCAGGATTTCCCAGTCATCTGAGGTGAGAGGTTCCACAAACACCTGCTGCACTGACTGCACCTGAGCACATGGTCTCAGGAACCCCTAAGGGGAACAAACAAACAAATAAACAAACAAACAAAGTACACTGGAAATTACTCTCCTTTCAAACCAGTGAGATGGAAGTCAGTGTGATCACAGCACTAAACTGAGCTACCTGTGTTCCTTCACATAACCCAAGCTTCTCTCCCAGCTGCCTGCTGAGCTCAACCCTGTCCTCCTGCCCTGATGATGATGAGTTCCCACCTCTGATCCAGCTTAAGAACACAGCTTTATCACCATCAGCCCAGGACAACTCCAACACCTGACTCTGCATTTATCACACACACAGGATTCAGGCTTACAGACAGAGAGAGAGAGCAAGGACAAATGACAACACTGTTCAGCTTCATACACACCTCTCGGAGACACAGCTGAGACACTAAGTTGGGTGACAAGTGGAGAAAGCAGTTTTTGGAGTTGTTAAACACCACTGTAACCGGTTGAATCCCATAGCTGCCTAACATTGCATGGGAAAATTATTTAAAATGTTTATTTAGGATGGTTATGCAAATCTCCGATACTGTTGCGCTAACTAGCTAACGTGAACAGACAAGCTGCCATGCTAACCATGTCAATAGTACAGGCCAGGCGTGAATAATAGAGCTGTCGATTCCGCGATTAGCCACTAGACATCATAAAATGACTGCTATATTCATTTAAACGCGTATAAAAATATTATTTTTAGTATTTTAAAATGAACCAGCTTTAAAAATTAAGGCAAGTCTGCCAACATTCCGACCAGTGTGTTTAAGTAAATGTATGCATTTAGTTCTCTTTTTAAATAGCCAAATATACTGTATTCAGAATATTTTAATGTTAATTTAAAAGTCTGTAATGATTGAGAGTATTTTGTAAATATGTCGTTTTTGCAAATATCAATCAATCAGTTCGATTGATTAGTTTGGTCTTGTGCAGCGTTCATGCCTTCTTTAACGGTTTACTTTCTGAGAATTTGTACTTAGTTACTTATTAATCTATTAACCTTATCAACTGCTAGCGGTTCAGCTAGTGGTTACTAAAATAAAAGGTTAACGCGTAAACTTAGAAAACTTAAACTAAAAACCGAATAATAGCCACGACTGAAAGTACTTTTGACACCTTACAACAACAACAACAAAAAAAAAACAAGATAGATAAAATATCTTTATTATATAAACAAGTACATACTGTTTATATCAATGTGATTAGCATCACACAGTACTAAAAGTACATGAAGCCGGACGTTAAACATCGGGGGGGGGGACAAATAAAATTAATAAAACTCGAATTGATCGACAATGTCAGGAGCACTTGAATGCTGCATTGGTAGTAACGTCTTTTTTTTTTTTTTTCCTCGTTCCGCGCATGCGCTGAGAAGATTGTGAGAAAACATGGCGGCGTCCGAGGGCAGCTCTGTTTGGGATACACCGCGAGTTTACAAACATCATGAGCAGCAGAAAGTTTGTCATACAAGACCAAAGTACAGGGAGGGAAGAAGATTAAAAGCCGTAAAGGTCAGCTCGGTTTTATGCTATTGACATTTGAAGGGCAGTGTTGGAAATGCCATTACGTGTACACTAGGGTGACCAAGCGTCCTCTTTTGCCCGGACATGTCCACTTTTTACGTCCTGTCCGGGGCGTCCTGGCGGGT
>JAQQZT010000023.1:25613664-25629007 GCA_030068275.1 Clarias platycephalus
AATATAATATAATATAATATAATATAATAATCACTTCTTTTAATATAATTCTTGCATCCTACATTAAATCGATGAATACTGTATATTCATCACTGTCTCAGTTCATCAGTTCTTATTGTGTGCAACAGTGTCTCTGGGGTACATATTTAATTGCTTCTATTTTGCTTTTTGACACATCACATATATCATTTAAATGTGTCTTTTTACTGTTGATTTATGTATGATAAATGGGTCTGCATGCCATGCACACAGCCAGTTTAATTTGTTTGCTGTTCCATGTCAAGAGTAGGCATGCTAATGTATTCAAGTGGGGCAATGGCTCTCAGAGTTCATTGAAAGCGAACAAAAGGTGATACATAAATGTAAAACAAGCCGTTTACAGTTATCAGTTCAAAAGACATTGTGTGAAAAGTGTGCTTTGTGATGCAAATAGAGAATTTTGAACTGGTTAGAGGGAGGTTAGCGATGGGGTAAGAAAATACCCTTACTCTGCACTCTGCTGACTGAAATAATTAACCATTCAGTTTCTGTGAGTATTTAATATGTGTTGACATTAACATGGGTGGATAATAGTTATTCATTGATGAAATATAAACCCAGTTATACTACTATACGCATACTACATTTTTAGGATTTTTATTTATTTATTTTCATTTCATTAATTTTATTTATTTGTTTATGTATTTCTTTACAATAATTGCATGTTTTTTGTTTTTTTTTGCAGGGAACAAATGAGTATTTACAGTAGCATAAATCCAAATTCAGTCAGCAGGGAAACACTGGTGTAATTTTGACTTAAAAGTGAATGCAAATAATTGCATACCCTCAGGAAAAAATGACAATCACAATAAATTGCATCTGAACCAATTAAACTAGTGGCAGTTAGGTTTCAGATGTTCCTTCATTATCACATGCGTCTAATAGTCCAAAAAAACTTCAGACTGTTTTAACTAATGTGCAAGTTCAAGCCAATCCCTATACAGTGGGAAGGTTTCATGGCTTCTTTTCTTCTCAAAGTGCCTCACGATTGGATTGGCATGATTGGATATATACCACTGCATTATTACTACTAATGTTAATGTTTTTATTCCTAAATAATGTTATTATTTCAAGAAGAACTTATTTCAAGAATTTCTAAACACACACACACACACACACACATACACGTGTGTGTGTGTGTGTGTGTGTGTCTGGTGTGGTGTGTGTGTGTGTGTCCATAAAGCAAAATCAACTGACACAACAGGAACTACAACAATAATAATAACAATAAACATATTAATAATGTTATTATTTCAAGAAGTTCTAAACACACGCGCATGGAACAACAACAACAATAATATTATTTCAAGAAGTGGAACTCAATAGATTGCTTGTCGTTTATCACAAAGCTCTGTCGTGAACATCACAAAGCTCTGTCGGAGTTCTGCAGAGTGACAAGGTTTATACCGAATGGGTTTTATGATAGTTCTGATAGATCAGCTCTCTGCCTCTCTACCGCCCAGCCTCCTGCGCTGATCAAGTTTATTACAGAGAGTGAGAGAGAGAGAGAGAGAGAGAGCTGTGAATGGTGAAGTAGCAGGGGAGGGCAGGCAGAGAAAAGGCGAGAGAGAGCGCGGCTGGCCTTTGTAGTCGGCCGAGGAATGCGGAAACGTCCCTGCTCTGTGTCAAACTCCTCCGGAGGGGGTCGAGGCAACATTCAGGCCAGCGTGGGAAAGCGACGGGCAGAGCGAGCTCACCGAGCAGCTCAGCGCACCACACTCTCTCCGTGTAGATGGGAAAAACGCGTAGTGGGGGGAAAACGGACGGACGGTAGCCTAGCCGAGCTGAGCAAATAAGCAGCTCTCTTTGCACGCTCACTGAGAACGTGGGGGCAGAAAAGAAACGGCAAGTCGCTGAGTTGAGATCGGTGAGCCGGAGTGGCGCTGGCGCAGGGAGGATGGGGGGTTAAAGCGCTGCAGCCGCCGACTACCTGTGTGGCCTCGCTAGGACACTCTGGGATGTGGAAGGGGGGAGAGAATTAAAAAAAAAAAAACCCCGCACATGCTCTTTCTATCTGGCATAAAAAAAACTCTAGCGTGATTTACGTTTACGATAAACTAAAAGGGGTAAGTAACCTACTCTATAATTTGCAAAATTGTTTTATTGCAATATGCCCTTTTTGTGCAGTTTTGCATGTTTTCTGCGACTTTTGCATTTGCCTGATTTGCACACATCCTCAAGTGCATTTAGCAGCCTACTGTACGCAGACGAGCATTTAATAAACGTTAACAACATTGTGGTCTGATCAGCTAGACACTCGGACAAACTGAAAGTATTGAACACACGCGCTTGGCTACAGGTTTTTTATTGATCCGTTGAACAATGAGATCAGTAGGCAGCCACGTGCTCGGGGATTTCGGGGCCACAGAATGCGCGAGCATCTCCGCTCATCATGTCAGAACTTCATATATTGTGCAGCAAACTTCTCACTACTGCATGGTCTACCTGTATTTATAATATCACCGATGTTTGTTTACTTGTGTACGTCTGTTTGTGATACAAGGTCAATTCCATGCTCTCTTTTGAGTGGTTTAATGATATATCCACTGTGTGTTGTGTGCATATTACAGACCTTTGTATATAAATAAATAGAATGTATAACTTTTGATTAGTTTACTTAAAAAAAAAAAAAAAAAAAAAGTGTTTGCTGTTTTGTATGGCGAGCTTAGCTGGGTGTTATAGGTGGCACTGCCTTAACGGGGAAATAACCTTTACACATTGGTGCAGCGAGCTGGACATCAGAGTGTTGTGATTCGTGCCCGTGTGCTCAGTTCCCTCATGTTTACCTTGCCCCTGGCTTTGCCCTCTCTCTCTCTCTCTCTCTCTCTACAGGCAACGCACGTGCAGCGGCGGCGCTGACTCTCCCGGTCATGGCTTCGTGAAAGAGCCCTCGACAGGCACGTTTTCGGGATTCCCCGGAGTAGGGCTGCATCTCAGCATAAAGACGCCCGTGCCAGAAAGACAACGACAGAGAGAGAGAGAAAACACGATGGACAAAGAAGGTCTAAACCAGCAGTACGAGCCCGTGGCTGAAATCGGCGAGGGCGCGTACGGGAAGGTGTATAAGGCGCGCGACCTGAAGAACGGACGCTTCGTGGCGCTGAAACGGGTGCGCGTGCAGACCGAGGAGGAAGGCATGCCTCTATCGACTATCCGCGAGGTGGCAGTACTGAGGCAGCTCGAGTCTTTCGAGCACCCCAACGTGGTCAGGTAAAGACAAGATCGGGGTGATAAAATCTGCTCACTCCAGCACGGCCTTACAGAAACCTAAATGTAGATTGATTCTCACGAGACCCCCCCCCCCCCTCACTGTCCTCATCATATTTTATCCCAACCACATGTATGTATGGCAGCATGGTGGCTTAGTGGTTAGGACCGTCGCCTTGCACCTCCCGGACCCGGGTTCGATCCCCACCTGTGTGTGTGCTGTTTGCATGTTCTCTGTGTGTTTGGTTGGTTTCTGCCAGGTTTCCTCTCACTGTCCATAGACATGCAAATTAGGCTGGTGTGTGAATGTTAACCAGAGGTTCTACCATGGTCGTAAAATAGGAATAAATACAATGGCAGTCCCTAGTTGGGACTACAGAGGTTCCTAGATGGATTAATATGCATGTAAATCATTGTAAGATCCTCATAAGACAATTTTGTATGACTACTTTGGCAAACATCTTCCTGTATGAAAACATTGATCAATTTTACTAGTTATCAGAGGCTAATAATCACTGAGGAACAGTGAGGAGAATTAGCCCAGAGCACAGCATTAGATCTGATAAGGTTAACATTTTAATCCAGTGGTTCAATGAGCAAGCTAGATGTGCACAGTGCCAAGGAAAAAAAAAAATCTCTGAGATGACACAAGGAGCAACCCTTGAGACATACCAGACTGCATTATTTTCTAGGATTATAAATAAATTACTAGTAAGTAAATTACCCTGTTACAAATCTGTACTATAAAGACAAACTGTATTTAGAAGTTGAAAAGGTATATAGTCTGTATATTTATAGAGGTGGGTTTAAGGTTTAAGTCTTGAGATTATACACTTAGTAAGTGGTGCAACTGATATAAACTGTTGGGAAGTACAGCCTTCAGGGGATTTATGTGGGACTGTCCACAGCAGCAGGAAGTCACAAAGCTCTATCAGGCAAGTCCAGAGGGTTACAGCAGCCACAACACTAAATATATATAGTCAAGTATTGAATTGAATCACTGTGTTCATAATCAGGCACAGATTAAAGTAATAATAATAATTTGTAACTTTCCGTCTGTCTGGGGTGGCACCTTAAAGAATACGTCTTTTGTGGCTTTAACGTGTAGGCTTTTTAAAAAAAATCATTTCCTTTAATTAAGGCTAAAGTAAATCCTTTATGTATTGTGAAATGGATTTTGCATTTATTGCGTTTTTGAAAAAAAGTGATGGTAAACAAATATGTTTTAGACTACATACTCTGTCTGTGATGTAAAGCAGCATGTGGAACAGGGAAACATTGTCTGCAGTATATTCAGTGCCTCGTGTAGCTACAGGCTACTCTTAGATGTTTCACAAGAGAACTTTATTCTTTCCATATGTTTTATGTCAGTTAAGAGACTACATTGTAATGGAACAATTTGGCCTTCTACAGAAAAATTTATTGGAGAAACTTAATCAAGTGATGTCATAGGATTGTTTTAAGGGACAATCTTATCATTTTGATTCACACACATTCACATTTCATACAAAATTCCATAATTTGTTTAATTGTGTAAAGCTGCTTTGCGACAGTGGCAATTGTTAAAAGCGCTATACAAATAAAATTTACTTGAAAAATTTAATTTTACCTTCCAGGATGTTTAACATAATATTTAAGGCTTGGCTTGGTTTGCAATAAGGTAAACCAAAAAGGTTTATTTTTTTCTTTCTTTCTTTCAAAGAAATGTTTTGTCATTTCATCAGTAATTAGGAGTCACTAAATTATGTGCAGTCATATGGTTATAGTGCTGAGATTGAATGTTTTAAGATGCTGTGATCTTTACTGGGCAAATATGATGTTTTTATCTTGCTGACTCTTTCCTACTAAGTTTGTCTAATTTGCAGAAGGACATGTTATATTGCTTCATCTAATTTAAGCCATAGCTGGTTAATTGCTGTATTATCTCAATTAACAGTTTTTCTCAATACCATATGTAGTATGTTGGCTCTACGACAGCTGAATTTATACTGAGATGGGTTTGATTAAAAGACAAACATTGCTGTTTGTCCAAAGATCATTATTGAATGGTTAACATGCTTTTATAAGATGCTTTTGGGAAACTGTGCTCAGTTTTACCGCAAAACTGATTATCTTCCTTCATAGTACCCAGCAAGGTGTAAATAGCTGATAAATATCTTTTTATCTAAGACTCATGGCTTGTTCTCATTCTGATGTACCTATACAGTCATTTGGATTTTAATTGGATGGAGCTCACCAAATAATTAAACTGGGTGAAGGGGAAATATTTTAAAAAGTAGAAAAGTGTCTAGAACAAAAATAAGAAAAAAGGATTCATTTTATATGAACTCTATAAACATTATCAAGTTGTGTCAGATTTAATATTTTTTATTATAAAGGGATAGGCATCTTAGTCACTTATAATATAATTATATAAATTTTTACCTGATCTTGTTAGAATATGTGCGACATGTCAATAAGGTAAACTGTCATGAGCGAACAGTTGGAAATGCTGTTCACTTCTTTGCACTTTGCCATAAAACCTCTGGTATTTGAAGCATAACAAGCATTTTTCAGACAGTCAGGCAAACTAGTCTGGACAGTTAGCTCACTCTAGGATTTTTTCCCTCTTAGCTGTAATCTTTGGCTCAACATTTAATATTTGAACATCAAAAATAGTATGCTGAGTTTTAATATGTTCATGTTCATGTTTGAATATGTTCCTGATGATACCTTCTCTTATGTTATTCGTCTAGGTTGTTTGATGTCTGTACAGTTTCTAGAACTGATCGGGAGACCAAACTCACACTGGTCTTTGAGCACGTGGACCAAGACTTGACCACATACCTAGAAAAAGCGCCTGATCCAGGAGTGCCACCTGAAACCATAAAGGTACTCAACACAGTTGATCATTTCTAAATCATTATAAAGCTAAGTAAAACTGGTTTTGACATGGTTCATAACAACTCTCAGTATGTAAAGTGGTTATCCACACTCCTTAGTATTTGTGGCATTACCCTTTAATTGCTGTACTCACTGATCACTGCATTGCTGGAGGTCTAGTTGTGGCCATGTCTGACCTTTCTGATTGTATTAGCCTATTTCCTTATATATACAGTACATATATANNNNACAGATATTTATAACCTACCAGTTCGTTTTTGCTTCATCTGACCAGAGCACTCTTCTCTGGTGGAGTAGGGCTTACTCTTTGCACAAGTTCATTTTAGGCCACCGTGATGTAGGACTCTGTTAAAAGTGTATGCACATATTTGGCACCTGATGACTCTAACCCCTTCACCTCATTTGTTGTTGTTTTGGGGTTCAGTGGGGCTGAAGTTCATTCATTATGTGGAGTTAGGGTTACGGTTAGGGCTAGGGGTGTGGGGCCAACCAGTTTGTGTTTCCTTACAGATGCTTGTGGTACTTCCAGTTGTTTGGACTCCTATAGAAGGCCTTGTTTCAACCACAAGCTGCACTTGTGCTTAACTTCTAATTACAATTGACCATTCCATTATTTTCTAGAATGAATCTTCCAGACTGTTGAAAGTGAGCATCATTATGTATGCAATTTATTTTACACACTCTAAGCCAGATATAGTAAAATTTCATCTTTCATCTAGTTTCATCTTTACAGTAAAGTAAAGATGAAACAAATATATCTGTAATTTATTGTTTTTAAAATAACCTCTTATCTGAACAAAGTAAATGTTCTAATTTACTTGTCAACATAAACATATGGTAACATAAAACCTGAAGTTTTGAACCACTGTAATTGAATATTATCTATCTTAGGTGTCTGTAAATGCTTGACCCCAACTTCATAGTGTATGTTCTCGCCTCTGCTTTTTTTTTTAAGATTAAGTTTAAGAGCATCTTACACACTTTTACCACTACGACTTATGTGTATTACATGAGTAAACCTTGTGTTTTGGATTTCCACTTTAAGGCCCATGAATGAGTATATAAATGGAGACTTTTGGCATGCTTTACAGAAGCAGATGGAGGATGGAACTCTCTAAGATTAGGGTGAGGCCTGGCCTTTTGATGGGCAGTGCATGTGGTAGATGGGCTTCTAATTAAAGAGCTGGGCCCTTGTGTGTGCCTCTATTTTCATTCAGCTCTGGCTTTCACTGAAGACTAGCCAGTGGAATGTTGTTCAGAGTGTGTGTGTATGTGTGGTTTTGTCTGCACTGGCCCTCTCAGTTGCTCGCTTTTTGTTGTGAATAGAGAAACTGATTGTAGGAGGCTTCTGTAAGGGGCAGTAAGTAAGCGATCCTTATGTAGCATGGATATACTTTTCATTAGTTCACAGATAATCCTTTAAGGCTAGCATTGTCAGAGCTCCTTTACCACCTTGTAAAATGCTGAACATCTGATGGAAATGCTGAATATTCATCCTGAACACCTACCTCGCATCAGTCCTATTTCCACCCACTAGTCATCCAAATGCATTTATCTTATTTCCCTGCCTCGCCCAAAGGTGTCCTGAAATAAGATATATCTTCACCTCAATTATGTTGGGTTTTTACTGAAAACCGAGACATTTCTAAAATGCGTATTTATATGTTAACATTTTTCCATTAAATTTTTTTTTTATCATCGTGAACCAAAGTCTTTGGAGATCCATCAATTTGAACCACATTTTGTGGCACCTCGTTCGACTTGTTTGCAAATCATAGTGGTATCACATGTTTATCAGTTAGAAACATTGCTAAAACTATTTGGAAAATGACTCAACAGCATGAAGCCATTTATGAATGCATGGTTCCATGACATCTTTCAAGAGTATTGTTTTTGAGAACAAATCCGGTGTGCAATACAGACTGCAAATGAATACAAAGTTCGCAATACCTTTACCGTTTTAAACAGTTTTATCCTGATGGGAGTGATCTCCTCCAGGATGACCCTGCCTCTATCCACAGGGTACAATGGCACACTGTTCTGCTAAGTATGAAAATTGTGTAAATTATATATATATAAACTATATCTTTTATGGTCACCAGTTCTCATTCTAGGTAAACATCGGTGAGGCTTCGGACTGAGTGCTCTATACCACCATCAGCAACACACTAATTAATGGAATGCATTTTGAACAAATTATGTTCATCTTTCAAGTACAGTCCCATAGACCTGTAGAATATATTCCTAGCCACACTAATGGTGTCATGTGATGACCCAAACCCTTAGTAAGCTACAAACGCTTTTTTTTGTTTGTCCCACAATTTGTTACTCATAATTAAAATTAAAAGAGCTCACAGAAGTGAATCAGGCTTACTTTCTACCAAAATTCGCAGAAAGGCTGCTGATTACCACGTGTAGCATATCGTCAGTTTTTTGTGGTTTGGTGGGGTCAGATTGGATTTCTCATCAGAGGATGAGATAATGGACATCAGGGACAGATGATAGGCTCTAGTTCAGTATTGCTAAAGACCCCCAACAACTTCATTTACTCTCGCCCTCCCAGAAAGACACCAGATTGCAGAGCTCCCAGACCCCCCCCCCTCCCCATCCACTCCAAATCCTCCATTCTGCCCACTCCTGCCCCATTTTGGACCCACCACATGCTAATTGATGAAAAAGGCCCTAGGAATCAAATGGGCTGGACGGACATCAAGCAGCTGGTGTTATGTTGGCAGGTCCGGCTGACTATTCCAGGCTCAGCGTCTCTCTCCGAGGCTTGTCTCCGCCCCATAAAGGGGAGCCTAATGAAGCATGGGGAGGGAATTACAACTAATGCTAACTGGCAGATGTCTTGCATTGTGCCAGGCTACAATAAACAATATGGCTGCCTCTCATGAATTAGCATGATAATGGGGAGTGCCTTCTGGAGGCTCTGTTTTGACTGCTGTTTTTTTTTTTAGTAGACTGTGTTTTTGTGTCTTTTCTTTTTTTCCTTTGCGGCCTGTCCATGTCCATTGCAAACGAGTTGCTGTTGAGAACAGGTGTAGTGTTTATCCTAGGTATTTGCAGTTGCTTAAGCAGATGGCTTTAAGCTGTAATCATGTTTTCTTGCTGTGAGGTAATGCTGCATGTTGAAATACTCTAAGTGGCACTTTTCATAGCTTTTAAATTCAGCCTCTTGAATTGCACCATGAAAGACAAGACGTTTTTCTATAGCCACTTAACAGGTGTTACGTGGGATAGCTTTGCCTGTTACTCTGGTAGTTCAGTATATTGTTATTTTAATTCATCCTATTGAATTGACATAAAATAAACAGGTCAGTGGCATTAACCCTTTAATTACAATTACAATCTCTGTGGACACAGTTCAGCTTAAGTTAACTCATATGAGACAAAAAAAGAGGGCTCCGGGGCGAGTGTTTGTTTTGTCCTTGGGTCATTATGCTTGAGGAAATGTGGCGATATGGCTTGAAGCCAATGAAGAGTAACTGATGAGGCATAATGCCACTGCACCAGCCTGCTTGTGTTACGGTGGCTTGGTGGGTATGGTAGGTCATGGCTGGATAGGCATTTAGAAAGGGGTCCTTGTTTAGGCCGGCCACCATGCACCCGGGCATCACCCTCATACACACTTTCATTTGGATCTAGCTTCCTTTATCCGCATTATCAGAGGCCCCGTCCGCCTTCCCCGGCATGACCAGATCTGTGCCGTTTGCAAATGTTTTCTGCTTGAGTGTGCACACCATTGTGTCAGTGCTTTTAATCACTTACCAGCTGGTTGAGGACTGAATGGGTTGGTGGGCTCCGATCCATGTCACTTGTGAGGTCTTGGAGGCAGATTTCTCCAGGGCTGCCATCGCTTCATGTCTCTACTTTGGGGTGACTCTTGGAACAAGCGATCACCTGCTTTTTTTCTTTTAACTTGTTCACATTTGTCAGACACTCAACCATCAGGGCAACTAGAAGAGCCTCTGTGGCTGTAGTTTTTTATGCTGTTGTTGTGCAAGTTACACCAGAGGAAATGGCAGTTAAGCCGTTTTTTTCTCTCTCATTTCATAGGCATTAAGGCTTGCTTTTTCGACCTGGCCCTCAGTCTGAACAAGTGCTCGAGAGACAGCTGCAGGGAAGTAGAGGCCCAGCAGAACAGAACTTTAAAGTAACATGTCTTTCCGGCCCTGCATCAATGTCAGTTAACAACATCTGCCACGCTCCAGATTTAAAGGGCCACGCTCAATTTTTCCTCCTCGAAGCCAAAAGAGCCTTAATTTTCCAAACCGAGCTTCTGATATCAACAGCATCCTGTGATAATTTGTTCGGTTCTTTGAGAATTTCCTTCCTTTCTTATTCCTTGATTTCCTTTACCCTCTCATTAGTTTGTTCAACGTCCATAAATAATTGAGATGTTGACATATCTGGACCAGACATATAACTGGGTTTCTGTGTTTTTCAGGATATGATGTACCAGTTGCTGCAGGGGCTAGACTTTCTCCATTCACATCGCGTGGTTCACCGAGACCTGAAGCCTCAGAACATTTTGGTAACCAGTGGAGGACAGATCAAATTGGCAGATTTTGGCCTGGCACGCATATACAGTTTTCAGATGGCTCTTACTTCAGTGGTGAGTCAGCCTGACAACAATTCCTTGCCCTTTATTAGTACTTGTTGTATAAACAGTCCAAGTATATAATCTACACAGCAGATTTATGAACTCACATATATAAATGTTCACAAAACATACAGTGGGTATGTTCACATTTGAAGGGTATCTTACTGCATGGTCCATGGTTAAAAAAAAAAAAAAAAAACAGGATCAGGTTGAAAAACATGCTTTAAAAACATTCATAGAAACATACCACCAACATGTAACTCACTGTAATAAAAGAAACTGATCCTAATTTCATAAATGAATATGTAAGGTTCTGGATGCTACTTTGCAGTTGTAACTTGTCAAACTACAAGATGGTCATGTTAAAAAAAAAAACAAGCTATGGCTAAACTAGCCTTTTGAGAATGTAGCTAACTACATGGAAAGCTATTGGTTCAGCACAGGAAAATTAACTGCCATTTTCATTTCATTGTGTAGCTCATTTACATTATATTATATATTATATTATTATATTATAGTAGTAAGTTCATTCCTCTACTTTTGGCTCAGTTTTTGTGCAGAAATATCTAGCTGGCTAGTTTTATCCTGCCCCACTGCCACATGGTAAAATAGCATGAAAATGGCTCCACTAATGCTAAGCTACTAGAAAAATTGTTTATTAAAAATTTACTTCTTGTCACTGAAAATACGTATGTATATGTAAATGTATTATTACGTATTTCAAATGAATTACTGATCCAAATATCGCTCTGTTTTTTTTTAATGATCAAATAACAAATAATAATCACCATTCCAGTTACTGTCCTTAATGGAAAAGCTTGTTTTTTTAAGCTATAATCATTTAATTTAAATGTCTTGTTTCTATACTTCTGCCCTGTCCTTTAAGTCCATGAAATCGATGAAGAGATTTTATTCTTCTTCTTCTTCTTCTTCTTATTATTATTAAATTGTTGTTCTTAAGGTTCGATAGCTTAGTTCTGTACAGACTCGGTTAGATTTATTGCATTAATGCACCTTTGGCAAGTTCAGCAACGTGATCTGCCATAAAGTGAAAAGATCAGCTGGTCCCCTGAGTCTGACATGGACAGCTCCCAATCAGGAGTGAGCTGCACTGAAAGCAAAGCCACCCATCAGCTGCGAGCCTAACAGCAGGTGTATAAAAAGTGTAAAACGAGACTGGCTGATTAATGTCATCGGGCCTCACAAAGTGGTCCTGGGATGAAACGGATCATGGGATTGAATCAGTGAATTCCCCCTGTCGCTCTTTGAAGTCATAGTCTCTTGAAGGGTGCTCTGATGTCACTAGATAGCATATAGCTTGTGAATGGACATTGCTTTTTTTCCCCCTCCCCACTTCACACTGAAAATAGGAGATGCATTTCAAATATGAATTGTGTTGGCCTGTTTTATTTTAGAAAGTCAGTATTGCATATCATCTGCTGGATTTTTTCTTTTCTTTTTGAGGTATCTTAGGGAAATTTGAAGCAACTCAAAGGAATCCCCACTCAGTAGCTCAGCCACATGTACATTTATTAACCCACTCTGTTTCGCTGCCAATTCAGTTTGTGAAATTTGAATGACTGCTAAAACGTTCTTTCTATTTTGTGGTTTCAGTGGTTAGGCAGTTGAGCTGCTGTAATTTGAACTGGTAATCCACCAGAGATATTAGAAAACCCCACCTCCACCCTTAAATCAACTGTGAAACAGACACATAGTGAGAAACAGACAGTACGAAGAGTACGAGATGGTGAGGAAGGGAGGGGGTGATATAGAGAAGTGATATACTCAAGAAAGCGGCAGAGAATGAGTGAGTGAGAGAGAGAGAGAGAGAGAGAGAGAGAGCAAGAGAGAAGAGTGAAAAGTGAACATGGAATGTTCTGATTCATTTTCCTGCATTTGGAATCCCCCTCATCACCTGCTTTAAATACAGCTAAAAACACTTCCTCTCTGTCTCTTTGCCAGATAAAGAAACGATAACCCTGCGTATGCAAAGCAGGCCTTGAGGTCACTTTTTTTTATTTATTTGTTTAATCCCCCTCAAAAATAATAATTGCTAAGTACCAGCTAACCAGAAATATGATACTTAAATCTAGAGCATACAGGGAAACATATTGTTTTCAAAAAAGAGTCCAATGCTGAAGATGAATCATTCAGTGAAAGGCTTGTTTTTAGCTGTCTGATTTACATAACATATGAAGGTATGTCCCTTGGGGATTTTGCTTGAAGAGGTCCATATTTAGTCAGTCTTCGCACATTTAGTCAGTGTTCATTCTCAAGTTCTGAGAAATCTAATGTCTTTTTATACATTGACTTTGACAGGATACCTATGCCCCTACTAATTCATGCAGTCATCCAGTCAGCAGCATGATGCATGCACCACATACAGGTCAAGGATTTCACTATGTTTATATCGAACATCAGAATGGGGAGAAATGTGATCTAAGGGACTTTTGGTATTGTGGCAGGGTTGGTTGCACTGAAGGTGCTGCTTTGAATAGCTAAGAAACCTTTAACTGGTCTTGTCGTGCTCTTCACCCATCCAGCTTTGTGATTCTATTCTTTTTGTGATCAGTATTGTTGAGCCCATGGCCTGACGGGAGTGGATATTCTCCCGTTGTAGCCCATCTGGATCAAAGTTCGATGCGTTGTTCATATTTAAGTCTTGAGAAAAAGAGTATGTTCTAGTAAATGGTAAATACAGGACAAATTTTCATGACATTTATAGGATTTATTCAGTATACTGTATATTATTTTATGTCATAAGTTCAGAACATGTCCGGAGTACCCAAAGTGTTTAGCGTCACCACTGCCATTATGCAGCTGTCTCATAGTTCGTTCCTCCAGTATGTAGATGAGACAGGGAAGGAGTGAGGGAGTGTAAGCTGGCAGACCACCCAATGGGTGCTGCCGATGTGGAGATTAGCCTGACCCTACAAATCTCTTGGGACCATTGCATTGTTGATCATTATAATGACTCCACTCTCCCGGTGGCCATTGTGCACCTCTGATTGACGGCACAAAGCCTCAGGGCAAAGGCCCAAAATATAGCAATGTTTCTTTCTCATCCTCTTGCCTTTTTGGATATATTAGCTGGCATTTATCCTGGGTCTTCTACAGACAGAAGACAGGGAAAGCCGCTCTGACTACTGGACTACAGCACAGCATTCACATGTTTCATGATGGTCATGATGTATTTGCTGCTGTCTTGAATTTTCACACGCTTTGGACTATGAGATCAGAATTAGGTAATATCAATGGTGCATATATATATATATAAATAAAAAAAAAGCTGATTCCAGTTTTCAGCAGGAGTTAGTGTAAAATAGGAACTTTCGATTAAGCCGATTTAAGGAGCGCCTCATGAAAGCCATTAGGAAAGTACCCCAGAGAACATTGTGTGCACCATGTTGCCAATGAAATTAGATTTACTAAAGATTAACTGAAGGGATATTCCCTGAAACAATTATTCTGATGTGTGGTGTGGGTTATTTTTACCTCAGCTAGAGATGACAAAAAATCGAATTTATACCAACCAGGCCTTTGTATCAGGGTTCACATTGCATTCAATAGTGTTAAAAGTTATTACAAAGGAGAAACATATATGTTCATAGATACATAGGTATAAGTACACAATTACCATCATCATCATTATCGTCCTCATCATAATCTCACCTTTGCTTTGTATGTTACTTTTTGCCTTTATAATTGTATCCAGCATTTTTGTGGATCCACTGAGCAGCTTTCTGATCCTCCCTGCAGTAATATTCAACTCATTCAGTAATGTTCACCCCTCTGCTGCTAAATTTCTTGGCAAATCTCTGTAATTTCCTAAATGTGTTATAACTTGATAAGAGAAATGATCATGGCAACAATTCTTTAAAATTTTTGTAATTATTTTGCATTTATGCTTTCTTGGAAGATACGCCCACATTTGGTTTGACCTTGGAATTTTTGTAAAAATAATAATAGCTGATAATAATTCTAATAATAATAATAATAATAAATATATTTTTTCTTCTGCTTTCCTTTTTCCATATATACATGAACAATATGCATATATTGTTCAGCTTTATATAAAAATGCAGGCCAAACATTACAATATAATAATAATAATAATAATAATAATAATAGAAAGAAGAAGCGAAAGATGATTGTAAATAAAAAAACAAGTATAAATTACATTCAATTAATAACAGTAATAGAATTATAATTATACAGTAGCCATGACTCATAAATGAATTATCAAAATAAAAGTAACAATTTGTTTATAAGATTTGTTTCTAAAACATTTAAATGAAATATTTACAATATTTATTTTAAATAATACAAGTTAAATAATAAAATTAAAAAAATGCCATTAAATGGCAAATGATGCAACACGTATAAGTAAGGAGCTCCTTTTAAAAATTATTCAATGATGAGTTTCAACTCTAATAGCTATTTCGTAATTAATAGAATACAAGGGACTTTTATGTGGTTAAGGCCTGTTTAAGATTTCATGATAAAGAATTTGAACTCAATAAATCCTAGCTCGGCGGCACGGTGGTGTAGTGGTTAGCACTGTCGCCTTGCACCGCCAGGGTCCGGGTTCGATTCCCGGGGCAGGCT
>JAQQZT010000023.1:25629107-25642590 GCA_030068275.1 Clarias platycephalus
TGTGTGCCCTGCGATGGATTGGCACCCTGTCCAGGGTGTACCCCGCCTTGTGCCCTAAGTTTCCTGGGATAGGCTCCCGCGACCCTGAATATAAGGATAAAGCAGTACAGAAAATGAATGAATGAATGAATGAATAAATCCTAGCTCACGATGACTCGAGTGAAAGTGAGATGCTGAGTCTGATGCAATACAGTAGAATTTTTAGATCTTAAACGTCTACGTATATGAACTCGCTCTCAGCGATCTCAGAATAAGCTCTACGCAGCTTATTATTCAGTTATTCATCTTTAAGCATATTACTAACGTTCATAGTGAAATTCATAAAGTGTATCATGCAGTTTGTTACGTGTTTGAGGAACGCGAGTCAGGATCCATCAGAGCTCAGCGTCGAAGGTTTATGGAATTACAACTCAAAAGTGCTATTGTTTGCATGGTGTATATGGTGTCATACAGCTGAAATGGCCTGATACAGCTTGTTTAGTGCTGTGTTAAAAAAGATTTGACCCAGCAACTGTTTTTCCCGAATACCACAAACTCCACAGCAGCCTTTGCTGTGGGTCCTCTGGGCCCTGATGCTTCCTTCCTCTCTTCCACTGGAATGAATTCCTCATGTTGGCAAAACCTAACCACCGCCTTCTCTCTCTCTCTCTCTCTCTCTCTCTCTCTCTCTCTCTCTTTCTCTCTATCTATCTGCCTCTCTCTCTCTCTCTCACACTCTCACTATGTTTTTTTTTTTTATCCAACGTTCACCAACCCCTTCACTTCTGTAAACTGAACTATCTCAATGATCAAGTCTGATAGGACCTGAATTGTGATAACTGAAAACGACATAGTGGCATATATACCATCGTCTAATACTGGGTAATTCCATCGCCATGTAAACATCATTTGTAGATTTGCTCAGACATGTTACAGTTGGAGCCGGTTGAGTGCAAATATGTGCCAGTTTACTGTGGCACCAGCATAATAGTTCCACCCAGATACAAATTTCTGCTGCCTATTTTTGCATGCAAATGAAGCTAGTAAAATTGAAGATTTGACAAATGATATAAACAGCAGTAGAATTTGGAACAAAAAAAAACAAAACAAAAAAAAAGGAAATATGATTGAAATATCCCCAAATGAGCATGCTGGTTGTTTTATTCCCTTCCTGTCTATGTGTGTGGCTGGGAGACATTCATTGTTCAACACCCATAACATTTGAACCCCTTTTGAATAATGGGTTTGCTCTCCATGTCTCCGCTATAGCTGCTATCTTTCAGCCATTGTGGGCAGATATGTATCCAATCATAGCATTTCCTGTACGAGCAGGCAGTGCCTGAGTAAAAAGAGATTGAAATGGGGATTTAGAGAGGTGCCAGTGAGAACAGAAAAGCAGTGTCATCTCCACCTTTGGTGGTTAACTTTGACAGAACCAGGAGGTAAGCTGATAATTAAAGTGATGGTACGGTGACACTCAAATATAAACCAGCGAGCGTCCTTGGGAAGAGCGAACACTCAGTATACTTATCATGATTTAACTTCCTGTTTTTTTTTTTTTTTTTTAAACTTACATTCAAATATGGTAAATCTTTATGCAAAATCTTCAAACGTTGTCTCTTGTTGTGGGGTTGCCTTTCTTTGGATCCAATAGGTATTGTCTGCATCGTATGTGGTAGGCTTAGAAACGTTGATATGAAACTGGCGAGAGGTAAATTTGACTTTATGAGGTCCCTGTTACACCCTGAATAATAGGTGAGGCTTGTAAGAAGAAGCTCTTCTTAAACAGTTTTTCGATCCAGCACCTCAGACGTAATGGAACAAGCAATTACTTCAAATAACATTGTCATGTGCCTACACTTCTGAGAAACAGGAAGGCAGTTGAGAGGGGTTACGGCTCCAGATTTCTCTCCCATGAAAATCTTCGCTGTACTGAATGCACTCACGTGAGGCTAGGTTTATTTTTGATCAAAAATTTTGATGAAACTATAGTTTTTTTTTTTTTTATATTTATTTGAGCTGAGGTTAGATCGCCAGAAAGTTCCTGTGCCGAGGGGAAGCACGGCAACTCAGTTTCTGCCAGACAATATGCTTCTACTCTGGAAAGACACACAGGCAGCGGCATGGCTGGGGAAGAAGAAAAAAGAAAAGAAAAAAGAAAACAAGGCACGCAGGAGAGCACGTGCAACAGACTCTGGTAATGTTTAGATATCTCTTCCGGTATTCCAAAAAGGAAGAAGAGGGAAGGAAGAAATGAAAAAAAGGGGGGGGGGAAAAGAGGGCAGGTTCCTGTACTGCAGCAGACACACAAACACAGGCACTGTGTGATACACGAGGAGCTTCTTATTTGGTATTTCCTATGTGACCCTCAACATTGGCCGTCCACAGGGAGTGGTGAGATCTTACTCTTACCCCCTGTTTGGATTGATTGCTGATGACGTCTTGGCAGCCGACCAGAGCAGCAGAAAGACTGATTGACGGAGTGCAACAGCATCTGGATGTTAAAGCTTTGCCTGTACCAGCAAAAAAAACATTTTTAAAAAAATTACAGCATATATCAGGAATTTTCCGACTAATGATGTGCGGATGTGGTAGCACAGGGGAAAGAGAGGCTGACTGTACTCTCTTTGTTTGCTCAGAGAGGGCCCCATACAGCATTCCTGTAAGCTCTGCATACTTTGGCAGCCATCAGGGACGTTTTTTTTATTTTTTATTTTAGACTGTATACAGTTCTACATGCATGCTTTTCTCACTTGTGACTTCATATTTCTTTCTGCCATCTTGAGCAGGCCTGACAGGCTTGTCACTATTGTTAATGCGAGTTCAAAAGAGCAGAGGCAAAAGCACCGAATGACTCCGGGGCTCGTCAGTAATGACGTATACCGTCTGGTTGTACGCGAGGTGGGGAATGAAGTGTCACAAGACAAAACATGACAAGAGGGGATATGAAAGTCATCATTCATCATCACATGCGTGTTTAATTTGCATTGTGCATGCGTAGAAATCAATGATACGTTGAAAATATGGGCTACACAGTGGCTGTTCACAAGGGGGCCCCCCCCTAACCCGGTCCCTGTGGGTGTCTTATGGGTTCTCTGGTTTCTTTCCACTTGCCAAAAAATCGCAGGTACGTGAACTGATGCACCTTAACTAGATTTAAAGCAGTTACCGAAGATGAAACTAAAATCTTATTTGATCAAATTCTCCATACTGTATTATATAAAGATGCTGCAGGTGGCATTTCCATAAATAACACCGTGAAGCCGTTTAGTAGACTGAGAATTAAGCTTCCATGCGCGGCCTAACCATATCGCCTTTAAGATCTGTTATTAAGTCTGTTGGCAGAGGCTCATTTTTAAAGAAGGGCTTTTGTCCCTGGCAATTTAGTAGACTTGTCCCTTTAATAGTGTCCAAGGGCGGCCTGAAAGAATGTGGACGAAGGTCTTGTGTTGAGGGGGCTTTTCATCCTTCACTTCCTTTGAGAAAGAGAATGTAAACATAGGCTGATGGCCAAGCCCAAAGGCCAGCCGTATTCTTAATCTCATTGTGTGTCTATTGCTTTAATTCCATGAGGCAAGGATGAAAAAGAGGAGGTTGGGGACTCTAGGGCTTAAGTGTATTAGCTGGGACCATATGACTGAAGTGCAATGCGGTACAGTCAGTTATAAGGGGAGTGCAGCTTGACCAAGCGAACCTTGCCTGGTGTGGAAGCGCTTGAGGGAGCTCTGCTGAGAAGAACTGCAAAGCCACTGTTTCCCCTTGTGCTGAGTGAGCTCAAGCCGTCTCACCAGATAGGAATGCACAGAATGCTGTTCTTTAATCTGAAGGCATCCAGGATCACTTTATCTGACCCTTCAGTTAGCAGCCAACGGCTCACACGACCCGTCTGAGTGAGAAACCGTTTCATGCAAAATAAGCCCCGAGGTGACGGCAGCAGGTTTAACCGTGTCGATGTATAGATGTATATGTATATATTAATGCAGGGCTGATTTAAACTGTCTGCTTTAAATGAAGGTGTCATCATATTTTTTGAAATATCAGTTTGTTCACCTGCCAATTCCCACCCACCAGCCAGCGTAGCCCTATCACACGACAGTTAGGGAGGGTGAAGGCTAACTTTTTCTTTCTCCGAGACATGTGACGTAAGACGTTTTGTTAAAGTGCGGCTCACGGGACAGTGTAGCCCACTCAGGAGAAAGCGTTATCAGCCGCTTCTCCCACTCAGAGAGTTCCCAGACAGGCTGCGAGTTTAAATCCTGACGATGCCACAGCACCCTGTTGGCTCACACTGTGCTGGCGTCTATGAAATTCTAAAGCCTGGGATAAGAACAAAGGCTAAACATGCAGCATGTAATTCATTACTGGATCCCAGGCTTTCATCATATAATCGAAATTGTCTTTATTGAACCAATTACCATAAATATGCATTACTACTTGAAAGAATGAAATAAAGTTTATTAGCCTAACAAAATCGATTTTATATGCATAGAGTTGCTTAAATTAGCGTTCGTCAAAGTGGCACTGGTTAGCAGTTTTGATCTTTTAACCATCGGTTCGCATTTAAACATATGCAGAATGGAAATAAAGATGTGAGAAAGACAACAAGAAAGGAACAAGCACAGCTTCTAATTGGTCAACAAGTCAAGAACACTGTCACTGATTCATCCGCAGGCCGTACCGTAATGAATCGTGGACAACTGACAACAAAAACTGAAACAGAAAAGTATATAATGACATCATATTTCTTTTCCACCTGCCAACACACCTCAGATTTGTTGGTTTTTGCACACCAAGTCTCTGGCATGGTCGTTTTAGCTCTTGAATATAAGACCCAGTGATCCTGTGAGACCTGTCTGACTCGTCCTGATGCCCCGCTTCTGGTTGGAGATCTTGTAGAGTGGAGGCCCGCGTGGTCTGCTTGGAATGCGTGTGGTTCCCAAGGGGACGGTTACATTTTACCCTGAAGACATTTACATTTAGGCATCTGGCAGACGCCCTCATCCAAAGTGACTCACATTGTTTATTTCATTACACATCTGAGCAGTTGAGGGGCCAACAGTGGCTCAAGGGCCCAACAGTGGCAACTTGGTGGAACCTTCCGAACCATAGTCCAATGCCTTAACCACTGAGCTACTGACCCTAAGACAGTCCTGACATCTTCTGTTATATTGGAACCAACCGTCTAACACACTGTATAACTGCAAAACAATTCCTGCTATCCGTTATCACTCAACCGAGGATGGGTTCCTTGTTGAGTCTGGTTGCTCTCAAGGTTTTCTCCTATTGCCATGTCAGGGGTTTTTTCTTGCCTTGATCATTTTGATTCATGCATATTTTAATCACACATTGCATACATGTTTCCATATTACTTTTTTTTCCATAAAGCTGCTTTACGACAACGACCACGATTAAAAGTGAATTGAATAGGCCAAGTCTACTGTTTCACTTGCACTTGACCATCAACAATGGTGACGTTAATAACAATTACACAGTAACGCCACTTTATTACATCAGTGGATTACAACAGTTCACCAAGTGTCCAATGATGTTTGAATGTAGTAGCGTGAGAACAGCGAAATGGCAGCTCCGGAGTTCACCTTTAAGAGTTTGTATTTCACAGCAAAACAGTTTTGCAAAAAATGTGAAGCATGCATGAAATACGTTTTTTTGAGAAATACATCGGAATTCAGTTTGAACTGCCGGCTCAATAGTTGTTGGACGGAGTGACTTCAAAATCGTAAGACAAAACAAACAAGCTAATGAGGCATGCAGACAAGGCCACCCTTCGTCTCACACCTGCTGCATTTCATCGTATTTCATCATAATCACCGAGTCGTGTTTTGTGAGGAGCCAGCAGTCACGTTCGCCGTTTAACATCGAAATCCTGCAGCGTGAAAACGCTATCGAATCTGGTTACATGACTTTTAATGGCTGGTGACAAAATCAATGTCAGTGTAGCACTTTTCTCCTGATTGATCATAAAGATTGTACTCCTAGTGTATATATTAATATTTCATAATAAATAAAATTCAAATATCCAAATTTCAAATAAATAAATAAACATAACATAATAGCACATCAGTAGATGAACCTCTTAACCCCCCAAAAGTTTTTTTGCACAGCTTCAGCTATGACAGCTATGTAAAATGCATGCATGTGTGTTAATAGAAGGTCTCACCACAAACGCACAGCGCTGAGAAAAGCGGATATACTTCAACTGTGGTTCTTCCTAGAAGTTCACTCCTCCATTACTGCTTTTTTTTCTTCAGCCATCTACACCGTAAAGCTTATACTAAAGCTACAATATAGAACTTGATGAGCATATTTTGAATGCAATGCATTTTTCCAGGATGAAAATTTTTAAAGCTTATTTATGAAATCCATTGCTAGCTGTGACATACCTCCATACTCTATCGCTATCATTTTATCAGTATCCTTGTTGCGTTAGCTCGGAGCAACTTAGATAATACCAACACTCCAATGGTCGTAAAGGGGAAGCATGTGAATGGAGTCGGATTTTGAATGATAATGGAGAGCGGCTATTTTGGAATGAATCATGTGCCTGTGTTTCAGTCACATGACGACAAAAAAAAGACCAAAGGGTTTCGTCACCGGTTTCCTCTCGAGTTCCTCTTAATCAGGAAGACTAACTTGAGAAAGTGCACTTAAAAATAACTCGTTTTACACATGAAAAATGCGGGTTTAATTGGATTCCATTCACACTGGCCATTTCACGCTTGCACGGGGCAGATGCCGTCAAAGGTTTTGGCCACAAATGAGTGAAGCGACCACAGGGTTTAATTAAGGTTATGTGTGCCATTTATAGCAGTATTCTTCAAGAGCTGAATCAATCCACAGAGAGCAATGTAATGCACTAAGAATATAATTAGGAGTACACTGACAGCATGTACTATTTGTGAGTGTATCAGTTGATTTACACTGATACCATTCTGCTGAAGTCTTGCATCTGATTGGTTAGATGCTGTTCATTTTTCGAAATGTACAACTCTGATAGATCAAAGACAGAGTTATATTTAACGTTGCTTATGATGTGATATTGCTTCCAAGCAACAGCGACATACTAAGCAGATGCTTTATCTCTATGCCTATGCCTAAATGAAAATAATGAACAAAGTATAATCACTGATATGGTGACATTTTCTAATAGGAAACATTTATTAAAGTGTCTGAGCTAAAGGTGGTTATTTCCTTTTTAGGACCAGAATAACGTCTCGGCATGGGGAATGTTCTGTTTTGTGGCTTTTCTTATAAGAAGCAAAGAGAGAATGTAATGGGATGAGTGTTAATATCTGCACGATAAATATGACTTTACATGGAGAAAAATGATCTGTACCTAATAACATCATAAACTGTGCTTTAATTGAACTGTTCCTCTCGGTCTGAATTGCTGTGTATATAACTCGAATTAAGGTCTAATCAGTGACATATGGCCGGCGTGCTGTTCACAGATTCCTTCTCATACCCGCACTCATTAAGCACGACATTGTCTTAGCACCAAATCCTTTGGCACGTTTCATGATACGCACCCCTCGATATACACCCCAGGCTTTGCTTACAAACACAGGGGCGGCTGATTTGGCCGATAAGCCTGAGGGTTTCTGGGCTCCGAGCCCATGGGAGGACGGGATGTTGGAGAGGGAAAGCACCTGGAAGCCGTCCACTTTACTGGAGCAGGGTCACTGAGTTTTGTCTGGAAGCTCTCCCTACTGTAGCTGCTCAGCTGTATGTGCCCCGTGCTGCAGCTGTAAGGCCAAGAGTCACTGAGTTTAAGGACTGAACATGGGCTTAAGTGAGAAAAAGCAGCAGTCTGATGTGAATAGATTGATAAACCATTAAAGGCTTTAGGCTCCGTAGAGGCCTGGAGGAATCCCCATAATCTGCTGGAAAAACAAAAAAAACGCAGAAAACAGGATGCTGGTTTATACTAGTTAGTGCTGTCGCATACTTGATCATCCGCTCAGTAAGTTTGGAGAGCTAGCAAAACTGGAGCGAGCATTTCGGTTTTTAGATTTTCCTTTTTCTTTCTTTTTTCGCAGCAGGGTAGTGACTCGCTGTGAAATTTGTGCGATCTTGGCATACCAAAACGAGCATTTGGAGGCTTGTGGTGCCAGATATGACTTCATACCTTACATAACTCAAACACAGGGGCAAAGAAACAAAAGCGCAGTGTGTATTTGCAAGCATCTTTGCTGCCTATTAATCGAGACATATGCGCCGAATCTGTGACGGTGATGAAAGACCATGTGTTTCATACGAACCACAGTATGTGCATGTTAAAATATGTGTGCATTTGTGCTGTAGGTGGTCACCCTTTGGTACCGAGCTCCAGAAGTGCTCTTGCAGTCGAGCTATGCGACCCCGGTGGACCTGTGGAGCGTGGGATGCATTTTCGCCGAGATGTTCAGAAGAAGGTGAGTAAAGTCCAGATTCAATCAGATTCCTGGACGTTGCATTTCCCACCCACATGTTCCCTTTTCCCCCTTAAATTTATGTCCTGCAGTCTCACAGATGGGAATGAAATTAAGTGAATCTGATCTGACTCTTAGAACCCTCATGTGGAGGGTTCATTAAGATTGAAAGGAGCAAGTCAAGCCTGGGTGATCTGATTGCTCAGGCCTCCAGCACTGTCGGTTGTCTGCTATTTAGTGTTACTTAGTACTTAGACTTGTGTGAAAGCTAGTTCTCTGGAGAGAAGACTACAATGTATAATAGTTTATAGCTTGCACTCGAATGTAGAATGTCAGATTCACGTAATCATGTTACTTTCAACAGAAGTCAGTAATAGCTCAGATTGATATCAGGCTTGATTTAAATGATTTGCATCAAAGTGTGTTAGCAGAGCAACACCGCATGAGCTGTTCCAAGCATTAAATAAGTAACTGTTCTTCATGTTTTGTTTTGTTTTAATGCCCCATCCTTCATGAACACATTTTTGTGGTCAGTTTGGGGCTGTTAAACTTTTGGGGAAATACCATGTGCTGTGGTTGCAGATGGCATGCGAGAACTGCCATGTTCGTATGTCTTGCCTTTAGCAACTGTCGACGTGCTGCTTAGAGGCTAACGAGACATTTCAATCCTTGTATTGTCTTTACTTTCACTTTAAAACGTTATACAAGTTGCTCATGCACAGATTGGTTGTCCACAACTTAGAGGACATTAGTGGCTCTGTTACGATGTAGGCACTTTGGGGTCCACTTGTTGTGTTCTCCTTATACGGAAGCATCTTGATGGAAGCGGACTCTTACTGGATGACTCCACCCCCATGCAATAGGCTCAGGGGGCTCACTGACTGATTTGATAAGCATGAAAATTATGTAAATAATATGCTAAGAATAAAGCATATAGAGTAACGAAGAACTGAAGGAGTCAGTTAGGCACACCAATATTCAACTGGTGACTTGTGGTGACCTAAAA
Source organism: Clarias platycephalus (assembly GCA_030068275.1). Classification (NCBI taxonomy): domain Eukaryota; kingdom Metazoa; phylum Chordata; class Actinopteri; order Siluriformes; family Clariidae; genus Clarias; species Clarias platycephalus. The sequence goes on from JAQQZT010000023.1 coordinate 25,638,522, forward strand.
CGTAACTAAGAAAGAATGAATAAAAAGCACCACTTTGTTTAAGATAAGAATATATTCTTAAGAAGGGAAGGGTGCATTTAAAAAGCAAGCTCGATTTGCAATCCGAGTTTCCTTCCCCTAACCGTCACCAATAAGACACACGTTGCCTCTGAATAACGGCAGACAAGACCCCAGGTGGGTTTCGAGTGATAATAGTGCAGCGTGGGTGTGTGTGTGTGTGTCTGTGTTTGTGTGTGTGTGGGTGTGTGTGCAATGCATCGTATGCCAAATTTGCGTTAGCGCACGTGTGTTTCCTTCTTGGTGATGGCTGGCTATGTGTCCCTCATTGTGCTGGGGAGGATGTGGGGGCTGATGTCTTCCTCTCGACACTCGTGAGGAGGGAGATGTGTATGATGGGGAGGCCAGATTGCAGATCCACTCACACACATCCTGTGTTTCACATCCTAACAGGCCTAACTGTAATATACGATCATGGAGACTTCAGCTCAGGAAGTTAACAATACTACTACTACTCATAATAATAATAATAATAATAATAATAATAATAATAACTAATAATAATTATTATTATTATTATGATTATTATGACGCTATGAATGATCTCAAGAGGTGAGATCTCATGTAGGCGTATTCAATTCATGAATCACTAATTGATTCAATTCTTTGTTTACATTCAACTTCAAAATAAACAAGGAAAATAGAACCATTTAAATCAGTTCAAAGCACTGAATGTTAATTAGATTCACTGGTTCAAGCCTTTCATGATACTATAATCTGTCAAAATTATTTGCTGCTCCTGTTAATTTGCAATTAACTTGTTAATTAATTTGTTTTTGCACTACAAATAATTTCTTAGACGGTGGCAAAAATAAAAAAAAATAAAAAAAAAATATATATATTTTTTTTAACAAACTATTATGCATTTTAATTTGTAACACTGGAAATGAAGAAATCGAAAAAGCCATAGGTGTGTGACGGTGTGCACAAGTCAGGTTTTTCAGCAGGTTGTGTAATGTGAGGTGTTGTACAGGTAAGGCTGTCTCGCTGACACAATACCCTAAAAAAAAAAGAAGAAGAAAAAAAAAAAGCCACCACACCGGGCCACTGGCCTGCCTCCAAGAGTGCCAGAGGGCAGAAGGGAGACGCTTTGATCCATGCTCGCAGTACACCTCCTTTTCTCTCTCTCTCGCTCTCTCTCTGTCTGTTTCTGTCTCTCCCTCTCTCCCACTCATGGAGGCGATTAAGCAGACTTTTTAAAAAGGCCACCTGTTGCAGATTAAAAGGCACCTGGGAGAAGCTTTTCCAACGCTCCCATTCTGTTGTCTGAGAAGTGCGGCGCATTCACAGATCTGAGTAATGGAGGTTTAAAAGTCACCGGAGAGTGATAAAGACATGGCACACCTGAGCTAGCAACACTCTGTCTGGTTTATTGTTTTATTTGCTGTTGAAAATGGGTTTGCGGAGCAAGGCGTGCAGCCTGGAGGGGATCATTTGTTTTGTTGTATAAACCGAGGAGGAAGTCCTTTTAAACGTACAACACCTGACTTACTGTTTATTGTGTTGTCCAGTACCTCTAGTTGATTTTTCTTTTTTCTTTTTTTTTTCTTTTCCTTTTTAAAGCTTTTGCAGTTCACCTGGGTGGCCTAGTTTGCTTGATTCGAGAGCATACCGTTAATTCAGTGGAAATTCGAACACATTGTGCAAATCCGTGTAAATGTCGGAATGATTAGTCACCGGGTTTATGAACGATATTGAAAGTACTGTTGACATTCCACCAATCCCAAGGTCTAACTGGAGCACCAACTTCTTATGAAGACATCTACATCCTTGTTTACTTTCTCGCAAATGTGTATGTGTGTGTGTGTGGATGTTTCTTCAAACACAAATGCTTTTCTCTTAACTCACTCTCACACACAAACACACTGAAGCATTCCACTGGCTATCGGCGCGGAATGTGGACGATGGGACTGGCACTTGTAGTGTGACTCAGCTGTGTGCCCTGGTCTGGCGTGGTGCTGTGGCAGTGCCCACTCACTCAGGATGCATAATATCAGCCTTGTGCAAAAGGGGGGAAAAAAAAAAGAAAAAGAAAAAAAACACCCGTTCTTCATTCAGAATAACAAGTAGGCCTGGGGCAGGGGAGAATGCAGCTCCAGTGAATTTTAAGCATACTTGTTTTGGCATGACAGACTAGATTATGGCGTTTTTTCTCATGGTGCTAGAAAATAGACCTGTTTTTTGTTTTGCCCAGTTAAACTGTGTAGTCGGTGAACATTTTATATTTGGAATCCTTGACTTAAGAGATTGACATGGACGTTACATTTATTCTGATGACACACAGTTTGCAAAAAAAGAGAAGATCTGTCTCCATACACTGGTTTCACTTCTGACTCGTGAAGAATTTTTCAGAATACTGAAATTTGACGGAAGGTTTTGCTTGAAGTCATGACTCGTCTGACAGCACAAGTCTACCAGTGGGCTGATTGAGTCAGAAATAACTTTTTCCAAGTTGATGGAAGGCAGCGGCTAGATGAAACGGGCCGCTAGCGTGGTCTCGAGCCGCCTTTTTGTTTCGATACAGTTAGTCGAGTTCCGCACTGTTTGGACTGAAAGACCTCGTGCTGGTCTTTGATGTTCTGTAGTAGAGCGACCTCTAGTGACAAATACAGAGCGCGCTACAGACGCATTCTATTACAGTGCAGCTTATTCAAGGATCCGAATATAGTTGCCATGTGTGAAAGCAGGACTTGTTATAGCCGGTTGCAGTCTCTTTCTCATGTTCCTTAGATAATCCGAGCCACCATTTCGCACGGCTCGTTGCTGTTCCCCCACACAGCGACGTAGAGACAGCCAAAGCAGACTACAGGGATAAATAGCTTTCCCGCCCCCCTCCGTGGTGAATGTGGTTTGGATTCTGTAATGATGACTGGAATTTGTGCACATGCCAGGGGAAGCATGCCCGCCTACAGGCATCGTGACGGGCCAAAGCCACCGCAGGCAGCAGTGGTCCGGGCAGGAAGACTCCAAAATGAGTGCGCTTCATCTCATCATGTGCTGAAAAAGCCCTCAGTCTTCTCCTTCTCTCTCTCTCTCTCTCTCTTTCGCTCTTTCTTTCTGTTAGCCAGGAAACTACAGCATTCACAGGAGAGCAGCTCCTTACATCAGTACCTCTATATGACCTGACTGGCTTTTTCCAGGGGATTTTTTTTCTTCTTCTCTTCACTCATGTCTGCACACAATGAACTTATTACAATGTTAACCAAGAATGTTCACAATTTTCGACGTGTGAAAGCCGACGAGACAAAGTGTTGAGAGAGTGAACTTTGTAACCAAGCTTACATGCCGTTACTCAGACTGTGCAGTGGCAGTCATACAGGAAAAATAAACTTTTTTATTTACTTTGGGATTCAAATCTTAGAAAGATTAAAAGGTCAGAAGAATATTTATACTTGGACACTTAATAAAATCTACAGTCTAATCTACAATCACTAAAAAATAAACAATATAATTGCTAGGAATCCAGAAACAAGGGTATTCAACAATTTAAAATCAAATAAAAATTTTATTTGTCACATACACTGTCATGCACAGTACGATATGCAGTGAAATGCTTTTATGACCACTCGTGACCTTAAAATCGAAATTATCAATAGAAATAAATTAGGGAATGGAATATAGAATAAAATATAGAAAGCTTATTTCTAAAATATAAAAAAAACTGAAAAACTGCAAAAGAACTAAAAAACTGCAGAGAAAAAGATCTAAATATAAAATATGGAATATAAAAAATATTTTTAAAAACCTAGCTGTACAAAATATACAAAGTAATGGCTGGACAAATATGGAAAATATGGAAAATGTGCAAAAGTGTGCAAAATGAAATGGATAGAAATGTCCAGAAAATGTCATTTTAAAAAGTGAAATGACCAGAATTGTGCAAAATGTGCATATGCATGTTTTAGCGTTAAGTATCATTTTATTAAACAATGATTTCTGATTTCGCGGGGGGGGGGGGGGGGGGGGGGGGGGGGGGGGGGGGGGGGGGGGGGGGGGGGGGGGGGGGGGGGGG
>JAQQZT010000023.1:25642600-25653564 GCA_030068275.1 Clarias platycephalus
GCTTTAAGTATAATTTTATTAAAAAATTTTTTATGATTTAGCGCCCCCCCCCCCCCTTTTTTTTTTTTTTTTTAGACCGCTTTTCCGTGGGAATTCTGATGTTGACCAGCTGGGCAAGATTTTTGAGTAAGTATAATTTGTATTTATTAATTAATTATATTTTCCTTTATATAATTATATGATATGGTATATAATATAATACAATATAAAAAACCTATGGCTTTGGCTAATACAAAAATAATTAATTTGGAAAACAAATTGTAGAAAGTACTCATGACACACGCAAGATCTCTGAAAACTGTTGCGAAACAAGTGTTATAAACTTTATATCGCGCATGAACATGACGGGGAATTGTGTCAGTAAGCACGGGAACATGCTCACCACGATGATGATGGTGATGATGATGGTGGTATTAATGATTCCAGTGTGGTTGGAGTCCCTCCTCCTGAGGACTGGCCGCAGGAAGTGGGTTTGCCTCAGAGTGCCTTCCCCCCTCGCTCCCCTCAGCCTATAGAAGACCTGGTGCCTGATATGGATGAGCTTGGAAAATCACTTCTACTTGTAAGTATATGAAATATTGCTCATTATCGCATTTTTTCCTGAACATTTTTCCTCGAATATTTTTTCCCTCTTTGTCTTACTTACAAATATAGTCACTTTCCAGATTTAATCACAGCGCAAGGTCAGAGGTTAAGATTGTAATCATAACTTGTTTTAATTCAAATGTATCTTGCCAAAAATAATCAAATTCTTGATTAGCTCTAAGCTCTGCAACATTTGTTGATGTAACCCACACTGTATTTTCCTCTTTTCCTTAAATAAACTCCAGCCCTTCAAACAAATATGTGTCTGTTTTCGGATATTTACATCATTTCACGCTCATTTTCTTTTTTCTTTACAGAAATTTCTGTCGTTCAACCCAGGCCGACGGATATCGGCTTATGACGCCCTGTCTCACCCGTACTTTCAGAGCCTGGACAGCACCAGCAAGAGTCTCTATGCCCAACCGTTCCCTAGCAAAAAGCCCTCCCTGGAGGAGAGAGCTGCTTGAAAGACTTTACTTTTTCTAAAGACTTACTGGCACAAGCCCCTTTTTGAACTTGTCTTCCATTGCCGCATCACATGCTGCTTTTAGGCCTCGTTGAAGTATTACTGCAATTTTTGGTTGATGCATTTTCTCTGCAGCAGGTAATATCAGTGTCACTGCCTGGGACGATTTACAAAAAAACAAAAAAAAAACCACACACACACAAAAAAAAGAACATCGAAAGCTGCTTTACTGCCTGCCTGTCTTCCTTAGCAGGACGTCCCTCTGCTCAGCGGAAACTCCACTGCCAGAAATCTGACACAGAGGCTGCTATACCATGTTGCCAGGGATCAATCTTTCTTGATGAACATCATAAAAAAAAAATATATCTGCCACAAATTAGCTAAGTCTCGACTGCCTAAAATCACACTGCTCTGTATCAGCAAGTTCACTGCCTTTGACTGACCCAAGCTTATGTTCGAATCCTGAAAAAACAACAACAACAAAAAAAACTATACAGTTTTCACTGTCACCATGGGTCTGGGTCTGTTGAACAGAACCACTCTCAATAAGATGGAATTGAATTGCACACGCACACTCTGCTTCTTCATGCTCTGGAACCGCCCAGGGTTATGGATGGATTACAGCATTTAGGTAAATTATTTGTCAGTTCATCCCCTCAAGGCTGGTCTTTGTGGACCTTGACAGCATTGGAGACACATTTCAATTCAGTGCCTTACAGAGGAGGAGAAATCATGGTCACAGCTAATGGTTTAAGTCCTCACCACTGTCGAGGCCTTGATGATGTTTTCTTATCCTGGAAGACCCCCCAACACTTCAGGCTGGTTTTGTCTAGACACGGACTAACTTGGTTTATGCTTCATCATAAATATTCTGAAAACGGGGCAGTAAACAGGAAGTTCTTACTGTGGAAGATGATATTGAATCGCACCAACTCATCAGTGTTGGGCAATATATGTTTAATAAATGCAGTACCAGGTACTTTAAAAAAAGATCTTAAACACTCCATAGAAACAACTATGGGTTTTCCTCTCAAATACAGAACAGTGGACAGAATAGGTCTATTTCTTGATACCGGTCATTATATGTTAGCGCTCCCCCATCATACTCTACCATAAATAAATATTATCAGTGAGTAAGTTTGGTACTCCAAATTGGGGCAGATGCAAATGTTTTTGGTGCATTTCTACTGTGTGTACTGTCCCATTGATCCCTTGATCTCATTGATCTCCAGTGATCCATAACCAGGATAAATTGATTATGGAATGATATGATACGGAATATGAAATCTAAAGAACAGAATAATTTATATAACTCAGCTAATTGATATAGATACACGTAAGCACGAAAATGAAATATATTGTCTCAGACCACCTTCATACTGGACGGTCTTCAAAGACCTTGTCAAAGCAGAGTCAAAGCTGCTACCAGTTCCCATGGCTTTCCTACTGCTAGCCAATAGAAGCACAATTGGGTGGCCCATTTGGATATTCAGTTTTGACAAGTAACTTTTCCAAATTGTTTACCCCTGCCCCCCTGCCTCCACTCGGAATTGCTTTTTGGCCCTCTGGAAAGAAGCATAAACCAGTCTTGAACTTGGTGTCTGGAAACCTGGCCCCTTAACACTTCGAATAATATAGCAACACGTTTTGATTTACATGTACACAAGTTGTTCTTTTTACACTGTTCAGTTATTTTTAATATCAGTGTTGATTGTTTGATGATTTATTGTGGTTCAGTCTTAATTTTAGTTGACTTGAAGGTGTAGGGACTTGTATGTCTGACTTGTATATTATACAGTATGTACACACCCTGTCGTTGTATAAATGGAGTAGTAACTCTTCATATAGTTAGAGTGCTGTCCGTTACTGGGCAGCATCTTACAGTTAAAAAACGATTTGTACATTTTTTTTTTTTTTTTTTTTTAAGAGCAAGACGAAGCGCAACTGGCAAGTGGTTTGAGAAATAATTGTAGTGCAGTAATGCTTGAGCAAGTAGAAAATGTTTAGCTTTAGAGGCAACGGATGAGACGTGAAAGGTTCGTTTTGAAAGATTAAGAGTGTTTGCAGAGGTTGAGAAAGCCTACGTAATAACTGTTTTTTTTTTTTTGTTGTTGTTGCAGAAATTCAGGACATTTAGTTAGAACTTCCATTTGATCCTTCGATTTTTTTTCCAGTTCTCTCAAGTCTGGATTGACGATAGCTAAGTAGCTCAGACAGACACATAGTCGGCTTTTTGTCTGGGTCTTTGGACGAGTTGTGAGGAAGGAAAAGAAGAAGGAAGAATGCTGCTTTAGAAATTAAGGATATGGCCCAGGAGCCTGGTCCGAGATGAGGCGAAAACAGAAGAGAACCAACACCCAGATACTGTGTTGTAGGCCTTTATCCACAGGATCATCCAGATAAGCACTGGTGCTTCCTTCATACACTCAGGATCTCAGTAGACTCATTGGTTTGTACTGATCAGATAGCTCTTGTTTGACAACTGATCTGTGATATACTTTTTTTTTTTCTTTCGTAGTAAAGAATAATATCTGATTAAATATATCTCACTCTACCACACACACACACACACACACACTCAGGTCTTTTTATGGATAAATGCGTAAAAAATTGAACAGGTTTCGTATTTGTTTCTGTTTAATCGTTGCTTTGACATTAGCAAATTAAACCTGCGAACTAGTCACTGTATTCATTTCAAAATAGTGTAGTTCAGTAAATGTTGCTTTCAGAATATTTATGGGTACACTCACACACACGCATATTCATCGGATTACTGGTATCATCAAGCAATTTAACAATTAACACTGTTACAGTCTGGTCTTTTTATATTTATAAAAGTTGTCAGTCGTTAATGTTGGATAGTCTAAAAAAACGTATGTTATGACTTGTGTTTTAATCGTGACGACGTTTCACCATAAGATAATAAACCCAATCCAGCATAGTGAAGAATCCTGAGAAGAGTTGTATGTTGTAACCACAGGCGAGCAGATTCTTCAGGGCAGGACTCAGCTCTCTACCTACACCTGAAGGCAATACTGTTAATCTCAAATTTCCAACCGGTCTTCAGGATTGAAACATAAGTCCATAGAAGTCATTCTGGATAATGTATATATGTGTGGCGGTTTGAGAAAAAAAGAAAGAAAGGGAAAAAAAAAAAAAAAGATATTACAGTATCAGAACTATGGAAAAGAAAAACCTTGTGTGGATATTTCTTTTTTTTAGGGGGCTCCGTCTCTATCATACTTCAAAAGATACATTTCAAAACAGTTAATAGTGTTTTTGCACTCTAGATAAGCGTCTACCAGAAACTTTGCTAACTTAGAGTGTTTTTCCTTGGATGCTCATAGTCAAGGTAAATGGCTACATGCTGTAGATAAGGTTATAATGTATGAAATAAGGTTATAATCCATTCAGTTCAGGATGCTCCTGCGCTGCAGTGGAGTTGTAATGAAAGTGTTTTTGTTTTTTTCAAAACTGCCACACATATGGGTTAATAATAAAATGCGCAGGTAATTCTGTCTTTTTTTTGGTTGTTGTTGCTTCTGACACTTTACCGCTAACATTCCTCACAGTTTTATATTTTCATGTGTTGTTAAAAACTCTTCTTCTCTTTTGGGCAGTTCCTCAACACGACTGTTTGTACAGACACACACACACACATACACACACCATGTTCTTTCCCTCTCCCCCAAAAATGAGGAGCAAATAAGGATTTTATTTTATTTTTTTTAATTGGGCATTAGATGTCACACATACTTACATGAGAATATGCTAATTGTACTCGTTTGATTACACGTTTCATTTTCACCGCTGGGCCTTTTCTGTCTCAGTCATAAAGGCTTAGAATTAAGCTGATTTAAGAATAAAGCTTTGGAATGTAAAAGTTTAAGATAGTTTATAACATTAAAATTGAATGTTGACGTGATATGATGACACAAACAGCACCTTGAACATCACCAATCTCACCATTTTTTGTGAAACATTAAAATGGCCTTCTAATATAGATTTTCCTCTATATTCTTCATTTGTTACCAATATCATTACCTGAGGGTGACATAAACAATGAATTGAATGAACTGTTTTTCTTTGTCCTCATTTGCTTTAATTAGAAATTGAAATATAATCAGTTGGATTTTATTTAATCAGTTATCAATGTTTTTTTTTTTAATTATTATTTTATTGTATTATATTTGCTGGATAGTGGTACTTTGTATTTGTATTTCTTATCTTCCTTGTATTTTGCCTTCCGCTTTATTGGTATTTTTTTCATTTGATTTTTATTTATTGCCATTTTAATAGAGATACATTGAAAAGATTGTTGTGTGGGAATGAATCCTGCCTGTTTAGCTGGTTGTGCATTGACGGTGCTATATTATAAGAATTTCTTAAACTTGAAATGGAATCACTATCAATATGGGGCGAAAAACAACAACAGTAAACATTCACGAGTTCAATGTTTCTTTTTTTTCCCTTTTATATTTCAACTGGCATTTCCCATAGAAAACTAATTCAATTAAAGCCCTCATGCCATACATTAGACTTGAATCACTTTATAATAAATGGTAATACTGCTGATTCCACATGATTTGCCTATACATCTATACATAACATAGCAACAGACTAACAGTGCAGATCAAATCTGTACTTCTACTGAATTTCTCAAATTACTCCGTATTTTCTGAAAAGTTGCAAATATACATTGTTTAAAGCTGATGAACTATGATTTTTTTTTTTTTTAATAATTTTTTTGTCTACCACACATACGGACTCCATTGTACTTTGTATTTCACTGGAAAATTAAGAACTATTTCAAGTTTTGTAAGGTATTTTATGTTTCTTAGATTTTCCATGTCGTGACCTAATAACAAAAGCAGACTTTTTATTTTTATTTTACATTTATATTATACTTTGTGGCTCTGTGTAATCTTTAACAAATTCACCATTTTAATATTTACTGATTTGTTTGTGTTGCTTATTTTTCTTCCTAGCAGCATTGTGATCATACACCGTAACCAGAAGTAGTTTTTGTTAACTGATGTCATTTTTGTCGGTAGGTGTCAGGATGTTTGTTCTGAAAGCTGGTGTGTGAATTTTGATCTGCAGTGTTTTTCAGAAACTGTGGTTGGCACTTAGCAGGTCCTGAAAAGGTACTCGTAACAGATGTGGTTAATAACACATGCATAGAAGCAATGAAATGTTTCAGATTTTTAATTTTTTTTTTTTTACAATTTGTATTTTCTGTTTATTAGTATTAGACATCATCAGATTTTATTTTTGAGAACCCATAGTGTTTGGCAGCTTTCCAACAGACCTAATATGACAAATGATCATCATCAGCATCCACACCTACAACAACAACAACTACAGCGGATCATTATATGTACCTAATATAAACCAATATTATAAACCATAAAACATTACTCTCAGTGGATTAATACCTTATCATTGGGCATTTAGTTTACCTTTACCATTGAATCAGAATCAAAAACCCTGAATTCTATTTCTTTGCTGCTTCAGTGTAAAACTTGATATATGAAAATATATCCAAGATTACTATGAACCAAATTAAAGTGAGAGTATCATTACTGATTGTAGCACTGCACCTTTTTTCCCCCTCACTTTTTATTCCCCTGAACCCCTTTAGTTTTTTGCTGAAATTATTTATGGGTAAAATTTTGTATTTGTTTGTTTGTTTGCTGCTAATTTTTCATAGCTTGGCTCACACACATGATGAAAGAAAAAGACCCACCTAAATTTGATGCCATTGATAAATAAAGCTGCTTGTTTCGTGCGTTGCATGTGTAACTGCCTGATATAGTTTTTTTTTTTGTTATATTTTTTCCTTTAAATAAATGTTTAAAATGATGTTGTCTAATCTCGTTCATGAAATTTTCATTTTGCGTAATAGCAAAATAGTTGTGTAAGACGAGTAAATAATTTATAGAAATCTATAGATTCTAATACTGACTATTGTAGCAACAATCACAAAACTATATTTTAATTAATTAAAGTACAGTAAATCATTCTGCTTAGTGAGATGACAAAATAAATCATTATAACTTGCATATTGTTGCTTGGTAGTTTTGTGCTCCTCTGCGCCCTCTGGTGGATAGAAAATGTACAATTTGTCTGTACATTTCTATACGAATTGAACAGTACAGTGCTGCATTGTTGGAGGCTATGACTGAGGAATAGTACGTCTTGTACTATACTGTAATAGACTGTATAATTTGTGATTTAATATAATAATAGTTATGTAATGCACTGAATTCTCTGCTATACTGTTCTGTTATGTACTGTATTCTACTATTTTGTAATAAGGAGTTTCAGTTTATTGATTTATTAAAAATTCCTCTAGGGACTTTTGTGCCAACTTGCTCTAGACATTATAAACAACACAGTAAACAATAGTGAAAATATTTCATTAAAAAAAATATAAATAAATAATAGTGATTTAGATTCAGTAATTGCTTTAACCACTGGACATGAGGTAGAAATACAGTCTGGACAAGACACCAGTCCACATACACACATTCACATTTAGTGGCCAATCCACCTGGGAGGAGAACATGCAGAGAAATTCCAGACAGACCCTTGGGCTCTGGAGCTACTGTATGCAACATCTGTCTGCAGCTGTGACTGAGCAGGAATGGACCTTTCTGGTCAGTTTGATGATCTAAGATGGCTTGACCAGTACACTGTGTAAGGCTTGAAGCCTTAAAGCATTGACAGCAATGCACTGCAGATGTTAAACCTATAGTATGACAGCCTCTTCAGAAGGTCGAGTCTACTCTAAGCTTTCTAAAGATTACTGTTCATGCAAAATTGTACAAAAACATCCTCGGAAAGCAACTTCTCCCAGCTATCCCAGAACAGTTTGGTGATAAACAATGTCTTTTCCAGCATGATGAAGCACCCTACTATAACACAAAAATGATAATTAAGTGGTTCGGGTAACAAAACATACAAATTTTGTGTCCATGGCCAGGAAACTCAATTCAAGAACTTTTGGTCAATCCACAAGAGGTGGGTGGCCAAACAAAAAACCCACAAATTCTGACAAACTCCAAGCATTGATTATACAAGAATGGGCTGCCATCAGTCAGGATGTGACCCAGAATGACATCATGCCAGGGTGAAGTGCAGAGGTCTTGAAAAAGAAGGGTCAACCCTGCAAATATTTGCTCTTTGCATAAACTTAATGTAATTGTCAATAAAGGCCTTTCACACTTATGAAATGCTTGTAATTATACTTAAATATACCATAGTGACATCTGACAAAAAGATCTAAAAACATCGAATAAAGATCAAACAAAGATCAGATATTTGTGTCATTCTCAAAAGCACGGCTGTATTCTGCATCGCTTTGCTGTAATACCTCGAGCGATCGATAGGTGGTGGTAGTTTCCAGTGTCACAGACGCGATGCGGCTGCAGCAGGCATGTAAACAAAGAGTGTAACTTTGCGCGTGTGTGCGGCAAATCTCTGAAAATGGGAAAGCGGGACAACCGAGTGGTAAGTTAAATCACAATGTGGTAATTTGTGTATAAAAAAAACTGTAAATGCAACGAATCACACTTCTACCCTTAGCCCAGTTCGGAGGTAAAAAGCTCGCGCGAGGCCTAGTTAGCTTAGCATAGCAAGTTGTCTGTTTATTTTACTCATTTGGTCCACGCGCATGTGGATTATGCTATGTTGTACAAAGTGTAAGGGCTTTGAAAATGGTTGTGTGTGTTTAATACGTTGAATTGGACGACTTCCGGTTAGCCACGTTAGCTTCTATGAAGTGCTCAGCTAGCTGGCTAATGTGTAGTGTGATCAGGCTGTAGCACTGCTGTACTGCAGTAACGGTCTGAGTTTCCCATCTAGTCTCTATAACAGGGTTACACAGCTCACAGATGATTAATAAACGAACTTCTAACTGACGTTCATGTCTTCTGCATTCCTGCTGAGAAACTTACAGCAGTTGATATTAGGGCTGTAGCTATCGAATATTTAAGTAATCGAGTATTCTACCAAAAAAAAAAAAAAAAATGTTATCGAGTAATCGGATGAAAATGTACTTTTGCTTAATTAAACAGAAATGTAAAATATATAAGAGAAACAAAGATTAATTGGTTCTCTCTTTTAAAAAATAAAAAAAATAAAAATCTACTTAATTTTTAAAAATTATTTTATCAAAAATAAACATTGTCATTATTCACATTACAAGGAATAGCCTATACCCCTGTCTCACCTACTGTATGCGGTGTTTGGCGGCGTGAGCCGGCGCGAATTACCCGCCGACGTTCTGCGAAGTTCTGCAAGGTCCGCAAGCTTCCGCGAGGACTGCCAAAAAAATTAAACATGTTAAATTTTTAAATTTAACGGTGAATCATGATGAACCGTACGTCCAGCCACCGTGCGAAACTGCATAGGTGAGATAGGGGTATTAAAGTTGACTGAGATTAATTAAATACATTACAGTGCCATACATTCTTATTTTAAAGCCTTTTCTCAGATGCAAAAAAGGTAAAAAAAATAAAATAAAAAAAGGTATTTCAAATGACTAAGTATAAAAAAAAAAAACTAAGGCACACATTGAAATAAATAATTACAAAATAAACACTAAGGGGTGCAACAAAATTTTCAGAACTAAAAGTTTCAAAATCTACCGCTCAGGCATAACATACTGTATAAGCCTTTACTGACAGTTTCTGTCGTTTTCTCTTGCTGGTTTCTTCATCTCTTGGCTCGCTGATAATTTTTCGCTCCGTTCCATTTTGCACGCCGCAACAAATTAATACACAGCTAACGGTTTGCATCTCCTTCTGCTGGGTGCCAATACATTGCAGACATGGACACACTCATCCACACACTAATGGCAATTCAAGAACGAATGCCAGATAGCCTAATCTGGATGTCTTCGGACTGTGGGAGGAAACCCACCAAGCACCGGGAGAACATGATAACTCCACGCACACAGACCCGAGGCTTTTACTTTCTTGGGACCAATGGTGCTAATTCTTGCACAAAATGCAAAAAAATAAATAAAAATTGGTAAACTCACAGGCGGCACAGTGGCTTAGTGGTTAGCACTGTGGCCTTGCACCTCCAGGTTCCGGGTTCGATTGGGTCCAGGGGTTATGTGCATGAAGTTAGCATGTTGCCGATCTCAAATTGCCACGTAGTATGTGAATGGTTATGTGAGTGTGCTTGTGCCCTGCAATGGATTGGCTCCCTGTCCAGGGTTTACCCCCGCCTTGTGCCCTAAGTTTCCTGGGATAGGCTTCAGGACCCTCGCAACCCTGTAAATAGAATAAAGTGTTATGGACGATGAGTGAGTTAGTGATAAACTCGCTTTGCTTGGCTTTCCACTGACGCAAACAAGTTCTGAAAGGCTCCCGGGCGTACACGCCTCTTATCTGGTTTTTAGTTTGGGTTGTTCATTCGTGTGCCGAAAATGCTTCATATGCCAATGCAAATTTCTTGCAAAATTTCAATTCCTATGGCAAAAATTAATCACTAGCCTGATCGTCTGTCATTATTTGTGCATGTGCAAAATTAGAGCTAAGTAGGGTCAAGAACTATTCCTCAAGACTACGTTAAAATACAAGAAAGTCTGGCTCTTTTGGAGTTTAGAATGAAACCTTTACAGACCTACATAAAGCCAGATCGAAGACCTAAGCATAACATGATTTTTTAAATTATTATTAGTGGTGCTTGAAGCACCACTAATTATTAGTGGTGCTTGAAGCACCATTATTAGTGGTGCTTGAAGCACCACTAATATTGTTATTCTGCAAATTCAAAAAGTTCAAAAGTTCGGCGCGTAACTAGTCCCGCACCGTTTGTCGTAGACCCATGAATGAGGTGTCAAATCGTGCGGCCTAATCGGGAATGGGGTGCTATGACTTTTCTAAGGGGTGGGTGG
>JAQQZT010000023.1:25670690-25681780 GCA_030068275.1 Clarias platycephalus
GGGATAGGCTCCAGGTCCCCCGCGACCCTGAATATAGGATAAAGCGGTATAGAAGATGAATGAATGAATGAATGAATTATATTTATACCTAATCAATTGAAAATTAGAAACACTGTCTGTGCTTGTTTGGGGAGGAATAATGTACCTGTCCCTCCAGTCCATGGGATGTCTGGGAGTCCTTTTTGAACTGATCAAGCTGGATTGTCCTAATATTTATAGACACTGATCAGCGACAACATTAACATCATCTCCAAGTGAATTGCACTGATAGATCATCATTTATATACCAGTAAACCGGTGACAAGATCATCAGACCAGCCTATCCAATGTGGAAAGCCAATGTGGCCAACTGCCGAAACAAGTGGATGCTGGTTATGATAGAAAAGTATCAGAACACCCAGTGCACCACAGCCTGCTGTTTACGGGACTTATCAGGAAAATAAATCCATGGGAAGGTGTTATGGATTGGAAAGTGGATATTGAGCTTAATTGGGCTTAATTTGCATTTTAGTCTTATGGCTGATTGGTGTAAATTATTGAATATGTATATTTGTAAGCAATATTTTATGACTAATAGGCAACACGTCATATAAATGCTCCTGCATTATTTACTGCAATAATAAACAGCAGTTACCAGGTTACCGGTTAACAATTGCAAACCTTGATGAATATCTTAATATTGATTGATTGAATTCTGATTGTCTCTAAAAGCCAGTAGATCTGGCTTTAATTCATTCAAATACGTTATTGTTCATATAGTAGCAAAAAGCTAAAATATTGTCGATAGTGTGTGTAAGTTAGTGTAAAAAGATTCATACAGTATAGCATTTATAGAAGAGTCTCCAATCTCATTGCATTAGTAAGTTTTTCACTTGAAAGGTTAGGGGACTTTGCGCTTTTCTGCTTTCTCTGTAAAATAATGAGCTGTCTTTATGAGAGAGGGAAAAAAGAGACACTAGTGAGAAAAATATTGTTTATAGCTGCTTAAGCTTAAGTGATTAATGGAACAAGATGTTTTGCAGACATTTCACATTAATTAAAAACAATATTTTTGTGTAATGAGTACAAAATTACAATTACACAATTAAAGTACTAATTTGCAATTTGCTGTATTATAAGAGGAATAAAGCTATTTAGGCTATGATGTTATTTAAAAGTAATAAAAAATGGGACGATACTGCCATTACACCCCCATATCATTGATTATTTTCCTATATTTTTTCCCATATGTCCTGTTATCTTTTATTTCATGCATACTCATAACTTAAGTGTGTACATTAATTCTGATGTCTTAATACAAAAGTTCATAGTTCATTAATCTCATACAGTAAATGCTGTAAGTTGATCTGATCTTAATGTGAGCTGTTAATGAGACTTTTCCTCCGTCAGATGGCCCCTACAACCTGAAAGTGAACTGTGAGCAGGGTCTAAAGACTGGCGAGGTGTTCACTGTAAATAAGGGTGAGATGGTGTTTTTAGACTGCCTGGCCGACTCGAACCCTCCCAACACCTGTGTGTGGATTTCCAGAGACGACAACGGCACAGAAGTGCTCATGACCGGCCCTCGTTTCGAGGTGGCGTCTCACACTCTGGGCCACGCCACAAACTTCTTGTGCAGGGCTTTCAACAACGTAACCAACAAACAGGATGAGACTCAATTCACGCTTGTGGTGGCTAATCTCGGGAAAGGTAACGATTGGATGATATTTATCTAGATATTTATTATGATGTTCTGTTTGACTTTGTCAGGAGAGATATTATTTCCCAGCCATGGCTGAGCATGTGTAATGATTATAATGATTTGCCAGGGGGACTCTGATAAGCATGATGTATGCCTAACAAAGGCCACCGTTTTTTTCAGTTGCTAGGCACATATTAACACCTTATGAGAAATATGTGTTGCATGAAAAGCAAATAGATGCTAACAGCTGTTCCAAGAACCTGCTGTTGTTTTTTACAGCATCTATGTGAGGTTTAATGCTAACCTCAGCTTTAAATTTTAGAGAGATTGAAAATCTGATGTTCATTCTAAGATTCGTTTTGCAATTATTTGTGCATATTCATCCAGGGCAAAGCAGAATTTCGATCATTAGAGACTATCTTATATTTGATCTTATATTATTTTATAACTTACAATTTTCATTGTTCAGACACAAATAAGCCACACTGATAATAATCGGTTACTGCATTGTCTATCTATATATTATAAACATAAAAAAATTAGAAATCTGTTTTCAGGTAGAGAAAATCTTGTCCAGGAGGAAACTGCCGTGTCCACTTTATCCGTCATCGCAGTCTTCTCATTACTCATTATTGTCTCCATGCTAATTGTGCTCTTCAAGAAGACCTGCCATCCGAAAGAAGGTACTTCTGACCTCCGCATATAGTGCTTTGTGTTGTACGTGTGTGTGTATGTTGTGCTTTAGTGTTTGCGAGCTGAGTGCACATACTGAATGCAGGTCTGTCATTAGTTGTTTATAGAAAGTCTCACCCAGCCAAGCTGTTCTGGGATTTGAGTTTAAGCAAATGACAATTTATTCCGTAATTTGACTGCAGCTAGGAGCACGCTGAGGTGTGCAGGCTTTATCCAAATCAGCTCGAGTTCATGAGAAGAGGAAGTCCAGAATTTTTATTATCATTGTTTTTCAACTTCCTTTCCTGGCTATGATATCATATCCAATTCTGTATTTTCTCTCTCCTGTAGTGTTCATGAAAGTCTACAGCAGGTAAGAGAACTCGGGCTTGATTAGATATTTACTGAGTGATATATTTACTTTATTACGCCATGCTTAAATGATGTCTGTTTTGGTTCCTCCTTCTTTAGGCCTATCCCAGAACAGAAAGGTCTACATCGTTCAGGTAAGCACCCTACATAATTTACTCACTAATGCAACAAGTGTGTGTGTGTGTGTTATTAAGCGATGCTGTGTACATAACTCCTGGTCACACAGACGTATTACAACCACTTTTATCGGCTTCAAAACTATTACCAGTAATTATAGGGTACCGGCTGTAGTCAGTGTAAGCCATAAACATTTGAAGCTTCATGATGACATCAGTTTCGATGTACAGTTTCAGAGACCTTCGTACTGGTCTTCCAACTAAGTCAATACTGCCGCGTGGGCTTCGCTGCGGAAGTAGGGAACTTGTTTTTCAGACAAAGCGAAAGCAGTAAATAGACATGTAAATCAGGAGTGCAAGCACACATAGTACACTACTAAGAAGACTAAGATGCAATACAGCTGGAAAAAAAAATATATAAAATATATATATAAATAATAATAACAGTAATAATAGCTATTCTATAAATAATAAAAATTGTACTAACAATTTAAATGAAAGCAAGCCTTTATAAAACATTACTGTTATTATTTAAAATATTATAACTAACCAAGAAAATTATTATTATTATTATTATTATTATTATTATTATTATTAATTTGTATTAAAGTAAACAAAGTGCATTCACTTTGTTAAATACAAATATTTTTTGAAATTGTAAATAATAATAATAACACTTTTTGAAATAATTATAAAATATAATAATAATCGTAGTAGTAATAATAATAATTATTATTATTAGTAGTAGTTGTAGTAGCAGCAGAAGCAGTTGTATTTGAACATAATCTTAAAATGGTAACAAACTAATAGAATATAGACAAGAAAATTAAATATATATACAAAAAAAATGAACAAACAAACAAATAAATATAAAGATTTTAACACTTGTTTAGATGCACAGTGTTTCTTTTTTTTTTTTTTTTTTTTTAGTGTATCACAAAGTAATGATTGTGGATTTTAACCTGAATAAATTCTAGTCCAAAATCTTTTTCAAGTTTCGTGACTGTTGCCTGACTCCTTAAATTCAGACTGCATACAGTACATTTAATGCATCATTCAATTGTTATCCTTATTATTTTCTTCTTACAGGCCATGAGGATGCCACTGAAGATTTTGGCATCTATGAGTTTGTTTCCATACCTGGGAAAATGGAGTCCAGACAGGTTAGTCATCTGTTCTGATCTTTTGGTCTTTTCTGGTCTTTTGTCATTTGTCCATTTTTGTACTGACCTGAGTTTCAACAAACCAATTACAGTAGATCTGACCCCTAATGTGACATCTTATAACAAGAAATGCTATCTCAGCGTCTTGATCAGCTGTGCTGTTCTATGGTGGGGCGTGGCTCAGCAGTAGCTCATTTACATGATGCTTAAACAGAGCATTTGGAAGAGTGACACAGAGCTATGGGTTATGAGAAAATTGCACTATCTGAGAGGTTTTTCAGCTGGAGAATTAACACGCACATTGGAGGAACTCTGAGACCCCTTTAAACTTTTGGAAAAGGAAACTGTAGAAAATTCTGACCTTTAAATACAAATACATTATTCAGAGTTAAGCGATAATGTGTTCCAAAGAGATGCAAATGCATTTATGAATAGAAACTGCACTATTTTTTAAAAAGTAAACTTGCTGTAAAGGTTAACAGTGAATTTGGTTCAGAGTTTATTGGTACTGGAGAAGATTCTAGTTTAACTGAGTGATTACAATCCAAATCAAGATATTTGAAGCACTAAACAGATACAGAGATTTGTGCTACACCCCACATTGGTTTTCTGCAATATTCACTTTATGTTTTCCAGGCATCCTGCAGATCTTTGACACTGCTCGATTCAGCCAGAGATTTGCATACCATCTATGATGTCATCAAGCACGTTCCTGAAGCTTCAACCCTGAGTCTGCTGAAGTGAGCAACAATGGAAACAAACAGGATGGATTTAGGAAAGAAGTGTTTTTTGCAAAAAACATTTTTTTTTAACAAAAAAAAAAAAAAAAAGCACTGGCGATGCTGGTCAATGCCATCTTTCTTTATTTCTTCTTAGCATCACTTGAATATCAATTTACTCTTTAAACATTCCATAAGACCCGTAACGAATGGGAATCAAAATTATAATCCGATCATATTTTTTTAAAGGTGATTTTCGTTATTTATTCACAACATATTTCACCAGGGTCTACAGTTTTGTATATAGCTTTTCTTGGTTTTGTTACCGTTACTTTCTTGTCACTGACGTTCAGCTTTAGTTGTATTACAGGATATCTAAAAAGCTTTACAACAATTATGATGTGATTCCGGTATCTGTTCATACGTTACCGGCTTAATCGATACCTAAGAGTATTTATATATTTATATACGGCAATATCAAATGCAGACTAGCCACTGCTCCATCTGTCATGCATGTAAATGTGTGAAAGTTTCTTAATCTAATACTGTATTTTTTTTTTTTTGCACATGTCATACATTGTCATAGAATTCAAATATGCTCTGCATATTAGATTGCAGATGCAATTTGTTGCAAATATTCACAGCGTTTAAGAAAAAAAAAAAAAAGCTCTTTATTTTGACAATAAAGATTTATACCAGTTGCATGTTGATTTATTCCATAGTGCTGCTGAAGGCTCAATTCTGATTGGTTGGTCAGAATTTATTAAATATTTTTCTATACCAGCTGGTCTTATGGCAAGAAAATAAATAAATAAATAAATAAATAAATAAATAATAACTCTGTAATTAGGAACTGCTATAATATAAGTGATAACCAAAACGTATTTACATGTTTCAGGCCCAAACCCATTAAACATAACTTTAAAGGGACTGCAATTTGTTTACTTTAATAAAAATAAATAAATAAACTGATAATAATAATGAAAACAATGCGGAGCTACATGTATAAAAAGAATAATACACTTTGAACCATGGTATTGTCTGCCATGTTTCATTACTTATTTATTGTACAATGAGTAGTTTGTCCTCAGGCGCTGTCCACTTCGTCAGGAGTCCAAACAAAAGAAACGACAGAAGGTTTAGAACACGATTCCAGCTGGGATCTTCCCTTGAGCCGTGGCATTTATTTAAAAAAATAAAAATAAATAAATAAATAATAAAAAAACTCCGGAGGCATTTTCAATACTATGAATATATCTAAGACATCTAATCTAGCTAATTTCAACAAATAGCATTAATACTAAGGCTGTACAAGGGTCCATGGTCACCGGTTCAATCCTATTTATTTATTTATTTTTTAAAAAATGTGATGCCGATGTTTTTAGGTCAACTTCAATCAGATCCTTTTTACTTTCATTTCATTTATCATCAATGCATATGGTGCACTTCTAATCCTGACAACTAAAAGGCACTTTGGTATACAAGGCCGGTTTAGTGGAAGCGGGTCATAATACTGCTCCTACCAGAATAAAGTGTACGTGTGAGCAGGCTTTATGGTGGGAGACCATCTGTTCACTGTGTACTTTGCAGGAGGAGCAGAGGAATTACAGCAACAACTGTCTGCTGCTCCAACCACTCCCTCATTTGACAGGCAAATCATCAGCGCTGCCATTGTCTTTATTAACCAGGAACTAGAGCAGTATTATCCACTTTATTCGACAAACTTCTCTCTAGAAACATTTGACCAATTTTCTTATTGCTGCACGAAGATTTCAATGTCTTCTGATATGAACATATTGGTCCTTCGAAAGTTATGGAAGACTCTACAGACACTTGTTTATATAGTGATACTACAGTATGTGACCAAAGGTTTGTGGATCCGTGACGATCACACCCATACGTGAGCCTTCTCCAAACGGCTGGCACAATGTGACAAAGTTGGAAATGCACAATTGTATGCAATGTCTTCCATTGCGGTAGCATTACAGTTTCCCTTTCCTGGATGAAGCCCAAACCTCATCCAGCATGACAACTCCCCTGTGTACACAGTGAGATCCAGGAAGACAAGGTTAAATCTGGAAGAACCTGAGCAGGATGGGGAGGTTGGGTAATTTTCATCCACTGCGGCAGGTGATGCTGTGACATCAGCGGCAGGGTAAGGAGGCAGAGTGACATGGAGCATAGTGACCGAGAGGGGCACGATCACAGAAAATGGCATATTGGCAGAGTAGGACGTGGTTGAAGAGAAGTACATGGTAGCATAGGGTGTTTTTAGCAGTGATATTGGGAGAGCGGAGCATGGTGGTAGAGTGGTGTTCTCAACAGGGCATGGTGGCAGAGCAAGGCATGGTGGTATAGGGTGTATTTACAGTAGCAGAGGTATTGGGAGAGCGGGGCATGGTGGTAGAATGGTGTTCTCAGCAGGGCATGGTGGTAGAGCGAAGCATGGTGGCAGAGGAGAGCATGGTGGTTTTGTAATCAGAGAATGGGAGAAGAAAGGTAGAGGAACATTCTTTGTGGGGCATATCGGCAGAACTGGGCTTTGGAGCATTGTGGCATAATGGTGTTATAAGCAGGGCATGGTGGAAAAGCATTGTGGCAGTGCATGGGGTAAGGAAGATTAGGAAGGTATTATCTGTGGGGCATATTGGCAGAGTTGGGCATGGTGGCAGATTGGAGCACATTGGCACAGCGAGTATCGTGGTATAGTGGTTTTCTAAACAGGGCATGATGGTAAGAAGGTAACGCAACATTGTCTGTGGGTTATACTGCCAGAGTGGGAAGAGACACGGTGGAAGAGTGGAGCATTGCGGCTTAGTGGTTTTCTAAACCAGTCATGGTGGTAAGAAGGTTGAGCAACATTATCTATGGAGCATATTGGCAGAGTGGTGCATGATGGGCAGGGTGGAGCATTGTGGTATAAGGGTCTTCTAAGCAGGGCATGGTGGCAAAGAATGGTGACAGCGCATTGTGTTAGGAAGCTTGAGGTAACATTCTCTATTTCAATGTTAATATTAGTGCTTGACCGTCTCAATCCAACTAACACATTGGCTATATGAGAATCTTTCCCCTCAAACTCTCCCTAGTTCCACCTCACTTCAGATTTGGTCTAAAATATCTTGATAAACAAGAGAATTAATGATGCTTTATAAATTCCCAAGAAAGCCAGGACCACCAGCCAGCGATCTACTGTCTGACCACTGCAATGCTAAATAATCTTTAGACGTGTCGATACATGTAAATCTTGATAATCCTAAGAAATTCATACGTTTTTGAAGAATGTTTCTTGTGTTAGAAAGATGAAAATTTTTCTAAGGTTTGGGTGCAAATTTGAGGAAGTGTAGTTTTCATTTGGTTCCGAATCATTTTTACAGTTGTTTAGACCTATATTCCCTACATAAATTCATTTTCACACAAATACACCAGCATGTCACTGCTTCCCGAGAATGTGTTTAGTGTAAACGTTTCCTGGAGATGGAGCGTCTGTGAACGAAAAGAGGGGGGGTTCTTTCATAATAACTGTCTTTAGCAAGAAAAACAACTTACAGGCAAACAGTTAAAGTGACACTGGTAGTCAATGTTGTTTCATATGATAGACGAAACGGGTACAGTGAAGTGCAAAAGTTTGCATACCCTCAGGGAAAAAAAACACAGATATTTATTTTACATCAACATGATATTTGGTGTTCGGTTTCATAATCTTTTGCTTATCACAAATTCATTTCATTCTCTTTATCCAACCGTAATTTAACAACCATCATTATTTTATAACTAAAAGGTTTGTCAGCCTCTCAGTGGGCCCCTACTGGCCTGGGGCCCCAAGCACCTGCCTGTTGACAAGCATCACCTCTGCCCCTGGTGGTAATGAAGATAGATGTGATCCATTTGCTCCAGTAAGCCACCATCATCTGCTTGGAACGGCCTTGTTGAGGAGCAGAGGATTCTTTCTGTACTACTCTAAGTTGTTCATCAGGTCCATGTGCTCCACTTTCTGTCCATCCGTGTTGCACCCAATCTCCACAGAGTTGTCAGAAACTTTCTGAAGGTCTGTGGTGTACACAGTGATGAGGAATGGGGAAGAGCACGGTTCCTTGCAGTTTTCTCCCTCTTCCTTTTCACCCTGTACATCGACTTTCAGTACAGGTTAGATCTTTGCTATGTTCAGGAATGTTCTTGCTGATTATTTATAATATTTATAGAATAGAGTCTTATTATCACTTTGTGAGCCTTAAGTAATGACTAATAATTAGTATTAGGATTACTATCTTAGAATTAAAGAATTACAAGCTGTACAATAACACTTTATTAGTTTCATATGAATTACTGCCAAATCTGTATGTTTGGGAGCCATGGGTGCCATGTTCAACATGACAGATGCATAACATCTAGAAACCACCATTTTTATGTTTAGACCTGTAAAAACAAAGATGAAAATGTTCATTTAGTTGGAAATGGTATTATCTTCATACAGTATGAGCACATGACATTTTCTCTCCAGTACACTGTCTATATTTCCCTTTATTATCCTCATTATGGTGACATGGTGGCTTAGTGGTTAGCCCTATTGCCTTGCACCTCCACGGTTGGGATTTGATATCCGCCTCGGGCCTGTGTACATGGAGTGTGCATGTTCTGCCCGTACTTGGTGGGTTTCCTCCTACAATCCAAAGACATGTAGGTTAGGCTAATTGTTTTTTCCAAATTGCCGGTAGTGTGTGAATGGCAATCAGGTGTTGAGCTGGCAACCCGACTCCTTAAGTAACTGTCACAAAAACCCTTACCTGGTTTGCCGGATGGCACGGGGACGGACCAAATTGCCAAAAATTACCAAATATAGGACCATCATAGTAATTATTTTCTAGACGCGTACTTGTTTAAAGACATTGATAACATTGTAGTAATCTAGGTCCTAAAAATGTTAAACAGTGAAGAGAAATTGCAGTGTACACAATAGTAGACCGCCACTGGATCTCATATGGGTATGGTTTATTGAGTTTGGCTTGATCTTGTTTTTATATGGTGTCTTGATTACATGCATATATTTATTTATGACACGCATGCCTTTTGACCTAATTACGATTATAATGATTAAATAGGTCTTGGTAATAAAAAAAAGCCCTGAATAATCTATGGCACGGTGAATTAATTTTTAAGTCAATTTTTTTTTTTTTTTTTAAGTTTAGTGTGCAATACAGTACTTACTGTTTTAGGACTCTTTTTATTTTATTGTATTTTATTTTATTCTGTCTTGTACAACCGTGAGCAACTGTAACCAAGATTAAGCAATATCCTTCTGGGATTAATAAAGTTCTTTGAATCTTGAATCTAATAAATATAATGTTCACCACTGGCCTCCACGCTCCCTAGTTGGACTACAGGTCCTAGATGGATGGATGGATCATCTGTTTTTATAGCCTGTTTATATGTCTGCAGCTAATTTACGATTGTACATCACCTTGGTCAACTGTTTTGTGTTAAATGTGCTTTAAAAATAAGTTTGCCTTTGACTTGACTTATGAACCGGCTTCTTTTGTCACATCACTGAAAGATGATAATCAAATAAATGCATAATCAAATAATATAATGTTGCATGTCTTTTGAGTTTTTTTTTTAAAATATTTATTAAAAATGAGTATTTGATAGATTTCCTTCACTGTGATTCTTTACAAATATAAGTTATGCAGAACAGTAACACTTAATGTTTGGAGAACGTTTTGAAGAGAGCCAACCTACTGTACATACAATCTCAGATTACAGTAGTGTGTGCAACAAGTAGGCATTGCTGCCATCTGGAGGTTGTGTGGCGCAACAACTGATTTTTGTATTATTATTATTATTATTATTATTATATTTGCGAGTTTGCATGTTCTCCACGTGCTTGGTGGGTTTCCTCCGGGTAATCCAGTTTCCTCCCACAGTCTAAAGACATGTAGATTAGGCTACTTGGCGTTCCCAATCTGCCCGTAGTGTGTGAATGAGTGTGTGAGTGTGTGTATGTGTGTGTGCCATGTGATGGATTGGCACCCTGTCCAGGGTGAACCCCGCCTCGTGCCCTAAGCCTCCTGGTATAGGCTCCAGGTCCCCGTGACCCTGTATAGAGGACAAAGCAGTATAGAAGATGAGTGAGTGAGGACATTATGAGGCACAATTTGGGTTGTATTCATATGTAAGATGTAGTAGTCATATGTAAGATAATTTGAGATGGTATTTGTGTCTCAGGAATCATAAAACTGATTAAACTGATTGGTTCATACTAGTGTACACAAAATTAAAAGTAATACAAAATAATCTACAAACCGGATTCCGAAAAAGTTGGGACACTTAACAAATTGTGAATAAAAACTGAATGCAATGATGTGGAGATGGC
>JAQQZT010000023.1:25698212-25710316 GCA_030068275.1 Clarias platycephalus
CTTTCTGTCGAGTAGAGCCCATGACATGCATAAAACAACTTAAAATAACTGACTTTCTGTCGAGTAGAGCCCATGACTTGTAAAAAAAACAACCCAAAATAACTGACTTTCTGTTGAATAAAACTCATGACTTGTATAAAACAACCCAAAATAACTGACTTTCTGTTGAGTAAACCCATGACTTGTAAAAAAAACAACCCAAAATAACTGACTTTCTGTTGAATAAAACTCATGACTTATATAAAACAACCCAAAATAACTGACTTTCTGATGAGTAGAGCCCAAGACATGCATAAAACAGCTTAAAATAACTGACCTTCTGTTGTGTGGAGCCCATGACATGCATAGTGAAAATTGTTCAGCTAAATGAGATCTACAAGTGTGCTAATTTTCATTAGTTTTTGAGCATGTTACGACCTCAAAAAGACCCAGAAAAAGCTGTTGTCATGGTGCTTGGGCCGTAATAATTATCAGTGTATGCAGCTGAAATGTTAAATTCCTCTCTGTAATGTCTCTCCATATTTTGGTTATCCCTGAAAATGGTTTGACACAAAAACTAGTTTAAAAAAAAACATTGCTGTCTCTCTGCTACTGAGGCCAAGCCATGATAGAGCTTGTTGATTTTGACCAGATGCCATGGCGAACGTAACCCGACTAAGCCATGAAATTCCTTAGGGCATCGTGTGCTGACTCTTTCAGTAATCGTTCGCACCTCCTCGGCTTACAGTTATCCTTTGCACAGAGCAGTCTAAGTTTCCTTAGTATGCCAGCATTTCAGTTTAATTAGTTTCATCGGTCAATTTATTTAAGTTAACATTTTTGCGTAGTGCTACAGAACCTGATCCGATGAGACATCTGTTTTTAAACTTGAAGTGAAGAATTATCGCACAGTTCTATTTCCCCGTCATGGGTAAACCTAATGGTTTTACGTCATGTTGTCAATCACTCATTGCACCGAAGAAAATTAACCAAGTCAAAGTTTGTAAAAGTCTGTGAAAACTTGCTTGTTGAAAAATATACTATCAGCATATTTCATATACATATAATATCAGTGCATTTATGTGCTACAGAAGCTGCTGTGAGTTGCTACTACAAATTTTTTTAAAATGACCAAACATCGCTTGAACATAGTTGATGTTCCCTGTTCTGAAACTATGCTGTGCAGGATTTGAAATGATGGAGGGGATAGGGGTCTGACTCCATCTGCCCCATGCTTTTCTCACCTTCTGTCTTTTAAACCATAGTTGCATCATAGGCCAGCTTCCCAGCATTATTCTTCAAAGTCTGCAAAGCTCTGTATCTGCTTGTGGTTTTCTACTTATCGATGAGCCTGTGGTAATCCTCATGGAGATCCATAAGGAGTTTCTCATCAGGGTAGCAGTGTTAAGTGCTAAGCTCTGTAAACATTTCATCAAAAGAAATGATGCATTGGACCACAGTTTGCGAAGAAATGCTGCATTTTGTCTAATTATCATGTTCCAGACAATATTGCTGACTCTGAATAAGCTTTGGTTCATCTATATTCATTTATGTCTCTCTATCTCTCTCTCTATCTCTCTCTCTCTCTCTCTCGCTGTCTCTCAGGAGGAGCTGAGGGAGCTGAGGGAGCAGCCTATTGATCCGCAGGCTGAGCAAGAGATCATCGACAGCATAGAGGAGGTGTACTTTTCCAACGACTCCATTGACATGGTGCAGTACGAGCTTGAGGTGCGTTCGCTTAGTTTAACACCTGTATTAACTCCCAGGGCCGCCTACTGAGTCTGAAACCTCCCACAAATTCTCAAGGCAAGAGTGAGGGCATAACTTTCTCAATCATTCAGGAAGGAAGCGTGAACCCTGAAACTGCAATTGTGGGCTCGTGTGAAGATTGTAGCCAAATCCAGGATTGATGGATTATCCATTTATTGTGGGTGTGAAATCTCATTAGATTTGGTGATGCATTACAAACTGCATTATAAATGAGTACGACCAGGCAAGGGGAGAGTAATTCCTCTTATTCATGCACTGCTTCCTTTATTTAAAGTTTATCTTTATTTATTTGGCAAATGTTGGACAGTATTACTTAAAATGTCCTTCAAAGCCATTGTGCATCAAATATCTATATGGAAAATTGTGCATATGTGAAAAAAAAAAAAAAAAACTTTTGAAGACATCCATCGAGAGGTGAAATTTGGATTATTGTTGTTTTGCTTTCTTCCTTAGAGCATTGCAAGGTTTGTGTGCTTGATTTGCTCTCTCTCTCTCTCGCTCTCGCTCTCTCAGAATCTTCCCCCAGACCTGAACCTGCAGGAGCTGGAAGAGTACAGAGATAAGCTCAAAAGACAGCAAGCAGCTGTAAGTGTAGATTAAAGTACAATTACATCCTCGCCCTCACAATGTTTCATCAACTGCTGTTGTTCTCCTTCCCTCTTCTTTCTGAAAGAGGTTTATTTCATTTTCAGGACTTTCAGAAAATAGAGGTCCATTGGCATGTTGTACTGGCTAACCCCAATCCTTGTGCAATGACTCTGACTTGTATTCCTTTTTTTGTTCTCAGCATATGAAAAATTACTTGCCTTTTCATCCATAGACAGCTGTCTGCACTTCTTTCTGCAGGTTTATGCTTTTCAGTAACAAATGGAATCTTCACAAGTGAAACTCGGGTCTTAAACCGAGAGTAGACATACTGAGCTGTCTATTGCTTAAACAATCAACCCTAACAGGGTGCACCTGGGCCACACGAAACACTTGTCAGTCACATGTTCCAGTAATTTTTTATTTTTTATTTTTTTAAATGGGCGGGTTCAAACAATGGGTGGCGCTTTCTAATTTGTTTAACACATCTAGCCATACATAACAGGTGATGAAAGCCGAAACTCTAACCTGTCATCTCATCTCATATTCAATTCCAGGTGTCTTTACTGTATAGAAAAAGGAAAAAAAGTGGCCTGACTGTTCTAATCATTTCAATGTGTAGTAGCTACATTATAATTCATAATAGTTACCAGGCTGGCCAAGGCACAGAAGTATGGTCAAGTTTAAACATTTGCATATTTAGAAGACAAATAAAAAAATATATAGTTGCAAGCAATGATGAGCGGGCCCAAGCACCTTGGGTGCAACTGAAAGACAGTGGGCACGGTGGGCGCATGCATTTAAAGGGGACACATCAATACCATTATAACATAGTTTTAGAATAGGGGGTATTTTATGTCAAGACCTTCGAAACTCCCCGGATGCTGGGGAAAAAGCATCACACAATGATGTCATTCAGTGTGTTGTCATTGAAGTCACTCAATATGATGTCATTCAATCCTCATTGTCTTGAGATCACATAGGCCTGGTTTGGTCGTGGTCATATAAATTAGGAATAGGAATAGTGTATCAAACTCCATTGGGTGTGTTGTGAAAATGAACCAAAATAACTGACTTTCTATTGAGTAGAGCCCATGACATGTGAAAGTTGTTCAGCTCAATGAGCTCTAAATGTGTACTGGGTCTTGCATGCATATGTGCAAGTGTGTATAAGATATGCAGCACAATCTCTTGTGAGATGCTCAGGGATCCTAATTGCAGCAGATTACAACCTGTCTGCTGATTTTCATGACTTTGTGAGAATGTTAAGACACCCAAAAAGTCCCGGATGCTGGAAAGAATGAATAATATTCTTTAGAAGAATAAGAGGGCCCTCACGCACTATGACGACATAGGACTGATGTCATGGTGCTTGGGCCCTAATGAAGACAACACTTACAATTAATTTAGGTTATATGACCGTTAGTTCTGACCGAGCAATTTGATGACCGAGACGACCAAGACCTCAAACTGATATGAACTGTGGTAATGTACCTACTGTAATACGCACCTTAATTTTGATTTAAGAAGTTGTTCTGTTAAGTTCTACCTATTGGGGAAATATGTAAATATCAGTTTGAAAGTTTGCACACACACACACACACACACACACACACACACACACACGATACTAGACAGAAGAGTTAGAACGCACATATTTTTTATTCTAGTGTTATTCAAATATAAGTTGTTCAAATCCAGTGAAATAACTGAAATGATGAAAACAAAGGTAAGCGGTAAGCTGCAAAACCGTATAACTCCTTTCAACTTATTTAAACATCATCTGTGCTGCTGATGCAAACACTTTTCATTTTCCGACTTCAGTCTTTGCCTAGAATGCAAGCAGATCCTGCTATTATTTCATTGTATCTGATATCTTGGGATGCCACTTCAGAATTGTTGAGCGTGCAGTTTCCTGCAGAGTGTTTTTAAAATGACTTAATCAGGTTTGACGTATATTTACATCAATTCCACACAGTATTTGATTGTTCCTGAGACTTCAAAATGGAGCAGAGAAAAAAAATTATCTATTGCATACCATGGGGAAAAATATGTACAGTATCAGTCAAACGTTTGGACACACCTTCTAATTTAATAGTTTTTTTTTCTTCTTCAAGATTCTAGAGCAATAATGGAAATGTAAAAATTCTGAAATAAAACCTATGGAATTAATTTAACAATAACAACAATCAATTATTTATATATTATAAAAAAAAGTATTATTGTTGTTATACATGAAGGCCAATCTGAAATAGTTCTTACAAGAACTTTGTATTGTCAAGTGCATTTGCAAAAACCATTAAGCACCATGATGAAACTGGCTCTCATGAAGACTATCTCAGGAAAGCACGACCAAAACCTACCTCTGCTGCAGAGGAGACGTTCATTTAGAGTTACCAGCCTCAAAAAGCACCAGTTAACAACCCGCACCTCGGATTAGAGATTATGAAGACTTTACAGAGCATAAGTAGCAGACAAATCTCAATATCGCCTGTTCAAAGGAGATTATTGCATATTTTCGACGCCTTCAGCATTGTTTTACATTGTAGAAAGAAATAATAATCAGGAAAAACAATGGGATTATCAGGGTATAACTGTGGACTGGTAGTGTAGGATGGAAAATACATACAGTAGTCAAATATTTTATGCTTGATGGGGAAAATAAGCAAAATGAAATGAGTTCAAGATTAATTCTCTTTCTGAATATAAAGTTTGTGAGCGTAAGCCCAGCTTTTGATCTTATACTGTAAGTGTCTCCAGTACTTTTCATACCATCTCAAGAGCCTGTAATTCTTTCAGTTGCAATATTTATATCAGGTCTGGAGACTGAAAGTGCAGCATTATTTCTGTTGAATTTGCCATGTTTAATTTATACTTCATATCATATTTAAACTTTATATTCCAATTTCAGCTTATCCACAGAAGACAGAGGTCCATTGGCATGACGTAATGTTGCCCTGGCCTAAGGTCCATGGTTTTATCCTCAACTTCTCAGAGTTTTTACGTTTCTCATGGGGGATACAAACTTTTATACTAAACGTGTTTAGTTACAGTGCCTTCTGCTTTACATCTCCCTCAGAGGTTACTCAAGTTTTTTGTTTTTTGTCCTTTTCAGGTTTTATCATCTTTTTAAACGCTTTACTATAGGTTACATCTTAGATCAGCTAAATAAAAAGCTCAGCTCAGATTTTTTTGTGATCGCTATATGATTATAGGGATATTAGACAAAATGTGTTATCCTTAAAGGTAATTCTATGACAGAATGTTTATACAAGGTGGTGTTCTAGTGAAACCGAGACTTTTGAGTGTGCGGAATAGCAGAACAAAGTTTTTTAGTATCACAGAGCCATGATCGGTCTGCCTGCTTCATGTCTGAAACTCTGGCCTTCCAGGAACTCCTTAAATGGCCCAAACATGTGGAAATGGCTTGGAGCAAGGTCAGGAGTATACACGGGATGTGGCAGTAACTGCCAGCTGAGGTCCTGTAACGTGCAATGGACGTACAGTTCCCCTAGACAAATGCATCTCTTCAGCAAGTTGAAGACAACCAATTTGTAGATTTTCAAGGATCAGCTGTTCCACTCACTGAATGTTCACAGGAACCATGCTGTAGGCTTTGTACAGCCTTGTGTGGGATCTTCATTCACAGATGTAGGGCCTTCTTTAAGACAGCAATATAGTATTATTGCCTTCAAGAAAAAAAAGGTCCTGAATAATAATGCATTCATTCAAAAAGAAACACAGTTTTTTATGTTGAACTTTTGTGACCATTTTTATTCATGTAAAATAAAACATTACTTATAGAAAAAAAATCTTAACTTTTTTATATTTTACAATTTCAAAATGAATGATATTCCAGATATCTTAAAATAGCATAGTGTGACATCCCTTAGCCCTAAAATGAGCCACGCCCGTTCTCTATGATCCAGAGCCAAGTCTGGGTCTTGTACCCAAACCTGAGCAACAGCCTTTTTTTTTCCTTTCTTTTTTTTTTTTTTCTACTGTCTGCGCCACTTGGGGGCAACATAGACTCGTAACTTTGCTTTTACACATTTGCTAACATTTCCGTCACACCAGCGTGATCAATCTTCTGAAGTCCGAGCCTTGTAGCCTGAGTCTACATGTTTCACAAGATGCTTTGAACCAATGCATGGTGCCATCAGGTTTATCATTCTCAGAGTGAATGTTTAACAGAACAGTCCATCACTTTCTAGGCAGTGTGTGTGCTCATGCTGCATGTGTCTTTTTAAGAACAAACAATGCTCTTTGCTTTTGATTTAGGATGAGCCAGGGTTCACACATACCTGGGAGGATGAGCTGCACAGAAAACACATTAGAGACAAGCATGAGCTGTTTAGTTGTTTATTATTCTATTCTATTCTATTCTACTTATTTATTTTTTATTTTCATTAACAAAGTGATTAATCACTATATAAACCCATGATTATAGATGATTTGGTTTAAGTAGTTTTTTTTGTATGCAGTGGCACTATTAAATGTTTTTTATTTAGATAGGACAGAAGGTGTTGATTAATTAATCAATAAGCTCAGCTCTTACTATAGTGCAGGGTGTAAATAGAGTCATGCATTTGTACTAATATGTTATAATTTCTGAACATGACTTGTTTGTTTACTGTTTTTGAAAGGAGTCTCCATGCCAGTGCGTTGTAACAGTCAGAAGTAAAGCTGTAACTTTTGAGTTTTGGGTATGGGAAAGTCTTCCGGATTGACCCCGCCACCAGAACGTTAAAATATTAATCAGAAAATCTCCAGTGAGATGATTAACCGGGAAACATTTTAATGTCTTCAGGACTGTTGACACGTCCTTGGCAAGAGTTCATCACTAAATTAATTGCTTGTCTGAGCTGCAACTGTCTCTTAGATTGTCAAAGGCTAATTTTAGACGTTTTATTTTCCTTTCTGATCCTATTGATTCTCTGACATACAGAATTGGAAGGAAATTCAGATCAGTCTGGAACCAGAGATTCCCCTTTACCATAGACATTTATTATTCTGAACCTTGCCTGCAATGAGCCTTCAGTTGCCCTTTGTGTGGAGAAATAAGTTATTAGCACAGGTGAAGCAAACTGATTAAAGCTCATGGACTGGGGGAACTGAGATAAAGCAGTGAATAAGAATAGTTATTTTTTTCCCGATTCATATTAGCCCCGCTGTCTCGGCTCTCAGTCTGTTTCACTACCTGCTCTAATCACACGTGCACACACACACAGCCCACACAGCCCACACACCCACACTTGCACATCACTACTCAAATCCAGTCTGCTATGTAAGAAAACCGATCTGCCTTTATAAATCATTGATGAAGCGATTAATAGTCATCTCTTAATGGTTGCTCCTTTTGCAGCCATCTTGAAGCTGCATGTGTGTGCTTAGGGCAACGTTAGGTTTTACATCTAACTAAATTGTTGGTTCTTATTAGAAAAAAAAAATCATTTCCCAGGAAACGCGAGGTTTTGTGCATGTACAACACATGAGATACCCAGCCACAAGGACAGAATGGGTGGTGCTGCATGCCATGTTTAATTTGTTTCTAATTACTCAGGCTTTTTGTTGCTAATTACTCATGCTATTACAACCTGACTGTCAGACACAGAGATGATTAAAAAGCTAAGCCCCAAACGTGGTTTGTCTTTCGGTACGACAACGCTGTTTACTTCTCCATTCTGATTGGTGATTCAGAAGGTGTTTATTATTTTTCTATAATATTTTTCTATATTTTTCAACCTTCACTCATTATAAAATGTGCTCGTCTCTATAAGGGGCCAGACGATAAATCATTTGTTTTAAGGCATATCAATATATTTTGAAACGAGATAAATCTCCTCCTGGAGGAGAGTGGAGTGTTCGATTCCCGCCTCTGGTCTGTTTGCATGTCCTCTCATGTGCTTGGTAGATTTTCTCCAGGTACCCCAATTTCCTCCGTAGTCCAAAGACGTGCAGCTTAGACTAATTGGCGTTCCCAAATTGCCTGTTGAGTGTGTGCGTCCTGTGATGCTTTGGCACCCTGTCTAGATGAATGAAAGAATGAATGAACAGATCTCCTCCTCTTCCGATGCTATCACTGTCTCCTGGGTTTGCAGAAACAGTAAGCATCTTTATTTTGCCACTAGGTCGTGAACACCTGTCATCAATGTTTTCCACAATGTGGATTTGTGCTGCCTTGTTGAAATATGGTACTATGCTAGCATGCAAGTATTAAGTTTAAAGGCGAAAAAAATCTATGAAAATGTATTTACAATATTCTTCAGTACAGCATTATCACCACTATAAACTGCATTAAAAAGAGTGTGTTAGACTTTGTGCTGCTGCTGCAACCCTGACTGTGAAGC
The DNA here is from genome assembly GCA_030068275.1 of Clarias platycephalus. Taxonomy (NCBI): domain Eukaryota; kingdom Metazoa; phylum Chordata; class Actinopteri; order Siluriformes; family Clariidae; genus Clarias; species Clarias platycephalus. Next base: position 25,706,897 of record JAQQZT010000023.1, read on the forward strand.
CTTCACGGCCTTGAAAGAAAACGCATTGCAAGCTTCATTTACCCTACGAAGCCCCGGGGTGATCATTGAGGGGAAAATTACACAATTGAGGCCACCTTTTACTCCATTCACTCAAAATACAATTCATTTCCACGTTTTGGTGAATTCGTATGCACAAGATGAGAAGAACCGCCGTAATGTCACCTCTGACTATTAACAGTGCCTTAACTGGCAAGGGTTGACCATATGGCTCCATATTGCGCCCCCCAACTGGACATATATTTATGTGCATATACATAAAAGGTGTGGGGAAAAAAAGACAAATTATAGTGACTTCTTGTTGATACAGGCTCTCTGTTATTTATATCTGTTGCATGAATTAACCAAGATGTTCACCCAGATTGTATATCACGTTCAACTCATTGCTTGATGTTCTGAAACGTGCCCTCAGTATGTACATTTTTGCATATTTATGACACCTCTGGAGGCTAAGTAGTCTAAGTCAATAGAAAACTTAATTTCTTCGCAAGTCAGCTTGTTATTCGTTTTGTTCTGTTTAGATTTTATTGTTGTGTTTAACCCAGTTTAAATCTGTTAGTCTTTGTGAACAGCTGAAGGAGGCCTATTGTCAGAGATGGGCCTATTTATTTGTGTCTCCTGCTTGCAAGGCATGAGCAACACGTAAAGATCACTATCCGTCTGACACTAATTCGTTTTTCTATCCGCAGTTCCTCCTAAACCATTCAGGGGAATTTGACCTTCACGTAAACTTTATTAGGAAGCATAGATGAGCACAAGCTATTTCATTGTCTAATACACATTTCTTTCAATTTTTTTTTTAAAAGGGGAAGGGTTGCGAGACATCTTCCTTAGAATGAATATGATTTATGATTATTATTATATTTATATTATTCTATTTTAAAAAATCCCTACTTTCAGGAAAATACTGCGATATACATTGTGTATTAATATTTGGCCGAAAAATCCCGATTCGTGACCGTCCTATCCGGTCCCTGATGTTTTTCAGAATATAAATCAGAATAATTAATATGCCAGTAATCTAGCACTTTGTATCCTTGAAGTGGGCGCAGCTATTTGCAGCACTCAACAGAGCCAATCAATGCAATAGTTTAGACCGAGTATGTAGAAGAAACAGGAACGAAAGCGCAGAGCTTGCTCGAAAAAAAAAAAAAAAAGGAAAGTACACTATAAACCCTTAAAGACGAATGAACAGATCAATATATGGTTATTCTTCCTGCAGGTAGTTACAAACCAGCTTGTCTCATATGTTCCACTGCACTGTTAAGATGTGTAAAGTCCCCAAACTGAGAGCCCAGTGTGACAAATCAACTAGAGTCCATTGACATTCATTTACAGCCCAACACCGTGCAAATGAAGATTCACTAACGATTGGTTGTTCCATACAAATACAAGGAATTAAACAGCCATCAAAGTTCAAACTGTCTACATGTTTAACATACAGTACAGTAGTTACTGAAAACTGTCAATAAATATTATTGAAATGCTATACCAATTTTACATTTCTTTTTTTAAATAATTTTTATTTTATACTTATAGAATTAGACTTATAATGACTGCTTATATAGAGATCTGAATCCTAACACAAACCTAACAGACCTGAGCTTAAAAAAAAAAATAAAAATAAAAACTTTTATTGACCGGACTTATAAAAATTTCATTCAGCGCCCTGATCTGTAGTCACAGCTAACACAGGCACTTGTATCTCAAATGCTCCACATAATAACAAAATATATCTGTTAAAGGTACAGTGTCGTCCCCCCCCCCCGCATGCAGAGTGATGCGAAACATCCACAAACAGTGTGTTCTGACAGAAGCCATTTTGTTTTGTCCTTTTTCTCCGTCTCTTGACAAGTTCCATTATTTTGTCTAAGCGGAATAAAAAGAGGCTGAGGAAGAAACTTCCGTTTGTAGCTGCATTACCAAGTCAAAGTGTCATTCACTAATAAATAAAATATCTATTGTGTTGTTTATTTATTTTTTCTCTTCTCATTACATATTTAGAATCTGCTTTGGAATGTGCTAACTATAGCTAGCATGCATCACTTGTGTGACACTGTGAAGGAACATGTTCGAAAGTTTGAATTGTTTCAGTGAAGTTTGGATGTGTTGACCGACTTGAATTAGTGCTGCTGATTAGCTTTTGTGTTTTTGGCCTAGGTTTTAGCAGTATGGTAATTATGTAGTTCTCCACGTCTCTCACTGCTGTACGGTCGTTCCTTGCTAATTGGCTACAGGATTAAATCGGGTGTATTAAATGAGACAGGATGGTAATGTGGTAATTCTGCGGTCCTCTCGGACCGGAGACTGACATTAATCCCATTGCCTCTGTGCTCAGTCACTCAGCCTAGTTTGAGGATTAATCCTACTACACTCTTTACAATGCTGTGTATCTGTTCTTCTGCCTGTTCGCCTGTGACAAATTAATATACAAACATGAGTAATGAATAGCGTAATGGACTTTGACAGAGGATTGATTTTTATGCAGAATTTAACAGCCTTTCTGTAAAAGCTATAAGTGATACATTTGACAACATTTTGCTTTTAATCTTATTTTTATTTCTTTTATTGATTGCTCAGTCGCTTTTTGACTAGATTTTGCTCTCTCTCTCTCTCTCTCTCTCTCTCGTTTTCTATAACACACACACACACTACACACACACTAATGCTCAGTGTCCTGTCCCACTGTTTGAGCTGGCACAGTGGTATCTGTCCTGTCATGTCCGTCTGTATTCTGAACAGCATCAGCACTCCTGCGTCCCGTGGCCCACCTGGCATGTTGCTCATTCCGTCTTTCTGTATGAGCCTGTCAGTGATCTACACCACCGTACGACCTCAATGTTCAGACCATCCGTCTAAGGGAAACTTTATCACCAGCTCATGTCACTTTATCAGATGGGCTTGGACGAGAACATTTGACTACTTTTGTCAAAATAACAGGTCACTTTCACTGGAGGAACTCTGGCATGCATTAATGCCTTTTAAAGTTTTAGTAAAAAACTATATTTCTTAAAAAACAAAAAAAAACACACACACACATATGTATCATTCTATTAGAGAGAGAGGTTTTTACATTTCCTTCTTTGTACATCACGACTGAGTCGGTCTTAGCTATGGCGTTAGCTATTCTTCAAACCAAGCTTAAACACTATACAGCTGTTCTACAGCAGTTTTCCAGTGCACATCATTTGAGATTGTTTTCTACTCTTTTCCAGGTTTGAACACACCCTTAACTGGAACTTTGCATTCCTCAGAGCTTAAGGGTTGTACTATGCACTACTATATACAGTGGGGGAAATAAGTATTTGATCCCCTACAGATTTTTTAAGTTTGCCCACTTACAAAGAAATGAAGGGTCTATAATTTTTATCATAGGTTTATGGTAAAGGATTGAGACAGAAT
>JAQQZT010000023.1:25710416-25724517 GCA_030068275.1 Clarias platycephalus
GGATCAAATACTTATTTCCCTCATTGAAATGCATCTTAATTCATAACATTTGTATCATGTGCTTTTTCTGGATTTTTGGTTGATATTCTGTCTCAATCCTTTTCCATAAACCTATGATAAAAATGATAGTGTTGTGGTGATATGATCTGGCTTTACTCAAAGTCGAGTTCTAGTTGCCTCAATGAAGTTTCACAAGTGTTGCTTTTTTATTAATGAACAGCATATTACACTTTCCAACCATTTTGGAAAGTTGTGTAATGTCTGCTAGACAGGTTAGTTCATGTTATCACTTACGTTATTGCAGCTGCAAACAATCACCCCTTTACCAGCCTCTCCTTTCGTCTTCACATTGGAGACACAACAACAGCTAGTCATGTTAACTAGAAACCAGAAAGTTCTGACACTTAAAATGCTAAATGCATTTCTCCTTACAGAATCTGTTCATCATATCAGATTCTTCATTGCTAAAAACTATTTATTATTAGCTTTATATTATTTAGATCTCTTTGTCCCTGACTGCACAACGATTTTTGCTCCGGGAGCAAGTTCTCAAGTTCGACAAAGTGATTCTTACTGTACATGCTTTTCACACGATTATACAACGTAAAGCATATTAATCCATTTGAACCAATCTCTATCCCCACACTGACATCATGGGGTCAAAAACAGTAAAACACCTAAGAAAATGAATCTCACGTAAAATGTAACACTGTTGTCTCTGCGCCTTTAAATTGTGAGGGGAATCCCTGAAGCCATTTTGTCCAAGTCTGCATTTATGTCTCCTATTTTTTGTGCAATACATGTGAGCTTCTTCTGTAATTTGTTCTCATCTTCGAATGTTCGTAGAACCGCGGTCCATTCACATTTGCGGACTTTCGCATGTTTGTAAGTCAGGGACCACCACGAGCTTTAAAATTGTGTCCAGTTGGTGTCGATTTATTTCTGTTAAAGCAGCTCCGACAAATCAGAAACAAGAATTTTACAGTGCCGTGGTGTAAAATGCAGTATATTATATTACAATATAAATACAGTGTAGTATGGGAATTTTAGCAGGAGATTATCACTTCAAAACAAACTCTATTTTGTAGACATGGAAAAATAATAAATGACTACATAGTACATCGCAGCAGGCCTTCACATATTTCCCTTGGGCTAAATATGCCCAGAATTGACCCACATTCTGGCCAACATAAAGCCATTAATACATACCTAGCTATGCCATGGTGAGATTAAATGAAAAAAGGGCAAGAAGCCCTGGTACAGGTATGTACGGTATATAACTGTACTTTTTGAGGTTTAATCTTTTCCCTACAGGTTTTGCTTATGGTTTTGCTCCTTTGGTAGATGGCACAGACTGCTGGCCATAGAGAGAACACAAATCCACAAACCTAACACAAACCTAACAGACCTGAGCTTAAAAAAAATAAAAATAAAAATAAATAAATAAATAAAAACTTTTATTGACCGGACTTATAAAAATTTCATTCAGCGCCCTGATCTGTAGTCACAGCTAACACAGGCACTTGTATCTCAAATGCTCCACATAATAACAAAATATATCTGTTAAAGGTACAGTGTGAGAGAAACAAATCCAATCTGAACAAGTCAGTCCTAAAGATCAGATTTGTCTCCAGTCTGAACATGGCCAGAAAAACTGCCCTAAAAGTTCACACTTCATTTTAAGTTATAATTCATCAGGATACCAATAGTACATCATGTCTTATCGAATTTCCCATTGTAAAAACACTACATGTACACCAAACTTGCCATCTGAGACACAGCTATTGAGTCTTCAGCAGGGGTTCTCAAAATGTTCTCAAAATCAATCCAGACCCCACTTAGTGAACTAAAACTCCTCCGGGACTGGATTTGGACAATGATGCTGCCACGATTGTTTTTATGTCATATGGAAGATAATAAATCCTGTGGTAAAAATGAATGTTTATTAAAATGTATTAGATTTTTCTTATCGTATTAATGAACGTCACATTACTCTTTGCCTTATTTCCTTTTTATACAGGTTTCAAAAAAAGTTGCTGACCTTATTCTAGAGAAGCAGCCATCCTATGTTAAGGTAAGACTTCTTAATATTTTTTCTAATGTATTTGGTTTAGCTGATTTTGGTATGGTACGAGTTCTCTTTTATTATTTTGAATAAGTATATAAATGTTAACATGTGCTTAATATCTGGTCTAACGCCTCTGAGACACTGATTAAAATATGCTGACAGAATCACTTGCGTTTAACTGCATACTGTAATTTTATTATGACACATGCAATATGCTGCATTATGTTTTAATCCTATTGTAAGTGAGATCAAATGAGACAAGCTGACTGAGTTTAAAATAATGGAAAAGATTTGATAAATTAGTTCAAAGATGCACCATACAGGTTGACACAGGAGACGGAGGATCTTTTGCAGTTGACTGCTTCATGTCTGAAACGCTGGACTCCCAGGAATTCCTTTCGCAAGTTGGCACCAAGTTATGTCAATTTTCAATAACCAGCTGTTCCACTCAGTGAATCTTCACGGAAACAACTGTAATGGTGCTTAAAGTTCTAACTTCAACATTGTTATAATAATAATAATAATAGAGTACTAATTATTATTTTATTATCAATATATTCTACCATACAATATCAGCAAAAGTTTGTGGTTCCAAAATTAAAAGTAATGAAACATGACAATACTCTAAAATCTAACACAATAGTAGAAATTTCAAAATGGTCTCAATCCCGGTGAAAAAGCTGTGGCGTAACCTGATATCCAAAATCACAATGTGTTCATTTATTTAGAGGAAACTAATTTTGTAATGGATACACAGGACATGTCATCACATTAAGAAAACTTCTCTTACGTTATTATTTTGCTTTGAAATAAAAATCATATTCTTTTTCAATCATTTGATATCTTGGCAGTTTTTATACTAATGTCATTATAATCAGGGGTTCATTTATGCAGAAACCTCAAAAGGTCCATGAACTTTGTCTCACAGTTTTAGGCTGCAATGATGAAATGATGCTTGCCCACTCATTGTGATTCACAGACAGTTTTACTGACAAACTTGTTAATGAGGCTGCGTTTTGATCTCGGGAAAGAGTTTTTGGGATTAAAGTAGCGTGAGAAAAAAAAGTGAAGGGTGTGCACTGTATGAGCTCTCCTCAGCCTCTTTCTCCTCTACATCCTACACTGGATTACCCTGGGATTTTTTTTTCTTTTACCTGGACTTTTGTATGGCCTTGCTGGCCAGGCTTTGATAAGGTAAGGGAGATTTCTTTTTTGCTCTCCTACATAGACTATGCCCTGTGGATTTGTGGATTCTGCCCTGGAGGCGAAGAAATTAATCTTTTGTTTCTCCTACAGAAGGATTATTAGATAGCTGAAATTGGTTGTCAAGATGAGTAGTTTATGCACTTTGTTTTTTTTAATAAGTTATATGGAAATACAACTGCCAAAGCTTTAAATATTATTCTTATCCATAACCAACCTTTGGGCTTTATTTGCACATAAATGAAAGCAAGCTGTATTTCCAAACCTGTGTAGCTTAAAACATGTTTGCTCCACTGTGGAAATTTGCCAAGTGCATTAAGATGCTAGTTCACTTGCCTGCAGTCCAGTGATGGCACCACAACACTGAGATTTGTTGTGTCTGAGCGTCTCATAATTAAAGGCTATTACATTTTCACTCTTTGTATTATTTTCTGTTGTGTGCTTGGGTGCTGTGTGCATTCCTCCTAATCACTTAATCAAATGTTAGTGTCAAATGCATATACAGTCATAAGTCACGTTTTGATTCTGTAATCTATATCGTAAAATATGTTGTATTAATGGAATACATGGTAAAATCCTCAATATACAGCAAACGATGGTTTGGACACGCCTTCTAATTCAGTGTTTTTTGTTTTGTGATTTATTTTTTACAATTTAGAAAAATATGGCAGCATGGTGTCTTAGCACTGTCGCCTTGCACCTCCTGGGTTCGGGTTCGATTCCCGCCACTGTGTGCATGTTGTTTTCTCCCTGTGCTCGGTGGGTTTCCTCTGGGTACTCTGGTTTCCTCCCACAGACCAAAGACATGCAGTTTGGACTAATTGGCATTCCCAAATTGCCCTTAGTTTGTGAATGAGTGTTTGTGCATTGTATGTGTGCCCTGCAATGGGTTGGCACCCTGTCCAGACTATACCCGGCCTTGTGCCCCAAGTCTCCTGGGATAGGCTACAGGCCCCCACAACCCTGTTTACAGGATATAGCAGTATAGACGATGAGTGAGTGAGTGAAATAAAACATATGGCATTAGGTAATTAAATAACAATGACACGAAGATGCTGAACAATGACAACAGCTGTTCTAGAACAGTTATTGAAGGTATTGTCAAGTGCATTTGCAAAACCCATCAAGCTCCATGATGAAACTGGCTCCCATCAAGACCATCTCCCATGCAGAGAAGTTGTTCATTTTGGTTACCCGCCTTAAAAACCACCAATTAGCCGCACATCAGATTCGTACCGTCGTGAAGGTTTTACAGAGTATAAGTAACAGACACATCTCAATATCAACTGTTCGAAGGAGATTATTGTACATTTTGGATGCCTTCAGTATTGTTTTACAATGTTGAAAGAAATAAAAATCAGGAAAACACCAAGGAATTATAAGGTGTGTAAAACTGGTAGTTTGCGCACACCTGTGATTTCTGTTGTTGTCACAGCAGTAAGCCACTTGAGGTTAAAACGCAAAGTAACTGGGGCTTGGGTGCCTAAGAACATCCTTAGACTCCTTTCATACATACAGGAGCCTGCTGAGAAATCTCACAGAGTGCGATTTTGGCGAGAAAATTGGCATACTCCTAGAGATTTCCTAGAACTTCTAGGCTCTTGTAGAGCTCTCTTCAAACTCCCCAAGGTTCTCTTCAATCATGCCAATCTTGGAAAAAGAGCTTCAGAATTATTGGACATGTCAATTCTTTTTGTATTCTTTTCATAAAAAGAAATCTCTCTTGCAACGCTCTCCTGACACTCGTAGACTCACTCCTGAGGTACCCCTGGGCACTGCTTGAAGTTGTGGGCTCTCCTGGCTCTCGCCGATCTCGTGGTCTCAGGACAGTGACTGCGGGATTGAGGAGTGTCTGAGAAGGTCAAGGAGTAATCGAGAAGTCGTCCTATGAGTCCTTGTACTTGAAGGGTGTTCTGGCAAGATGGGGGAGAGTGTTGGCAAGTGATCTACATGATCCAGAAGAGAGTGAGCGAGATCAAGGAGAGCATTGGCGAGAACTACTACCTAAAATGAAGAAACGTTCTACTGTGTCCCTTTAAATACCTTCTCCACCACTAGCATTGTTCTCCGCAAGCTCTCCTTGCAGTCACGGGCCTCTCACCAAGCTCTCTTCATGTTTCCTTGTTCCCGTACCTCATTCTCGCCGTTCTCAAAACCACAAGATTCCTCATTATCGCCTTGCGCTCACTGTACACTCGCCGGTAACTCTCTTAGTTCTCATCAAAGCTCTTCTCAAATCAATACACCCACCTTTTCTAGGTCACAGAATGACCGCTTTTCTTGCCAAAATCGCTCTCTGTCGGACTTCTGTACATATGAAAGAGGCTTTACCCATGATAAAATCAATCGTGATAAAATAACCTCCTTTAGGTTTATGCCTTGTTATAACTTCCAGGGCTAGAACAAAGTCCTTCTCGAACTAGAGTTGACCTGGTAAAAAAACAGACCTGGCTCCAGAAACAGATAGGAGGACAAATACAGAAAGCTTATGGCTTTTGCAATGGGAACTGCACCTTGCTGAACAATTTGTTCTTGTTTTTGAAAACAGAAAACCTCTGGTCTGTTTTCTAAATCCTTTATCTATCTTAGAACAGAGCATTCGTGTGTAGTGGTACAGGAAGCAATTACGCTCGTCTTCTAATGAAATAAGTAGTGCATTTGCTTTGCTTCCGGCAATAATATCAAAATATGAATGCTAAAATGAGTTATTTGCTTGTTGGCTTTTAATATATTAAATTAGTAACAAAATATTTATTCATATTTTAAGCCTTTAAAGTATCTAACCTTGCAATAGCTTTGGTACTTATATATTACAGGAAATGTATTAAAATTTTTCACACGCCATCAAATACATTGTATTCTCTATATTAAATAGACGACATTAAATACTGATAATCAGTGTTGATTAACTGCTGTAGTCTTTAAAGCTGTAAATTACATTATATTACAATAGAAACATGCTCACATAAAAGATACTACAATACCCCCTTAAACCAGATGTTGTATTATGATTTTGACATAGGTTTAAAAAGAAAAAGTTTGCCCATAGCACCAGTCACAGTAGGATTGATGATAAATGCACACAAATGCTTTCAAATATCACTTGTCCTCCCTCAGCCACACGTTCCGGCAAGGGGTCTCCACAGCGGAATATCCTGTTTGCACAACAACTTGGCACAGGTTTTACGCTGGATGCCCTTCCTGACGCAACCCTCCCATTTTTATCCGGGCTTGGGACCGGCACTGCAACCAGTGGCTGGGGGGTTTGGGCACTGGCTGGGACTCGAACCCAGGCCTTCCGCATGGCAGGCGAAACACCTACCACTGAATGATTTTTTGAAATTGCTACACAGCAATCAATATATTGTGCAAAGTCCTTCATTATGCAAAACCTGCTGGATCTGGCTGCGCATAGAGTAAAAAAAAAGGATGTCTGCAATGGTCTGGTGTCACTCGCTCAATTTATTTCTGCTTGATTGCTTCCTGAAGATCATGTACAGAAATTGGCCACGGAAGTTTGCAATTCACTTGAGAATTAGCCATTTCTTTGGCGAATTGAACCACCCCGGCTTCAGTCCTGTCACATACAGTATTTGTTCCATCCGTTACCTAAATCATCTGATTCTAATTAGCACGACTCTTCAGCCAGACAGACGTTAACTAATTTGAACATTGCAAAGAGATCTATAATACATGAAATGTGTTATCTTAATACTGTATACTGTAATTCTAAAAACATTGTTGATTGCATTGCTGGAACAGTTGCTGTGTTTTTTGGTTATGCAATCATGAGCTAATGAGTTTAGACTCATTGGAGCCATCTTTGAATACTCTAGGGTTAAATACATTTGCATTTTTATTTGCTCAAACCCAATTTTAACCGTACACTGGGGTCTGAATTGTAAAACTGGAACATGAACATGTTTTGGGCTGTTACGAAATGATGAGAGTCCTGTACAGTGGAGGTGGACGTCTTTGGAATAAGTTTCTGAATTGAAAAAGAACTCCTTTACAAATTTCAACCCATGTTTCTCACTCATTGTGGGAAGCCTGGAGCCGATCCCAGAAGACTCGGACGACCAGGCGAGGTACAACTTGGATGGGGTACCAGTCCATTGCAAGGCGTAACACTTATGCACTGTAGAATTAACCTCTGCATATCTTTGGACTGTGGAAGAAAAACGCAGTACTTGGCGGAAACCCACTAAGCACAGGGAGAACATGCAAACTCCATGCACACAGACCCGAGGCGGGAATCGAACCTTCGACCCTGGAGGTGCCACAGTGTCAACCACTGCGCCTACTCATTTCTATTTAATTTTTTTTTTAAATATCGGATTTTTGTGTTTTTATTTATTTATTTATTTTTACAGAGTGATTGTCAAAACATTTTTCCTTGCATTTTATAGTTTACTCCTGGCATTGTTTTTTATCTGAGACTGAAAGTGAGTGACAGGAGCATTCAGCTTTTAGACAGATTTAGGTTGTTCCTTCCCATATATTGCAATGGTTGAAAATATTGGCATTGATCGAATCCATAAATTTTGAGTACGTTCTTGCGTACATCATAAACTAATCTCCTGATACTGAATGTGTGAAATGTTTTGCCAATACTAGAGCATCCTAGCTGTAGATAGATGCCGGATTGTAACTTGTATTGGTTCACATCTCGTTGACTCCACTCTTTTTAGAACAGTGATTGCTTTGGCTATTGTAACATAGCATTGTTGTTTGCTTTTCCTTCACGCTTTTCTTTCTTTAGCTCTCCTGTCAGGAGATAACTGAGCCGTTTTCTCGACCGGCTTGAGGCATCTACGATGGTGAGCTGTTTTGATCTGGATGTGTTTTGAGGATTACAACCCACCGTAGACTGTCTAGCAGCACTCTAGCCAGCATAACACATGGCCTGGGTTATTTAGGCTGGGCTGTTTCAGCCTTGAGGTCAGTGTGTGAGCCCAGATGATTGAACATTGGCTTTTATAGCTGCTCTTGAGTTCACGACCCATGATAAAGCAAAATATGGGATGACATGCATCCAGGCCACAGCTAAATCTGCTTTCTCTGTTGGTGTAACAGGGCAGAGTTTGGACCCTGCTTGGGTATTATACATGGACGAGGCTCGAAGGCATTTATTTTGGCAGTTGTCTAGTTTTGGCACAGAGTCGCAGTGGTGAATGTCCTCTAGGGGAACTCTAGGAGAATGCTCATCAAATCTCACATATACGAATCTGCTCAAACCACCAAGTAGTCAACACTACCTATTAAACTATTCTACATAATGAGCAACTCTTCTGTGAGTTTACTGTTCATTTGAATGTACGTATTAATATTGCTAATAAAAGTGGTGTTTGCATTTTCATACTATAATATAATCATCATCATAAAAAATATATGCATTCTCACATGAGAAAGGAGATTACCACTTATGTCCAGTGTACTGTAAGCCTTAAACCAAAATGGACACACATCAAATACTTTTTTTATTAAGAGCCTTGTTCACCGGAAGTAACTCTTCATGCCTGGCTGGTTTAATAAATAGAAAATGGAAACACCTCCAGATTTTAAAATTATTCTGATCTGTGATCATCTGCTCTATTAATCTTATGACATCATTTGTAGCAAAGGTTTTACATTTTACATTTAGGCATTTGGCAGACGCCCTTATCCAGAGCGACTTACATTTTTATCTCATTATACATCTGAGCAACTGAGGGTTAAGGGCCTTGCTCAAGGGCCCAACAGGGACAACTTGCAGTGATTGTGGGATTTGAACCTGGGACCTTCCAATCCATAGTCCAGTGCCTTAACCACTGAGCTACACCTGAGTATTTAGTAGTTTTAGTATTGGTTTTATAAAAATATGTCGGCCTAGTGCAGTAATATAAACCTGGAATTTATTTTGCAGCCGACACAATCAAAGAACAAAAATCAGATTTGAGAATTCAACATTGCTGTTCATGTTCAATATAACCCCTTTCTATGGTCTTCAGAGAAAACTGTTAAACTCCTTACTACTACTGAGGAATACTGTGTATAGTTTGCCTCCGTACTAAAGATGCTGATTATTAATCATTAATCAAATAATTGCAATTAAGAATTTAACAGATTAAATAATATGTGACCTGATAATGTTTTGCATGATATTTCTCTGTAGTTAAAATATCTGTTAACATGTACACCACAAGATGGCACACAGGAATTCAGGCAGTCTGCACTATTAGATGTTTTGCAGCCTTTTTTAAAATCTTGACAGAGATGAGAGCAGTATTTTCAACAGCTTTTTTTTGTTTGTTCAAAGTATTTGGGCTTCATTAATCTGTCTTTGGAATTGTGATATTACAACTGGTTACATAAAGCTTATACTTGGAAAATGTGCTATTGTGGTATCATTAGTAATCAATTATTGGGTGTTAATGTGTCTAGCTATTATTTAAGGAAAATATGGAAATAACATGAAACCCTACTCTATACACCACCACAGTGGATTTGAAACAAAGCAATTAAATGTGTCTGCTTTCTGCTTTAATGCAAGGGGTTCAACAAAAATGTCACATTAACCATTTAAAATGCTTAAATATAAAATATAAATTGATTATATACTGCATATATACATAGAAACATAACCCATAGGTGATGCATTATTGAATAAAATGTTAGTGAGATTTGATGTTTATTATTCATTGATATTTTATGCTAAATACTATAATAATTGGCTTTATGTCTTCAGGTTGTCCTGAAGGTTATCTGTCTAATTATGTGTCTGTCTAACATTCTCCCATGTCATAATATCTCAAGATCGAATGCTGTAAGAGAAGGATTTATATGGTGTTATCATTGAAACCAGATGATGATCTGGTTAGATTTTTGTCATTGATCCAAACAGACTTCATAGCAGAAGTTCATAGCAAGGCTAAACGTCTAAAATAGTCTGTCTTCCTTTATGTTTGAATTATATTTCAAGGGTATTTGAAGTATTGGATTTTGCAGCAAAAAGAACTAGACTTTGGGGCAGGAGAAACATAAAGTTTAGCTCAATTCAATAATAATAATAAAAAAAAAAAATTCTAACAATTTACAACTTTTCAACAATGAGCATTGTCATTAAGCTGCTATACTATAGATATACAAGGGGCATTCAAGTCAAACTGTGACTTTTGATTATGCTGAATATCAGAACGCAGTTATAAGCGCAAACACTACCTTTATTTCTATATATAATTCTTATTATCCCAGCATTTCACCAGTCCTTGGATACCATCAAGGTAAAAAGTTTTCTCAGTACAGCGTCATGATTAGACTGCCTGTTCCACATTAAAAATTCTGGCCTCCCAGGAACTCCTTCAATATCACAAACATGTGGAAATGGCTTGGATCGAAGTTAGGACTGTACCGTGGACGTGGCAATGACTCACAGGCGAGTGTTCGTGAATGATTGTATGTTCAGTTCCCACAGACAGATGCTTCTCTTATGGCAAGTCAAGGAGCAGACTTTGAATATCCACTCGCTGAATATTCACAGAAATGACGGCAGTGTGCCACGAGCCACCTCGGCGGGGATCGTCATTCATAGACATATGGCCTTGTTTAAAACATGTGCACCATTCAAATGATTTACCGCACCTTTACCAAGTCTCATCTGTACTGTACTCAGTAAATATCAATCGGTTTCATGTCTTCATTCACGAGAAATTTCGAGACAAATCCCGTGTTGACTTGACTACGCCTCATAGATATAGATTTTTCTCCAATGAGCAAGCCAGAGGCATCTCCTGGAGTTAACGTCAGATTGAATAACTAAGAGCAAGCAGTCTCAAAAGCGAACCTGTCCTTTTACAAGTGATGGTGTATAGTGAGAATACTGTATAAATCACTTCTCTTCTACTGTTGTATACTAGTGTCATAGTGTCAAGTAGTGATAAGTGTCATTGTTGATTTCAATAGGGGTTTACTTTAAGTCTGTAATATTCAGATGAACCTTTCCGCTGTATAATGAATGACTCAGTAGGCTGGTAAAGTGTGAACTTAAATTCGACATGTTTGGAAAAGGTCATGATGTGACTGTTACACCAGATAGTCCTATTCACCATGTTTAATCATCCTCCTTTATTGTATAAAATTAATGTCAAAAAAAAAAAATTATAAATGCAATCAATATGTAACCTCAGGTAGAACTCGTTGTGAATAATTTATTCGAAAACTGTTTACTTCAGGTTTTATTTCTGATGAGATTTTTCTTTAATTGTTCCCATGCTAATTAGAGGTTTGATGACTTCTAATTAACTTCTCTGTCTCATACGTACAAATGTAGACTGAAGGCATTACAAATTTCTAGCACATCTCTTATTTTTTTCTGTTCATCATTCCATCGTGTTTCTGGATCCCATCAGATGATCCCATAGTTTTTCACTGAATGCACTGTTTTATCAGGAGCCTTCCAGGGTTTTCACAGATACCAGTAATAACCAGTGATAATCACTCCCAGGACAATGCAGTTTTTTGTGATGTCGGCTATAAAGAAGCTTTGTATGCTTGTCTTCTGCGGAATCGATTTTTTTCCCACCTCGTATTCTGTTGCCAAATAATTTTGTTTAATATGACAGTGGGCTGATGCTCTTACCAAAGACTAGCTCTGTGCTAAAGGTCGTAGCTGACGCACATCGTCTTAAGCCTGAGACGCGTTCTTGGAATGTGCAGTCACCTCAGGCCCTGACAGCTCTTCAAATGCTAGAATGTGGAAAGAGGGGTGGGGGAAACCTTAAGTTTCACATAGCAATTAATTCAGGAAATGCCATGTGGGCTCATGGGTATGCTTCTGCAGTGCCATGTCACTACTCTGTCTTTCTAAATAACAGAGCCTATTGCTTTAACAAGAACATTTTGCTTGTTACCTTTTTTCCCCCTCCTCTCTGTCGTCGGTTCAGATGTGAGCCCAGACAAGTGGTTTGGACCCATTAATGATGGTGGCTATAAACACAGAGATGCTGGAGAGAGGCCTCGCTGTGTTTTTATAAAGCTTTTGAAATCTGTGCATCTTACTGAAGTACAGTGCATCCAGAAAGTATTCACAGCGCTTCACTTTTTCTACATTTTGCCATGTTACAGCCTTATTTCAAAATGGATTAAATTGATAATTTTTTCAAAATTCCGTGAACTATACCCTATAATGACGACGTGAAAAGAAGTTTGTTTGAAATCTTTGCAAATTTATACAAATACAAATATGTGATATAATTTTAACTTTTTTGTCATGGTGTGTTTCAGGAACTGGAGCGAGTAACTTCTCTGCAAACCACATTGCAGCTGGCTGCTGTTATCTGCACCAATGCTCGGAGGTCTGGTCCACTTCCTACATCCTCAGCTTAGTATCAGAAACGAACAGTGTTCAGAATCGTGATTAAACTACTAACTACTGAATTAAGACACACGTTGTTAGATTGCAATCTTTTTCCGTTTATAGGCAGCTTGCGTCTTCTAAAGAAGGCTTCACCGAAGCAAGTCTTGGACTCCTGGCCAACCAGAGACGCAGGCAGCTGTTGACAGGATTGTTAAAATCTTTAAGGACCATAAAGACACTGGTAATGACTGTATTAAAACTGAAAATAGTCAACTTTGTGTCTCATTATCCATCACAAATGAGTTTTCCTTACTCTCTTCCACAGCAAAGGACAGATGTCAGACTGAGTGAGATGCTGGAGGTAAGGGTGACACAAGCTTTCCTGCCATTGTCACTGACAAAAATAGCTCTCTCTCTCTCCCTTTTAGATAATTTTAGATCATTTTTAATAAAAGCCGTTAATGGATGGGTTTGTGAATGCGCTCTGGAAATGGGCCTAACCAGTCCATTATCACATCAGTTCTGTGCTGTTGAGCATTACTTTACAGCTCTGATAGGAGTGCTTAACCATACATATGTTGAAGTTGCCCATGTTTGTGCTCTGCATCCCAGATTGTATGATCGTCCACAGGGTTGATATTTAGTTCTGCTGCTGAAAGTGGATGTGTTTGTTTTTGGCAGGAGGAGGATTATCCAGGTGCGATCCAGTTGTGTCTGGAATGTCAGAAGGCCGCCAGTACTTTCAAGCACTACAGCTGCATAAGGTATGTTGAGCACTGTTTGACTTGAGGACTACAGCTACGGTGCCCAGAGAGGCTCTTCGGATTTAAATGAACCACTTCATGCACTAAAACTGTCTCAAAATTGCTGCAGATTGTACACTTCATATTTTTTACCTCATGGTCTTTTGTTCTACTCTATTTGGAGAGCCAAGACATCAGGTTTTTGTTTTGGGAAAAGGTTGGTTTTTTTTGTTTTAGTTTTTTTTAAAGCAAAGCACCCTATGGCCCTGGCTCACAGTCACTGACTGTAGTAGTCAATCATGCTGTCCCTCAGTCAGTGTCTGACTTGAACAGTCAGTGACTTAATCGGTGAGTCAATCAATGAGTCAGTCAGTTAGTGATTGGGTCAGTCAGTAACTCAGTCAGTGAATGTCAGTTAGACTGTGACCGTCAGTGAGTCAGTTCGACGGTGACCGTCTGTTTGTCAGTTCGACCGCGACCGTCTGTGTGTCAGTTCGACCGCGACCGTCTGTGTGTCAGTTCGACCCCGACCGTCTGTGTGTCAGTTCGACCCCGACCGTCTGTGTGTCAGTTCGACCGCGACCGTCTGTGAGCCAGATCGACCGCGACCGTCTGTGAGCCAGATCGACCGCGACCGTCTGTGAGCCAGATCGACCGCGACCGTCTGTGAGCCAGATCGACCGCGACCGTCTGTGAGCCAGATCGACCGCGACCGTCTGTGAGCCAGATCGACCGCGACCGTCTGTGAGCCAG
>JAQQZT010000023.1:25759605-25774947 GCA_030068275.1 Clarias platycephalus
TAATTTTGTTTTTAATGACCCGCCCCGCAAATAAAGTGACAATTTCTTGACCCGCCCCAACCCGACCCGCGGGTTACGAGACGACCCGCGCATCACTAGCGTGTGGTCAAGATTGTCTTTTTTTTTTTTTTTTTTTTTTGAGTTTTTGAAGGCATTGAATTATAATTAGATTGTATTATAGGCAGAAGGATATTTGGAAAAAAGGTTTGAAATGGCTTATAGGAATTAAATAGTTAACATGCTTTATACACACATCACCCGAAAGTGTTCTGTTCAGTAATTATGGAGTAAGGCTGTTCATGAAAGTTGAAGAAGCAATCATGATTTCATATGCCTGTATAGGTAGTCCCCAACTTACGAACATTCGAGTTACGAATTTCTGCAGATATGAACGGACTGCAGTTCTACTTCCGGTTCAATCACAGAAGTAGCCCCTGTTTATTGTACAAAAAAAAAAAGACACTGAAATGCATCAAATACCAATATTTACAATTCTATACTATATTTTTAATCTGTCAGTGAATGTATAAAATGTCCAGGATATTGTATGTGCATATGTATTTCGCAAAATCCTCAACAAAACAGAGTTCACAGTCCAATACAGTGGAAAACAGCTCTGAGACAAAATGGCGATTTAAAGGCGCAGAGACAACACTGTTACATTAGTGTGAGATTCAGTTCCTTAGGTACACAGTTAAGTTTAGTGAGGAAAGGGGACAGATTTAGGCAAGTGGATTGGTATACTTTACATTTTATATTTGTGTCAAAGGCGTACAAGACTCGCTTTGTCAGACCTAAGAATAAATCAAAGCACGTTCGTAAGTCCGATTTGTTCTTAAGTCTGGGACTACCTGCATTTTTAATCTCCGTCGACATCAAATGAACCTGTCCTCTAGTTTGTTAATCATGTTTTATTGGCTATTACTGTAATTGTATGAAGTAACTGATCGTGATAATCCATTTTAACCATTTATGTTTGAAGGAGACTGGCTAGCTGATGGTGAGATGGTGGGAAAACAGTATATCTGGTTATGTATTACGTTTCTTTTGTGTGGCAATTCATGTATTGCTCAATGACTTTAACATAAATTTTTAAAATAAATGCGTATTTGCATTTGAAGTGGTAAAATGTTCGCATTCCTTTATAATCCTGCAGGTGGTGTGCGTCGAACTATTAACACAGCAGAACACACAGAAAATAGTATTTAACAATGTTTATTTTGAGATCATTTGGACCTACAGTATTTGGATAATTGTATGACTCTATTCATTTAATTTAGTATATATTATATTCCCTTACTTTTAAACTGACTATAATTACTGACGATTCTCCTGGTTAATTGTTTCTTTAGTTTAGCCTTGTTTACTGCTTGTTCAGTGACAGGTCTTTTAGTACATTAAATGTAAAAGACTTTAGGGACTTTTTCATACTTTATTTTAAAGACTTATTTCTAGCAGGCTTTCATTTTCTACTGTTCTATGCCGTCATATGAACTTTCTTATGAGGAATTCAGGGCAGCATTGATAATACCATCAGAACATTATAAAGAAAGCTTATCATTGGTCCTAGCTCTATTGATAGATTGATGCATTTCATTTGAATTAATATATCGCTGTCACCATTATGGAAAATATTCCAGTAGCATATATAAGCAGGCTCATTTACAACTGATTATATCTGAATTGAAATAACCGGAGCTCATTATTTTCTGTCAGCAGCTGGGCTGTGCTGGGTTTTTCCCTCACTTTCCCACTGATGCTGCGGACATAATAGAGTGATATGAAGATTTTAATGATTTTCTAAACCTCAATAGTTTTACAACTTTTTGCATAAATAGATTAATTCAAATGGTTGTGGCTATAAACTTTGCACTAGATTGTAATTTCAAGAAAGCATTTTTTAACTGTCTATCATTGGATTTATGGCATGCTACCTAAAATATCATAACATCAGATTGTTCTCATGGTTTCTGATTTGTGCTTTAGTGCTTTGGTGTGAGTGTGTGTGAAACATTGAATAATGCACCAATCCCTTGTCAAATTGACAATTACACCCCTCGTTGCCTGCCAGTGCCTGCTGCATTTATCTCTGCCCTTGTTAAGTCTACTTTTCTTACCTTCTCTCATTTGGCAGTGCTGTCAACAGGTAAATTGCCTTTTGCTGGCCTGTGACTGACTTTTCTGTCTAATTTAGCACAGTGCATAATCAGCAACAATGCAATGTTTGGATTGTCACGTTAAAAGTGATATGCGATATCCGATTTTAGCCGTTGGAGCTGTTTTCTGCAGGATTACCCTCTAGAAGTTAAGATTGATCATTACTTTCTGAATTGCTCCATTTGGGTATTTATGGAAGAAACTCCAACTGACTTTTTTTTCCCCCTGTTGTCAGGCACCTACAGTATTTTTAAATGTAGAAATGCTTCATGTTATTTATCTTCTAGTTGTAGCACGATGGAGGTATGTGCTTTACTGAATTTATGGCCAAACTGCGCAAAAAACAAAATGTGAGTGATTTTTTTTTTTTTTTTTTTATGTCCTGGGGCTGATCCTAACGTTATAAGAAATTACAAGTAGAACATCTTATATGACACTGACTGAGTCATCTTTTTCCTATGCTTGTGTGGAGATGCTGTAATACACGCTCATTTTAAAACCAATGAATGGAAAGTGGTTCACTAATTTTATTGCGCCTGCCTAATAAAGTTTATGTAAAAATATTCACTGATGATGCATGCTTATTATAATCTTATTGTGAAATAAAGACAATTTGCATGATATAGTTATTCATTCATATTAGTGTTGCAAATTTCACACATTTTTCTTGACAGTCGTTAAACATGTTAATCAATAATCGAGATATATTAATTGTTGCGAGACAAATGAATGACACACAAACTGATTAAACAAACAGATTAATATAAAACAGATTCATTTTCGCAAGAAAATGTGAGTGGTGCTTGCCGTAGCAAAACTCTGAGCCTTTGGGGCTTTTATAATGACAATATATGGGATCAGTTGCTACTGTAAGGTGCTAAGTGAATGCTAAGGTGTGGCTAGCCATCTTTACAATGATCCAGAGAGACTGATTGGTTGCCCGAGTAAAATTAACTCCCCACTTCCGCCCACTCTGATAAAAAAATTAACCTAATGTAAAAAATTAACCTAACCTAAAATTAGCCTAATGGTTTATACCAGGGCAAGACAAATTTTTTTCAGTCACATATGCTCAGAAGTTTCCCAGTTCCTGGAAAACTGCCCAATCTGGCCACACTTCTTTTTCAAATTTTCACAACCTGAAAAGGTAAACTCTGATTGGCTGTTTCATTTCCAGAACATTCTTTATTTTAAACTTTGACCTGTAAGTGTGCCCTCTTGTGGTGTACAAGTCATGTCGCATGTCAGCGACGGAGCATTATTATGCAAAACAAACATTACTGGTTAATTCATATATAAATGGAAAATTAAATTATTATTGATTAATCATTAACATCCCTAATTCATATTAAGAAGTAAATCATCGTCTGATTTTTAAAATGCATGTAAGTGTTGTTAATTAATGTGTGTGTAAGATCTTTCACAGTTTACACAATTCTGTACTAATAGGAATTTGAGCCTGGAGTTTGGAATGGGCAGATGTTAAAGGAATACATATCTCATTATAAATGAACCTAGTCGAGACCCTTAAGGTTGTTAAGTCACTGATTCGAGGGGGAAAAAAAGGATGAATCTGTAGAATTATCAACACTGTGAATTGATGAGGAGTCATAATAAGGAAAAGTCTTATTCATTCCCAGAGGATCAGACCTTTTTTTTTTTTTTTTTTTTTTAACTAGTTAACCTCACCACCTCAATCATAGCACCGACCTCAGATGTGCCCTCTTCTCTCAGGAGTTTAGAATCAGGATGATGAATCGGATTTAATAAATGGCAAAAAAAAAAAAAAAAAAGTTAAAGTTAAGATTTAAAAAAATAAGATATATTATTAATTCCAACTAGTCAGAGCAGAAACAGAGTGCAATAAATGAAGTTTCTGTTTTCTATGCATACTGTAGGTCCTACATTAATAGAGCTGATTTATTTTAATAGAGCTGTATTGAGTTACATCATAGAATGTTGTAAATGTTTTTTTATCGCTGTGTTGCATTTGCATCTTAGAGACTTCCAGAATTTTTAACTAAAACATTTTACACGAATACATAATTAAATGATCATTACTGCAGTTGTCAACGGAAAGCAGCATCAAGAAATGTTCTAATTACCATATGAATGCAAAATAAAGACTGAAGACACAATTATCATAACATGTTTAAAAAAAAAAATTATGCTTTCGGCATCTGAGTTATTGACATGAAGCAGATAATTCAGAAAACTTCATCTTTTCTAAAACTTTCAAAAAACAATTTCTTTGAATTTATTCTTCACCTTGTGATGGCTTGCTTTCATAAATTGCCCGCGGTCATGCTAATTTGCATATACAATTGCATTTTTTTTTTGGTCACCACAGAGATGAGACATTGATCTATTTGCATACACTCCACCCTATATTTTGCACTTTTAAGTAGAAATGCATACTCATTAAGGCACCCATACAAAACAGAGTGGTTTTAAATTTCATGTGAGCAACACACTTCACCATAATAAAAAAAAGTAATTAGTAGATGTGCTCACGACTTCGTTCATATGGAATTTAATTGCACACTTATAAGCGCGTTTTTAAAAATGTACAGCGCCATCTGTTGAAATTTGAAATTAACTAATTCTTTTGTGTGTTACCGTGAAGTGCGTGAAATGAAGGAGTGAGATTGCGTTTATTAAGTAGATTTCAATTGCACACTCATAAGTGCGTATTAAAAAGTATACAACTCCATCTGTTGAATTTTGAGATTAACTAATGCTCTTTTTTTTTTTTTAAAGGTTGATTTTTTTATGATATAAGTCGTTTTTTTTAAGTTTACATATTTTTGCTTCAGTTCAATACAGTGAGTCCTTTAAACACAAGAGAAAGTGAGTCACAATTGTTACACACAAACATTTAGGCCTCATTGTGTTTACTTTCCCCATGGTGATGGTCAAATGTTCATATTATAGGCATCTACTGGCAAATAAATAAAAAGAAACACGCTTAAGTAGATATACCAGGGTTGTTCAGGTCAAACCGGGATTTTTCATTGTGTAGAATAACAGAACACGGTTTTGAGAGTAAAACTACCTTTATTTCTCTATATAATCCGTTGCTACACTAATGCATTCATTCAACTTAACTAGTGCTTGGATACCATCGTAAAGTTTTATCACTATACCAGAGTCATGATCGGATTGCCTGCTTCATGTTTAAAACGCTGGCCTCCCAGGAACTCCTTTAATGGCCCAAACATGATGACCTGGCTTGAAGTGAGTGGCAAAGTCAGGATGTGGTGAAAACTCCCAGCTGAGTTCTTGTAATGGGCAGAATGAGGTTGTGCATACTTCTGCAAAAGCTGAACGCCTGTTAAAGGAGTTCCTGGGAGGCAGAGTTCCTCAGAGTTTTAGCAGTAACAATGCCGTAAAAGCAGGCAGTCCGATCATGGCTCCAGTATACTGGGAAAACTTCCTACCATGACAGTATCCAAGCACTAGTGAAACACTGGGATACATTTTCACTCACATGTTCTTTTTATTTTGCCAATATCAAAGATCCTGCTTTGACTTGAATGCCCTCCATAATTTCTAATTCTTGTGAGAACACAGAACTTACTCTCTGGTGTGGATCCAAACAAATGGTCCTACAGTACATCAGAAGAGAGATTTCTCCTCTAGCTTGCTTCCAGTGCATTGATAAAGCGTTTTAATTCTGAACGGATTTGACAGCTGGAAATGAACCGCGTCCTATAATTTGTTTTTGCGGCCGACGTGAGCTGCTAAACTGAGTTGTAAGACACAAACTCTGGAAAAAAAAAAAGCAGAGTTGTGGTGCTTTTTACAATTTTTATGGGAAGGATTTGTCTTCTTTTTCCATATTGCCATATTTTGCATAAGTGACCTCTTGCATTTTTACTACACACCCCTTATACCCTTTGCTTTTAGTTTTTTTTATATATACACACATGTAATGAGAAAACAAACCAAATAGCAAATGAACCATAATCAGACTAATAGGTGTGAAAGCACCTTTAGTGATGTGTGAAATAGGATTATCAAAAATGGCTTGTACTTCTTTAATACAGTTCGATAGATTGTTCTTTCTTTACCTGAGCTCCTGACATAATTGAAGGTAACTATTCTCAGTTCTTGTCTTCAGTCAAAGTCTTATCTTCGAGTTCTCTAATAATATTTGCCTTTAGTGCTCTTTAAGTACTTATTATATTAAATATCCCAAGCTGAAAGATAAATCTCTTATAAAAAACCAGCACTATTTGCAAACCCAGCCATGTGCGCAATCCTGTGCGGAATATCCGTTCCGAGTCACGACGTAAGACACTGTTACAGATGGAGGACCTTATTAGTTACATCGAGTCTCCAACTATGAAATCAGACCCCTTAAACGATATCGCCTAAGTACATAAACAGGACGAGTCTCACCTGTTTGTACGGTTTGTGTTTTTACTCTGTTCATCGCATCTGTTTTTCTTTGAACTTTGTGTCCGGTTGAGGTGACCTGTCCTCTGTGTAAGGAGCAGAAAATTCCAGCTGTGCATTTTGTGTGTGAGTGAGTGAGAGAAAGAGAGAGAGAGAGAGAGAGAGAGAGAGAGAGAGAGCGCGCTGCTGCCAGGTTGGTGATATTTTCCTTGCTTTCAGTTTGATCCCCTGAAGCTTTTCATAGCAAAGGTCCAGGAGCTCTGTGATTACGCTCCAGCCAGCCGCGGCTTTCAGTATTAATGATGATGTAAAGAGCGCCTTGGGCATTTCCAGCATCACTTCAGGGCTCGTCTGTAAGGGATATACTGCTGGATTTAAAACCGAGAACATTTCTATAAATGGAGTATAATATAAATGGAATATAAAAGGGAGTCGTTCCCACAAAACAAAACTTTACATAACATATTTATTGAGTCAGTAACCAGAGATGTACTTCCTTGAAGATAATCTCATATTATATTGTACATCAGCAGCTGTAACTACTCCCAGGAAACTACTCTGAGATAAGAAGTTATGCTGCTTTTCATGGTTTTACTCCGATCTTGACCTCTATCCCGCTTCTGCAGTATTTGTTTGCAATGGATTTGTATTCGAGTCCAGCTAAGCCAAGATTAGAAGTGTTACTTTGGTTTATTTATTAAAGCCGTTCTCTTTCTTCTCATACGTTCTCTCTCGTAATCTCAAGTTTTGAGGCGTATTTTTAGTGCTCTCCAGTTCCTGTGTAGACTAATTGCACAAGGTCTCAGAGCATGGTGACCCTGCTGCTCATTTCTGATGTTTTTTAATGTGTACAAACCCAAGTGAGGTGAAGTGAAGCAGTTGTTTAAATGCAGGGTCGAATAATCCCTAAATTCTGCTTGGCACGTGCGTGGAAAAAATGTTCTACCAAATTTATTTTCCTGTGTGTGGTTTGGACTCGTTTCCCAGCTCTGTGACTCACTGATGAAATTGCCCATGAGTGATGGAGAGTTTATAAAACATGCATGCTGTGTCCAAATAAAAGGTCATCGAGGACCTGGAGCGCCGTCCACCTGGCGTCAACAGTAGAGCATCTTGGGAATTTTATGACAGTCGAAGCTTAGGCGTGCATACGGTACTGGCTTGTTTACAGTTCAGGACTGGCTTTATTTGGAGGGCACAATTAAGCGAGGCCGTAAAATGGTCTGAGGTTGGTACTGTATAGCTGAATATACTGGTTTTGGTCAAAATTTTGGATTTCTGCTAGTAATAGTCTTGGATATTTTTGCTTCAGGGAAGCATAAACTTTACAGGTTTTTCCGAGCTGCCATGGAAATGCTTTCATTTAGGTTACTTTCCAAAAGTCATTTCCCCTTTGTACATTTTTCTCTGAGAAGATAAGGTTAAGAATGTTGAAGTGTCTTACAGTGGGATTGGAGTGAAATCTTTAAATCTTTAATTTTCTCCCTGTACACCTGACCACAGGATGGTACAGTAGGTTTACTGCAATGGTTTGTAGTTTATTTATTTATTTATTTTTCTGTTTATTCATTTTGAATTGTCCTGCTAAGCTCTATGCTAGGATGTCGATGGTCTACAGGGGACAAGATAAGCACGTGGAAGGATTCTACAGACTATTAGGTTTTACTGCCACCGTTACTTGTTTGTATTCTCATTATTTCATGTCTTTTCTTCACCTGTGTTAAATGAAGCTTTTGCTTTTATTGTCAAACAGGGACGATGACATTATTTTCTCTCCTGGTCACTGCTTGTCATGGTAGAATGCCAGCTTTCCTGAAACCGAGTGGCAGGCAGCTCTGAGCCTGTGCTTTTAATCAGTTTGGTGCCAGTCAGGGAATGACGCTGTTTTTCAGCATTGTGTTATTACCAATCTCCAGTACAGCAGTAGCACGTCAGTTAGCGCACAGTATAATGTGCATTTCTGGGATGCTCTTTCTCATTTCTAACAATATGCTTGGCTAATGCAGTTTAGTACATTTCATTTCCTTTATTGAAATAGTAGTAAAAAGATAAAGATTTACAGTATTTGTTTTTCCTTCCTTTTGTTTCTTCTTCCTTTCTTACTTACTGTCTTCCTTAATTCCATAATTCTTTCCTTAATGCCTGCCTTAGTTCCTTTCTCTTATCCATTCTTCCATTCATCTGTCCATCCATCCATCCATTTATCTATCCTTCCATCCATCCATTATTCCATCCATCTACCCACCCATCCATCCATAATTCCTTCCTTCTTTTTTCCTTTCTAAACTTTTTCCCTCATTCCATCCTCAATTCCATTATTTGCTTGTTTGTCCCTCCCTTCTTTTCTTACTTCAATCTGAAAATCTCCTGGCTTCCTAACTGAATAAAGCAAATAATCGTAATGAGTTATGGTATTTTGTGCTTTTCTTCTTGGCAAAATTCATCAGTAATCTGCTTACAGTCATCTTTCATAAAGATTGTTTGGATTCTCTTCATTCAGATGGTACAAACAACGAAGGTTCAGAGGAATCTACTGTTGGCCACAGCTATGTAAAGAAAAAGCTTGAACATGGGCTAAGCCGGATTTGGCAGGTCTGTAACACACTCATGTTCATATTTGATGTTCCTATTTGACACTTTTTCTGTTTTGTCCAACAACTCATTGATCGCAATGTTTTTCTGCTATCAGGACGTCCAGCTGAAAGTGAAAGCCTATTTACTTGGAACAGACATGTCCAACTTCAAGTATGATGACTTCATCGTGGTGCTGGACGTTATTAGCAGGTAGGAGGTTACGTTCTCATTAGCGCTAATTGCATTGGCGTAAGGCCTTGCTTGGGTGCTCAGGCCAATATGTTTAACTGTGCAGAGATTGTTCATGGGGCATCAGTGAAGCCACTTGATCCATAGACAGGCTGTTTACATGGCATCTAATTTAAAGGCTGTTAAGGTCATAGCTCTGTATTGCTGACCTGTGTAACCCCTGCTAATGGGTCAGCGGCAATAGCAAACCCATGGGTCACTAGTGCTGTGATACAGCGGTTAATAAGAACTTGTAGCACTTAAGCCAGCTCTCAGCCTACTCTGTTTGTGCCTTCTTTCATTTCTCTTCTCTTTTTAACCATTTCTTATTATCTGTATGTCTAGACTAATGCAGGTGGGAGAGGAATTTTGTGGCAGCAAGTCTGAGGTGCTACAGGAGTCAATTAAGAGGCAGAGTGTGAACTACTTTAAGAACTATCACAGGTGAGCATGCATTCCTCTGGTCTCAGTTGTAGTTAGTTAAGCAATTAGGTCTAATGAATAACTAGTGCACAGGATTTATGGCCGTATCTCAGGATTCTTTATTGAAGTTACTACTTCCTGCATACTGGGAGCACGAACAAGGACCTGCCTTTTTTGGAGTTACTCTGACCCAGTCGTCTAGCCATCACAATTTGGCTCTTGTCAAAGACACTCACATCTTTACACATTCCCATTTTTATGTGCATGTGTGTAAATCATTCAGAGACATTTTCTTTTATGTGATTGTGACCATGTCCCTGCCTTACTTCTATTAATGTACGCACCTGGGCCTGTATTCGCAAAGCTTCTTAAGCCTAAAAGTTGCTCCTATTGATCAAATTCTAAGAAAATTCTTAGAATTATAACTTTTGAATTATGATTTTCTTACAATTTTCCCTTAAATTTAGGACTAAATCTTAGTAGAGATAAAAATCATTCACAAAACATCTTAGCCCTAAAAACAGCTCCTAAGGTAAAAATTGTTAAGAGTATAGATGAGGACTTTTAAGAGGCTTAAGGGTTTCTTGTTGCTTTACTTCCTTCTATCTCTCTTGGTTTGTTGATTACATACCATCCAAAAGTGCAACTTAAATAGACTGTCCAGCAATCATGTAAATTGGTAAAAGGTGAGACATTTTGGTTCCATCAAACTGAAATGGATTACAAGTAATCAAATCAGTATGGTAAATAAATGTAAGAATTTAAATATAGTAACTACTGTGTGGAAATTTGTTGCTTTAAAAGTAGAAGTTTCTTTTTTAACATTTGGCTGTTTAATTATCTTTAAGATATTTAGCCTATAACAGAAACTTTGCATAAAGTAGCCTGTAGTCATGATTATATACATATTTATATACATGATTATATATATTTACAAACATTACGATTTCACTGTCTATTCTATAGAATATTTTTACATTGCATTACTCTGTTTACACTGGAGAATAGCATCGCCCCAAGGCTACAGGCAGTAAATCCTAACTTTTCTGTTTTATTGTTATATATTGATTAGTTGAATTTTAAATAGCCTCCTCAGACAGAAAATGTACCATAGATACTGTAAATATGCATCTCTCATTACTTATTTTGTGCAAGGTGTTCTTCAGGAATGACCTTTGGGTCAAATCATTCAACATCATTGCTGCAAAAACATCATTTATCTATTCTGCTTCTTTGATGCAAGTTAAATGGTGAATGCCTAGCCTGAAAGTAAAAAAAAAAAATAATTGAATAATAAATGAAAAAATGGGGGATAACCTTAGAACAAGACCAGTTCAAAGAATGAATGCCCAATGTTGCCGTGACATTAATGTTTATGATGGATGTACTGTACAGTATGTAAACTCCTAACCACGATGTACAGTATTCTTTACATGACTGGCAGACAGAAACAGATTTGTGCAATAAAAGGCATTATGAAGGATACACCCGGCAGCTCATATCACTGTGTGTGTATGCATGTGTCTTGTTTTGTTTATTACATAAATTTACATTAAACTTTTTTTTTTATTTTTTTAAACAATTGCTACGGTGACAGTCTGACATTCTCTCATTGGATCAGTGTCTCTAGTTTGACAGAAAATAAAATGTGTCTTACGCTCAAATAATCAGCTTAATGACTGCAGTAAATAAATAAAAAAATTAATAAATTCATTTTTAAAAAAGGCTCCCGTCATTATAGAGAGATAGGCAACTTTTATTCAGTAATAACTTTTCCTGTAAAGCCAGCCAGGTCTTTTAAATGAGAATGCAGAATAATTAAGGATCATAGTAAACAGTCATATAAACTGATTAGCTGATGATTAGCGCTAGAATTTAATTACATGTCCAGGGCAACGTCTAAATATTCATGAAACGCGGCGTAATCCACTACGGTACTCCTTCACTTCTATTTCTTTACAGAGTGTCGGAAATGCTGTGAGCAATCACTCCTCAGTCTGCTCTTTAATATGCTGTATTGTACACCTCGAGTATAATAGAAGTTCAGTAGGGCAGATGAAAGTAAAGTCTATTTTATGTTCACATTTTTCGGTGGAAAGACAAAGTCAGGGCAGATAATATATCGTTTTTATAAACTCTCTCACATTTGATTCAAAGGTATGCTCTTACCTTTCCACTTCAGAGGACATTGTGCACACTTTAGTTGTTTTTTTTCTTCTTCGCATTTTTATGTTTGATGTTAGATGTTTGTTTTTGGATCACCTTCACCGGTATTGGGCTGTTGTATGGCCATTTTGATTAACCTATAGTTTTTGACCAACATGGTCATGTTGTCTATAGGGTATATACCTGTATATAACTAGCAGAAGCGATGTAAACACAGCTATGGCGCTTTTCTGTTTTCAAAGAACATCAGAACGTATGTTTTCTGTCGATGAATTCATGTAACCCGGTTTCTCTCTTATCTCTTTTATAGAACACGCCTGGAGGAATTGCGCATGTTTCTGGAGAACGAAACCTGGGAGTTGTGTCCCGTGAAGTCCAACTTCAGTATCACTCAACTTCACGTGAGTCTCAGCACAGCACTGGCGGCATACCAAATGACTTACAAGTCACACTGAGGTTCTCTAATTCATGTGAGAATTGTCAATTACTGTACGTATCAGAGTTAATTAAATTTCCAGACAGCTTTTTGACGTTTTTGTAGTAAACTGAGTGCTCTATTAAGCTACGTGTTGACAAACACGAGCTAAAAACTTTTTTATTTTATTTCACTTGGACATTAAAGAGGGTTGCATTATGGGTGTGGGTTTTATCCAAACACTAAATCTTGGCTTATATTACCTCGTTTTTTCAACTGTAGAAGTGTCAAGTTTATTTCAGCACAAGCCTTTTGAGTCTTCCTCGCTTGCAGCGATGTCAATCTTTAAGAAAATGTTTTCTTTGTCTCGTTGTTATACATTCCCTGACACCCTGCAGTGAGCGCTAATCCTCCCCGGAGGATCTTATGAATAAATCTGCAAGCATTTCTATTGTTTACCATATTCAAAAGACTTATTTTTTTATCTTTTTCTTTCTGTCTGAGTATGAGCATTTAGATAGGCATGGTTAGTCAACTATAGGACATACGAGAGTGAGCTCATCTCATTAGTACTCTGATTAATAAAGAAAGGAATCGTTTGATGTTTGAGGTCATTTTTCTCCTGATTTTGTCCACTAACCATTGCATGGAAAATGTTTCTTCAATCTGAAGACTTGTAAGCTTTCTGATTAGAGTCCATCTTAAGTGTTGGAATGGAAGCTGATCTGATAAGACGTGTTTTTGTGCTCTAAGAATCGAATCAGAATATGGCTTTTTTTGACATGTTCGAAGTGGTTCCATCCGCCGTGAAGGGCTTACCCAACCGGGAAACTAACAAGAAGACGGATTTTTGAGATGGTCAAGTTAGGCTTCCCGTCTTTTACAATAAATCCCACCTTCTGCATTAGGATTCATTGAAAGAATTCAGTCTTATCTGTGATTGGTTAAACGCGTTACTATGTACAGTATGAAATGGCGTGCCAGTGAGTACTCTTCCTCAGCCATGAGAATTAACACAGATTAATTTATTTTCATGAAGTTTATTGATCAGGAATGGAAGAAAAAAGTCACCAAATGTTGTCCTCATATGCACAGAAAGAATATTCTGTATAATAATTAATAATTTATTCTGTACAATAACTTATCCAGGTGGTGGTGTAGTGGTTAGCACTGTTGCCTTACACATCCTCCAGGGTCCGGGTTCGATTCCCGTCTCTGTGTGCATGGAGTTTGCATGTTCTCCCTGTGCTTGGTGAATACAGGATAAAGCGGTATAGACGTTGAGTGAATGAATAATTTATCCAAACAAAAGAGAAACGAGTGTTAACATGGCTAATATTATCCTTTTGAATGCATTTTGAAAGGTTTACACTCCTTCTCTCATATTGATCAGAAAAAAAAACCCATCAAAATCAATCAGTCAGTCTTTGTGTTGTTTTTTTTAATGACCTGGATAGTTTTCCAGCATTCATTTCACCTTTCGTGTAAATAATTATTTCAGAACCTTTCATCAGTCATTTTATACTGCAGTTTTATTATACAGATAACTATCAAAAATGAATGAATCAAATTCACCTAAGTGATGTTGCCCAGATTAAACCAGCCTCTTTTAACCTTTATTATTCACGAATGCAATGCTTTGTTCTGCTGTTTTAGGGTTTACACTTACAGAAGTAGTATGTACTATAGTAGACAGAATGTGGTAGAGAAAACATTAATAGTATTTGTGTGCAATAAATGTGCTTAATATTTTTTTATTATCTGTTTGTATAAATTAAATTAATTACGAGGACCTGTCAAACCAGACAGAAGATTATCCAAAGAACTCAAAAGCATTTTTTTTTACATTACAGTATGTTGCTACAAGCACAAAAAAAAGCATCCTTTTTGCCCCCTAATAAAATCAGCATATAAATCACTCTTCATTAATCTGTAATAATAGTCATGAAGGTGTTTTGAACTTTGATATTTACTGACTTTAAGGCCTGCCCTCATCGCTTGTGTCTGTCCTTTTAGTAATCTGTTCTCTCACCGCTTCCTCTCGCTTTTACCCACTTGAAAGATGAACTGACACAGCACTGACCTTTTACTTTCTGTCAAGAAAAATAAAGGTTTTAAGTCACAGATACAGTATGGTAGAATGCAGAGAAATCTTATTGCAGATTTCAGCCTGTTAGGAAGTATGGGTCAGTGTGCAAGGCCAGCCATGATACAGCAGCTCTGGAGCAAAGAGCACGTACAGTAGTACTCTACTGTATAATCGTTTTGGTCGAGCTAGTATGTATAGTAGTCTTCTTTTATAATACACACTGCATATATTTGAATAACGATGTTGATTGTAAGTGTAGTAAACACTTAACACTGCTGCGTTGCAGGAGTTTAAGTTCATGGGTCAGTGTCGTTCGCCGTCGGTGTCTCCGAGCAGGCAGCCAGCCTCCAGTGACCCTGAGGAGCTGTCTCTATTTGAGCAGTATATCCTGGAGGGAAACCCTTTTGAGATGCAGATCGACAATAAAGAAGAGGAGAGCGAGGATGTCCTGGAGTCTAATGGGGTAGGTTTATTATTCAGCTATTACATGTTCGTTAACGCTTTATTACACACTCGTTATGTCCTGCACAGCTGATCGCTCAATATGAATTAGTTGATTATTGATTTTTTATTCAGGATTTATTCAGTAGTCTTTATGAAACTTAATAGCAACTTATTATAAACCATGCTCAGGTGTATAATGACTAGGTTAACCAGTTAATTAAAATGCCTTGGTTTTAAGTAAATATGTGGTTTTATTCCAATTTTAATTAGGTTTGTGTTGCTATTGTTAAACTTGATTACGTAATATATACAGTGGGGGAAATAAGTATTTGATCCCCTACAGATTTTCTAAGTTTGCCCACTTACAGAGAAATGAAGGGTCTATAATTTTTATCATAGGTTTATGGTAAAGGATTGAGACAGAATATCAACCAAAAATCCAGAA
>JAQQZT010000023.1:25807521-25834049 GCA_030068275.1 Clarias platycephalus
ATTTTTCTTTTTTGTCTTTTTTTTTTTTATATATATATATATATATATATATATATATATATATATATCCACAAATGTGTGATTTTTCTGCACTCGGCTCTCTGTAATCCGGAATTATAGAATAATTAAGCAAAGTTATTAAATGTCCAAGATTCTGTAAGATGATGTAATTATGAACTGGGTGGTGATCAATCAAGTTGTGCTCTATGAAATGAACGATTCAGTCACACACAGTAACAATTCCATATTCGTAAAAAATAAGTCTAAATTCACATAGTGTAGTTTTTCTTTTGCATGGAAAAAAATCTTTTTCTCTCCTAATCTTTGCTGGCTTGTGTGTCTTAAAATGTTGTGCCTGAACACTGTGCTCTCCCGCAGACCGTGTCCACAGCCAGCGAGTTACGCAAGCCCACTTACTGGATAGTGGCAGCTAAAGCCATTGATTATGAGCAGATGCTGCTGCTGATGGCAGGAGTGAAATGGGACATTAAAGAGATAATGTCACAGCACAACGTCTATGTGGATGTCCTTTTAAAGGTAATGTGTGGAACTGAATGAGTTTTATGTGAACTGATGAGTACATTGTCTTACTTTCTCACAGCCCAGAACCAATGTCTTCATTTTCAGACCCAAGGAAGAAGGGTCATGGATAGGGTAAAGTTTCTTTGCTAAATTTTAGAGTTGGCCAAGTAGAAAAGAAACACGATCTGTGTTCCTCTAATTGCAATCACAATCGGGCTGATACACAAGATGTTAATTTCTTTTTTTTTTTTTGTCTGCAAAAACCCATTGAAAATATCTTTGGCTGAATTAAGCCAATATACGTAGCTTTTGAATAGAACAGTGTTTCTTTAAATAATATACTTTACAGTCTCTGCTTTTTACACAAACCTACATGGACAGATTTATTTATTTATTTATTTATTTATTTTTAGGCTGGTTCTTAACTTTTCCTTTAATTTCTTCCCACAAAGATTACTTAAGGCCATGGGCATAAGCCTAATGAATTCAGCCTGTAATCATATCTCGGCTGTCAGCAGTGTTAGCTTGAATAGAGATCAGTAGAATAACAAGACAATAATAATAATATTAATAATAAAACGACTCCAGTTGTATAATAAGACTCCAGTTTGTAAAATGCCACGCTTCAGTTTCGAAAGTAATGCTCAGATCGATCTGTAGTAGAAAATGTCAAAAACGTTACCATGTGCTTGATGTATTCCCAGGCTGTCACACGTATTTGGGAAATGTATCAAAAAATGTCAGTAAATCGAAAAGTATTATTTGCTGCAAAATAAATGAGGATTGGTTCAACCTACGTATGCTGCAATAATGAATTTTTCTTTGTCTATATTTTCCAACTGCTTGATTCTGCACTTGTTTTATTGAATGTAAATTTAGAAATGAAATATTTCTAAATCAAACTGTATTTTTTTATTTAATATATATTTACAGCCTCTTGTTTATTAAGATGGAATCATATCCTATTTTCCAAAAATACAATAAAATGGAATTCGCATATGTATAAATACATTTTGCATGATTGAAATGTTCCTAATTTGCAGCATCTAGAGTTTATCCTGCTGATTGTCCTTTGTTACCATCCTCTACTTATAGTGATCTGATCGAGCACATGAAGTATTTTTAAGCTGTTATTCTTGCTACTATGTAGTAATATTCAGCAATCGAAAGTTATTGCACAGTTCACTATATTTTCCACATTTTATTATAGAGATATTTTGCATGCTCAAGCTGCTGTCTCTACTTCTTTATGCTTCTGGATGCTGTCTAACAAAGTGCACTTTGATTGATCACAGAAAAGATATATCAAACATATCGTACCATTGTGAGTTATATGAAATGATCAACTGGCCATCATTAGCGCCTAGAAGGAATCAACATATTTTACCTCATTAGTTGAATTCAGAGCTTGTTACCATGACACCATGTCACAAGAGACTGTCTTTAAAAGTTCCTCATACCAATTCCTAATTGGGGAAGAATGCTTTTCATTACTATGCACCTTATTATTTGAATGAGCTGCAACTCCGTTTAAAGTAAGTAACATTAATTCATACGAAGGAATTTCTGATTTAACAATCCTTGTTATTGTTTTAACTTACTATTGCCATTTTTAATGTTCGTTGTTTTAGTCTGAATAAGTTGTATATTATTTTATGTAATTATACAGTACACAGGATAATATTGCAAAAGAGATAAACTGGACTTCCTGTCAAAATAAAGTGCATTACATTATTTAAATATCCCTCTTTATCGTCATTTTAGTCAGAGTGTAAGAATATTTGAGTTTGAGTTAAAACCCTCTTAGAGAGAAATTAATACAGCAAGCAAACTTATTAAAATTAATAAAATAATTTATTAATATTACAATTAATATTAAAATCCTTTTTTTTCTTTTATTCAGCTACCTTCAGTAGGTAGTACTGGTAAACTGCAGTGAATTGTCTAAAGAACAGTTTAGTTTTTTTTATTTACCATGGTTATAATTTCTCAGCTCTTTTACATGAATCAATGTATTTTTCCTATTAGTTTAGGTCCTTACCTGTTCGACATATCACATATTTAATCAGTTTAAATCCAATGTGCATGGCTTTATGCATGAAAGCACTAAAATCCTTCAATTTAATCAGGTGAAGTCATCGCTGGTACATTCAGTCTTTACGATGAGTTCAAATTCTGTTCAAAATTTGGAAAATTTTATTGTGTCTTGGATGAAGCTTCTGTCTGCAGTTTTCACTTTGGTTTTTTTTTTTTTTCTGGCCACAATTTCTGTACCTCTGAAGTTCATCCAGACATTAAAGGTCATGGATATCAATTATTTGACAGAATCTGAATTATTGAAATGGCAGTGATTTGGGAGTGTTTCAGAAAGGTGATTTTAAACTGTATCTGAGGGAGCTTCTCTTCTTGTGTTTCTTATCCATCTCTACCTCTGCATGTGAATATTTTACTTAATTAATTACTCTGGATGAATTTTGAGAGCAGCCGGCAGGTCATTTGCATGGTAGCATATATCAGGATGGGAATCTACATAGACCAGATGGGGTTTAACAAATAAAATTTTAAGCAAAGCTTACCT
This sequence comes from Clarias platycephalus, assembly GCA_030068275.1. Lineage (NCBI taxonomy): Eukaryota > Metazoa > Chordata > Actinopteri > Siluriformes > Clariidae > Clarias > Clarias platycephalus. Next base: position 25,810,622 of record JAQQZT010000023.1, read on the forward strand.
TGAAATATCAAGCCGTACCCCAAATCCCAATGTATGTATAATCATGTGTCCTTTGGTAAATACGCATATGTCCTCTCATATTAGACATTCTGCTGCAAGTTAAGTAAAACTTGGGAATGAATAGAAACTTAATGTGTAAGCAAGTCACCCTTTTACTGTAACTTTCTAATGAATTCCACTGATCCCCACAGTACAGATTATATTTGCCATCCTCGTTATTAACACCACCTCTACACCTGCTCATTTACACAGTTATCCAACGAAAGGATCAGGTGGCAGCATAAAATCATAGAGAAACAAGTCAAAAGTTTAGATAAAATTCACAAAAAATGTCATAAGTGGGGCGAAATGGGTGATCTCTGTGACTTTAATTGTGCCATCACTGCCAGATGGTTTTCAGTAACTGCTGATCTACTGGGGTTTTCACTTTCTTCAGAGTTTATAAAGAATGATGCAGAAGACGAAACAATCAATGAGTAAGTGGTACAACTGTGCCTGGAAAAGACTTGTTGATAAAAGAGATCAGAAGAAAGCAACCAGACTGGTTCGAGCTGAAAGGAAAGATATATACAGTAGTAACTCAAATAATCACCATGCTTGGAGAAAAGTATTTCAGAATGCACAACAAATCAAACCCTGATATGAATAGACTACAAAAGCAGAAGACCACTCGGTTTCCACTTCTGTCAGGAATCTGAGGCTTCATTGACTTCATAACCAGTCATCAATTGTAGTCTGTGCTCATGATAGCTTCAGATTCCTGTTAGCTGATTGGATACCTGCGTAAATGAGCAGTTGTACATTTTCAAAATGTTAGGTTTATTATTTCAATCTGTGCATTTATAATTTGGCTACAAAAAAACAAAACTTATTATATAATAATATAATTAATGTCATAATAGGAATTATGTACAGACTTTCCTGTTTTGATTGAATTCACATACCCCAGTCCAAAAGGATAATGGCTACTAGAACTCAATAGTAAGTTGTGATTTCCTGCTCCTACCATTTTTTTAAAGACATACCCTCCAGTGATCCTGGCCCCACCCACATCACGAACCTCAGTTATAAGTGATACAATGATTGACACCTCTAGTTATTTAGAAGTGCCAAAATATAATTTTTTACTTAACTGCTGAATTCTCTTTGCTGGGTTGAGCATGATAATTAATATTATTTGTGATGAAGCTTTTTGTTTATCCTCCTATAGCACTGGACACAAAAAACAATTGTAATGGAAGTATAAAAAATAGTCAATAATATAAATATTCACTGCAATTTAAAAAATATAGATTGCTTTGTTGGTTTGCCAATGCTGTTAACAAAAGAACATGCGTCCTTTATCCTGTATACATCCTTTAGGAGGGCTGCTCGAAACCAACACCCCAAACCTGCACGCATCCCAGTACAGATTAAATTTAGAAACATAATTCAATTTTTCTAATATTAAGCACATTCTTTAAATGTGTACAGTAAAATTTGTTGAAGCCATATAAAATCAGATTAAAATCCTAAACTGTCCACTGACAGTGCATTTTATTACAAATTTGATTTATAACATCAATTGTAAGCTTTTAGTGATTGTTTTATTTATGAGATTTGGATTTTTTTAATAGGGTATTAATTAGAAAAAACAGCAACTTATAATATAAAAGCAAGAATAAATATATCTCAGCGTTGTTTTTTTACCACTTAATTAGGAAAAACAGCAACTTATCTCAGGGTACCTGAGAAGTTTTTTTTTTTAATACCATATTTAAAAAATCCAAACCTCAACTAAAAAAAATAAATAAAACAACAATGTGTTAAAATCCACAGATGAAAGTAATTAAACATAAACACACTTTTTTTTTTTTTTAATTATAGGAATTTGAGGAATTCAATAAAAAGCTTAGTGATGTCTCCAAACAAGTGAGGATCCCCCTGCCTGTATCAAACGTCCTCTGGGAGCACTGTATCCGTCTGGCAAACCGAACACTAGTGGAGGGGTGAGTAATCACATCTATTCTGATAACAGAACAAGACACTTTTTATTTTACTACTGTATAATGTCACAACCCTGTGATTGACCTTGCAGCCAGCACTACTGACAGAACTGATTTGACCAATCGGATTAAACGTATCATTGCTCTCATGCTAATGCATTTTTTCTGTAGGTACTGTAATACACAGAGATACATACCATAATAGCTCACAATGTAATGTTAAACAATTAGAAGAACAGTTATATGAGAACCTTTTCTCCAAAGCACATGAGGCCAACTGAACTGCTGCTCATGGTGCATTACACAGTTAGAGAAAGTGCTATCCACCCACTTCTGCATTCATATACCCATGATTGGTTGGTGCCTCTTTAATTGAAGGGGGACAGAGAGTATGTCATTGCTCCCACCCAAAGGGCCAATTTCCAGAAAAGTTCTCAGGGCAGAGGATTTAACAGTAACATATTTTATATTTTTAGTCTCATTAACTTTACAATAGAGAGAAAAAAAAGACTTGTAAAAGAATGGTTGCCTGGTTGGCTGTTTTTTTTTTTCTTTTTCTTTTTTTGTGCTGTCTGTGCAATGAAAAATATACAGGAAAATTTCCTGTTGCTGATTTTAATTATATGATGTTTATAAAGTAGTAGGTTTCAGGAGCATGCACAGTGTGCAGCAAAAATCAGTATGAGGCTTATGCGGGAAATGCTATTTCAGATGTCGACTTCCCATGATGAGTTGCAGTATTGAATGAAAAACAGCTCCTACGTTCCCTTTTTTTCTTTTTATTGCCCTTTTACTGGTATTTTTGAAGGTTTTTTTGTCAGCCAGTTGTGTAAACATCTGCTTGTCAAAGTTGAAGCTCCCCGTTTTCAAGTCCAAGGAGTGGTTTGGCGAACAGGCCAAGAAGAAGCTACACACTCCTCAGCACTCTCAGAGTTTTTTTATGCTATCGTTATCAATTCTGTGGCAGTATTTGATGTCACATAGTTCCCGGCAATTAACTTCCATATAGAATAGATCCATCACACTGCTCTAAATTGTAGCTTTTAAAGAAAGTCAAAAGAATACATAAGAACCAAACGAATGCATTTTCTACATTAGTTACTTCCAAATTCTTGACATGCACAGACAGTTGGTCTCATTAATCAGCCTGGATATGAATGGAATTCATAATTTGTACATAAAAATAACTCAATAAAAGCCAAACAATCTATGTGGTTGCCACAGCAAGACAGAATATGTGTGTGAAAGAGAGGGACCCAAGTAGATCGGTCAGGCTACATTGATCAGAGGGAAAGAAGGTGCAGGACTTGGGGTCAGTGGTCCAGAGCAACAGAGAGTGTGTAAAGGAAGTGAAGAGACGTGTGCAGGCAGGTTGAAACGCGTGGAGAAAAGTGTCAGGTGTGTTGTGTGATAGAGTATCAGTGAGAATGAAAGGAAAACAGACAGTAGTGAGACCAGCGATGCTCTTCGGCTTAGAGACAGTGGCAGTGAAGAAAAGACAGGAGGCAGAGCTGGAGGTAGCGGAGATGAAGATATAGAGGTTCTCTTTGGGAGTCACAAGATTGGATAGGATCAAGAATGAGTCTGTCAGAGGGACAACCCATGTAGATGTTTTGGAGATAAAGTCAAAGAGGCCATGGTTTGGACATGTTCACAGGAGAGATATTGTGCATATATCAGTAGAAGGAACTGCCAGGCAGAAGGTCTACAGGAAGGCCGAAGAAGTTATGGATGTAGTGAGAGAGGACATGAAGTTAGTTGGTGTTAAAGAAGAGTTGCAGAGGATAGGGTTAAATGGAGGCTAACTAAATATCACTAAATATTTGATATAGACTTAAAGATTTATAGAAGCACAGTATGGTGATAAGACTCTTAGCCGCAGTAAAATATCTAAATGGCGCAAACATATTAAAGAAGAGCCCACTGCAGCCGTCCCCATTCAGCAAGAGAAAGGCCTGGATACTTTTTGACGACTCGCAGAAGATATGCATCTGTTTGTGGAAAATGTGCACACAATCATTAACGGACACCACTTGCATCGCCCGTACAGTCCTGACCTCACTCCAAGCCATTTCTGCATGTTTGGGCCATTCAAGGAGTTCCTCATGGTTGGTCCTCCTTTTTTGACATTTTGTGTCAAACCGTTTTCTTTTGATGTCACTCACTTGTATTGTGCTGGATGAATGATGAACCAAATTTGAATGAATGAACCAAATTTACCTCGTATACTTACCTGCCTGTAACTTCTCTCCATATGTCAGCCATTTCGGCTACATGCATTTACATTTTTGGCTTTAGGCAGGCTTCTTTTATCTTCTTAAATAACAATCAAATATCCCAGGAATATACAAACCACATATGATTTGAGGCACACAAAAAAATTATCAACATGCACAAGCAAATTTGAAGAAAATCAGCATTTCTGAAACATTTGTAAATCGTTTATTAATTTTTAGATTGGTTTGATTTGATTTGATTGGGGGAAACACACATAACTTTACTCAAAATTAGACCAAAAAAGTGCATGGAGAGGGGAAGCACTGCATAGTTTCCTGAGGAAATGAAAAGCATTAAAATGAACATTGGAAGCCCAGTGTGTTTTCCTATGATTTGTTATGTAGAAATGTTGGAGCCTGTAACAGAGCCAAACTTTGCTTTAAGCTTTTTGCACTCAAATTTGCTTTGCCCATGCATAATTGGTTTGGCTCTGGTTCGGAATGAATTTAGTTTCATCCACTGCTTTGCACACAAAACATTCACTTTTTTTCTTTTTTTTTTTTCTTCTTCCCCATTTGTGCATTTATTCAACTTCAGATACCATTTCATCCTGATTACGGTCAAGGATGTGAGTCTATTCCAGGGCAAAATGTGCACAAACACTCACACGTTTATTCATATCAGGGGCAATTTGAAGGAAACTGGAGGTTGTGAAGGAAATCCACAAGAGCATGGAGAGGATATTCTTCAGTGTTGTCAGTTTTTGTCATGAGCAGCATAAATAAAAATGTTGCTTTACAATAGTATCTTTGTATTTTATTATAGTTTGTTTTTTCTGTATTTGCATATACGTTTAAATACTATATAAGGTAATTTTGCATACATTTTCCAAAAAAACATCAAAGCCATTAAAACATTTGTTTCATGCTTGCAGACTCAAAGCATCACTTAAAGACAGTAGATACAGGGTTTGTAAAATGCTTTTTTTTTTTCACCTTTTTATGCATTTTCCTGTAATTAAATGAAACCCAGCCACTTCTCCCTTGTTCATTCTAATTAATGCAAATCTCCCACGAGGTCAGATTGAAGTTTAGTTTTATTTTTTTTATTTCCACATCTGTCTACAACAGACCTGCTGTCATGGTATGTATTTGTGAAATAATTCCCAGCCAGCTGTTCTGCTCCACTGACAGCTTTCCTCATTGTTCACTGTCCACTGAGTCTGTGTGTCTTTCTCAGTCTGAGTGGACTCATGCTTGTTTATTTTCTCTGCATGTCAGCACAGCTGCTCTCTAACAGGACATGTAGAGATATGAGAAGGAAGGCAGATGTCCCTTTTGTGTCTCATGCTAGCATTTTGTGACAGTAGACAGGTGTACAACTGACCCCTAACGCACACTAGTTTGTCGACGCTGTGTAGACCTCCCAAGCTGTGTGTGCATTCTGTATGTGGCAGAAATAAACATAGCTTTTAACATATTGGGCTGCAGAAGTAACTTTGTATTGTTAAAAAACTTTATGGTTTAATTCACTTATTAAACTCTGGGTGTCAGAATGCTTACAAGATGACATTTACACCAATTGTAATGCGATAAAAGAAAAAAAAATTAAAAATATTTGCAAAAAGAAAAAAAAATCCTAGTAGTTAAAAAAAGCAGGTAGTCGAATGTGCCCTTAGGCTGTCCTACAAGTGCTGCATTGCCCCTAGTATTAGCTTGTGATTGATGTATGCATAATATATACTAAGGTAAGAATATCTAATGCAATGTTTCTGTTAAGAGAACCAACTTGATGAACATTAGCTAAATCAGCAGGATATAGTCAATGGATCAAAAAAGGTTTATAGAATCATGTTTATAAAGCTTTTCATGAGTTGTATTTATAGTAGCAGAGAGGAAATGAGAGAGCCTTGTCTGCTTGCCTGTTGTAAAAGTTTGCTTTTCCCCATTTGTCATGAGGCCACGTTTTATGCAAGATTACTGAGTTTTAGTGACGCTGTACAGAGAAGTTTGGCTTTCGAGGCTCAAGAAAACCTGTCTACCCAGAGCAGCGTTTTTTTGCTGCATCTCAACTTACCTGTTTTGCACTATTTGTCAGAGTTCATTTGTTCTTCTGTAGCACTTAATCCCAAAATGGGAATCTGAAAGAAGGTGTATCATGTGCGCTCAGATACTGTACGTTAGAAACTCCTGGCTTTGATTGCCAAGTGGAGGACATGCGAGAGCCATCCGTCCTGTGAATAACAATCTGCACATTACTGATTGATCAGGATCGTACTCACTTTAAAACAGAAATATAGGCAATTTCAAAAACTACATGACACAGTGTTGCAGCGCAGCAGTGTTATGCTCATGGAAATGTATGTTCTTGTTATAAAATGTCTTGTGGTTTCCTTTGTGAAAAGTAAATTTGTACGTGATATGATATGAACAACAAAGCGTTCACACTGATATTACTGTACATGCAAATTGTTTCCTGTTAACTGACCTAATGTTATTTGGTTGATTTTGGTTATGTTATAGTATTATTAGTTTCTGTTTAAGGGTTTCACTAAATACCCATATGAATAGTTTCGTTTTCTGAAAAACCCAAGGAGAACGGTGTCGATGCGTGTTTCGTGGTAACAGACACTTTTTTTTGGTTTCTGTTGCAGTGTAAATAAATATACTGTAATTGTGTGTCTGTGTGCAGTGGTGGAAAAACTAATAGTGTGGATAATACTGTAGGTGCCATAATGTTACTAACTTCAAACAGAAAGTATCCTGCCAAAATAGTGAAAGTATATAAAGTGGCTACTTTTTATGTTCTCTGGTGTTGAAAATATAAATGATGTTTTTAGCGTTTTCATGCAGAAAGTACTGTTACAAGATACTGTACATTTGCCCATTTACACTATTTTGTTTATAAACGTCAATAAAAAAATCTGAAAGCCAAGTTCTTACAAATAGTAAATATTAAGATGAAAGCCTGCCTAGCAGACTATGTTAACGTCAGAGGCACTGAGTGAAGGATGCACAATGCAGATTAACACAACTTTATTAACTGCAGCAACAAACACCTGCAGCAACACACGGCAACGATATTCAGGCAAAGGTCTGGTGATCAGCAAACTGTAAGAGTCTGACACTTATTCCAGTGTAGACCTGATGGTCAGCTACTGGAACCGATGCTAGTCTGGTAACCCGGCATTGTTAAAGAAAAACTAGCTAACTTACGGTATTTACATTTATCCAGTTAAAGTAAGTAAATCATCAAAATGTCCCTCAATAAGCTTTATATAAATAATGGGATTAGGAAGGACAAGCCTCGTATGACTCTTTGCTTACTCCAATGTATTGAAAGATTTTAATGCAGTAGTGCCATGGCATATTGATTACCTCGACTCGATGCTGAACTTAAATGACTGATTGCCAAATTCAGTTGATGTGTAGCATCGTTGGCTGAAGACTTCTGAACTTCGTAATTTGATTTAAAGGTAATTGTGCACACTGTTATAATGTCTCACAATCATCCTCTCAATATTACTGATGTATTGCAATAGTACTACTCAAATATTACTCCGGTATTTTTTTTTTCCACCCATGTCTATAACTTATACTTTCTGTAACACTCTAATAATCTAATGGAGTTTTCTCTAAAATCCTCGGTTTATTATTGTGTAAGAATATCTTTGCCTTTACTGTCAGCAGCTTCTCTCTCTCTACTGTGTGTCCAGTACTGTATGTGTGTGTTTATGAACCTCACACTTCTCCACTCTGCTATCTGCCAGCTACGCCAACGTGAAGAAGTGCAGTAACGAGGGCCGAGCACTGATGCAGCTAGACTTCCAGCAGTTCCTCATGAAGCTGGAGAAGCTCACCGACCTCAGACCCATCCCTGATAAGGAGTTTGTGGAGACCTACATTAAAGCCTACTACCTGACTGAGAACGACATGGAGCAGTTTATTAAGAACCACAGGGTAAGCACTGTCTCTTTCTTAAATCATAGCGAAAGTTGGTATCAAATAATGATTACACCTGGCAGGAAAATGATGTCTATACTGCACTTGCTTTTATAAATGGCCAGTATGGATTCTTGAGCATTCATTCAGGGTTGGTTGTTGGTCTGAGTGAAAACATGCCTTAATAACAAAGTGTTTCATTCTTCATGGTGAGATGTTTCAAGTCGAGTATCAAAAAAAAACAGAGAAAATTGTGTAATGAGTTCCATTTAGAGGATTACATTTAAACAGTAGGGGTGAGTGCAGATGTACAGTGTGAGCATGAAATTCTTCTCCAAATATATGCAATCATAGCTTACAAAAACTAGCCTATATAGAAGCATGAGTCGTGTGGCATTTTGTAGACAGTACAAATAATAGATTTTTAGATTTAATAGATTAATAGATTTTTATATACAACTTTCAATAAATCAAATGTTTGTACAATAGGCTTTATGTTCACCCCGTCGTTCTATACATCACTATAGCTCTGAATAGCTGAAAATGCTGGTACCCTGCTGGTAGCCACCTGATCAGTCACACTTTTTTGTGTGATTGTGTTTGACAAGCTAAAAAACAAAAATCTAATATAACTACAAAATGTATATATGCTGTTAGGCAGTTCATCAAAAGAAAAGTTGCACATACTGTAAACTTTCTTATTTATTTCATGAAAATAAAAGTTATAAGAAATGATGTATGAGTTTATACAAAACTGTGTCCTTCAGCACCAGAAATTCAAGATTCAGACGGCATAGACAACGCTGTAGAGTCGACATTGGCATTATGATATGGCCTCCTTGCATGTCCAGCCAACCATCGATGAATAGTCTGACAACTTATCTTGCGTTTTTTTATTTATTTAAAAAAATATATATATATGGTCGCTCAAATGATTCAAACAAATTGGTCTGTCTTGGCTTGGCGTTGTCATTCTTGGCCTTCCAGATGAGTGGAATTAGTAGTTGGGAATCTTTGTTTGCTTTGCACCAAGTTTTAAGTATTCTAATGGCCCACTCTGTCTTCAACATTTTGATTGAGCATTTTGTCTTTACAACTATCATGCCCCATTGAGAAAATGTTAGGACATAATCACATGGCAAACGTCCATTAGGTTATCCATGATAAAGTAATCCTCTGTTGAGCACGATGGTCATTTTATATTATCTGTGTTCTTATTTACAGTTACAAATTAGGTTTGGGGTTTTTCTAACAGTACACATTTCTATAATTTTCATTTCACATTTCGTCAATTTTAAATTTTCACACTCAGAAATGTGAAATTAATATGATATCATTTTTCCATATATTTTTTTTTCATAGCACAAAATTTCTTATACCATGGGTATATACAGGGTGCGTAATTTTTTTAAATGCGTATTGGTAGCCATTAGCAGGTGGTAGTAATGCGGGTTAGTGTCATTTAGCAAGTAAACACTCCGCCATTTTTAAGTTTTAGGTTTCAATTACTATGAATATTTTTTTTTGTGTCACCCTGTGTTTATTGTTTCGAGCTGTGTGCTGTGTTTGAGCAGGAATACTCCATGAAGCAGCTGGCCAACCTGGTCAACGTCTGCCTCGGCTCCCACATCAACAAAAAGGCCAGACAGAAACTCCTCGCAGCTATCGATGACATTGACCGACCAAAAAGATAAACTTCAGCAGGCCAGCCAGACTGACAGCACGATCACAAGGGAAATCTGCTACAGCTACAGAGTTATAAGATTTCAATACTTCACTCCTGACATACTGTACATTTGCTACCTTCTATACATTTTTGTGTGAATGTACTGTAAGTGATTCATGGTCATACTGTTTATGAACGGTTCTTTAATATTCGTGTACATCAGTATCGGGTCAGTGAATGTGGTAACGAGTAAAGCGTAAATTGAAGATATTCCCCTGGTCGAGTCTTTAAAATTAATTGCTTTACTATGAAAAATTTCCGGAAACACTCCATGTATAGATGTGGGTCTGTTCATTCAAATACTCTACTTGAACATTTTAAAACTGGTAATGAAGCATTTCCATCTGCTAAGGACAAAACAAACCAGTGGTTTTCATAATGTGATCTTAAAGTCCGTCTCTTTAACTCTGTTACACCAAGTTATTGTGTGTTCTTTGCTTGTTACTTTTTAAAAAGAATATAGAAATTGCTGATTTTATTATTTATACCAATTATAAATATGAACATGGCTGATTGACCGATTAGGGCAGATTACAGTAGATTAGTTTCTTATGTGTTGTTGTTGTTTTTTTTTCATTTGAGGAGTTAAAAAAAAAAAGGAGAAAACATGTAAACACTGAGTTGGGGAAAAAAAAATAGCGTGCAATTTGTGTCATACAGTTTACTGTATATGTGAATGACAAAGGCCCATTATATTTATTCCAGCTACTGGGTGATGCACCATTCATTAAAACAGTCAAATCAGTTAGTGTGTAGCTGTCTGAACCAGAATATTACTTTATGAATACTGTATTATTACTGTGCTGTAACAAGAAGAAATTCAAGGCACCAAAATAAATACACTAACATTCTCTGTGAGTCTAGTGCTTTTTTTTTTTTTATTCAGTATTTTCATTTTGCAATATTTTTTTATCTACTTTTGCTCTCTGCACTGGAGCCTGTAACTGAATTATAATAATTGCCAGAAAATGTAGTTACACCATTGCACTAGTCTGCCTGGTGAGCTGTTTTTAACTTGATCCCCAGATTCCTAATCTTTTCCCATAATCACATTTGGAAGTTGCTGGGAGTGGGTGTAGGAAGTAGTCAATTAGGCCTGTGTGTTATTGTGTACCAAATCCTGCAGGACTTCAAAGGTTTTGCTAACATTCTGATAGAGGTCCATTAACACGTTACTGGCTGCTCAGTCCAGCGCTAACATCTCCCTAAGGACCGTCAGCTTCACTTGGTACAGAGTCCAGCCACCGAGCAGATGAGTTGCCTTTTTAATTAAATGCTTGCTTTTTTTTTTTTTTTTTTTTTTTTTAAATGAATGCACACACATAAACTGGTGTTTAAGTAATCAGCCTCTTGCACCTTCCAGGGTTTGGAGTTAAACTGCAGAACCCTTTACACATTTCTCTTTATTCCCCCGGGCACTCTGCAGTATAAAGCGTCTATAATTAAAACTTAAAAAATACTATTCGGTCACAAGAGAAAAGAAAAGTGAAGCGATGGAATTTTGCACAGAGCGAGTTGTATTTGAAAGCAAAAATAATAATCACATAGTTTTCAGCACTTGTACCTCATCATGCCAAACCTAAGACCTAAAAGCCCACGATCGAGGCTGGCACTGAACCAAAAGCCCGATGTGAAGATGCAAAACCCCAGTCTTCACTATTTTGTGCATGCCACCAATCTACTTTTCTTCCGGTTGCTCTCGTCAAGGGGTCGCCACAGGGGTTCATCCAATCCGCACACAAATTTGGCACAGGTTTTACGCTGGATGCCCTTCCTGACACAACCCTCCCATTTTATCCAGATTTGGGACTGGCACTGCATGCAATGGCTGGGTAGTATAGGGTGTGGCAACCCACCGCCAGCATGGCTGTAACATGTTTGGAATTGCAAAAGAAATGTGGAGCATTGTTCTCCCCTTCTGCTAAAGCCTGATATACTGACAGCCATTTTTAATAAACAATTAGGAAAGTTTATCTAATTTAAGTTTTCATTTGACATCACTGGCTATTAACATGGTTAATCCAATTTAACAGCTTAAGCTGATTTGGAGTTATAAGATTGGTTTTGAGAGGTTCGGTCCAAAGCAAATGTCTGTCTTAAAGCTGCCTCATATCAGTTGAGTAAGGTTTTAAAAATTAATTAACATACCAAGTGACAACTGACCGTTATATGGGAGGAGTACTTTCAGGGCCCAGTTTTTAAATGTTTCTAGTGATAAACAAAAGAATTACAGCTTTTCTGCTTACTTCAGTTGGAATTCTGAGCACATTAAGACTGAGAAGAACACTATTGTGTAATTTTAATTCTCACAATGAGTGCCCAGCTTGTCGGCCCTGCGATGGGTTGGCACCCTGTCCAGGATGTACCCCGCCTTGAGCCTTATGTCTCCTGAGATCCAGGAGCTCTCCAGGAATAAATGAACAATATCAGAGCAAATGTAACCCTGTCTGTGGAAATCCAGCTAAAGTTGATTCACTGTTTTCTACATAAAACAATTACACATATAAATGGTGAGTGAGGTGGATTTTTTGGGACCCTGTCTGTAAAAAAACCCAGCTTTCTTATCTAATGTTTTCTACGTACCTAAAATTATAACACATTTATAACAAGAAGATTGTACTGTATTCACCTTCTATGGCTGTCACTAATAGTTTAGAAAGAAATCAGCCACAGCATCACTTTCTTCATACAACTGTTAATGCTGGTTTAGTGCTTGGTTTCATAAAATTCCAATATAATCTACCTTGAAGCATTTTTTTGTAACAGCCATCTGTGGTCAGAAGTTCAACAGAGTAAAATTGTCTATTTTCTCCCCGTCAACACGAACCAGTCATTTTGTACAGTAAGCTAATGTATATGGGGATGGATAGCCTTTTGCTCAAACTATGTTCTGTGACAGCACAAGTAGCACTTTGAAACAATGTCGATGTCTTGATGTGAAAAGTGTGTTCAGCCTGTATGTTTGATGATAATGGTCATATGGTTGGAGCGACCTAACTGGTGGGTGAGAATTCGGCATGACTGAATTACGAGGAAAATGAGGGTGAAAAAAATTTTCTGCAGCAAATCATTTGATGGGGATGCCAGAAATAAAACATCACACGGATGACTTTTTTTTTTTCTCCGAAAAACATCAGCCGGTTTATTTCAGCTGCCCCTGAAGGTACATTTATTCGGATGGTTTGAGACACACCGTGAAGGATGCTTACGTCATGATGCTGCCAAAAGACTGAAATAAAGATCTGGAAGAGAGAAATAATGAAAATAACAGTGTAGTCTGTGGCTGCTAACGTCTTTATATAAAATGAAACGTTGTATGTCAACAAAATAGTTCCTCTCTTCTTGCCTTTTCTATATGTATATATATATATATATATATATATATATAATCTCATTTATTTATAATTTATTTATAATGAAATGTTGTATGTATAAAGTTATGATCAGTTTATATAAAAAATTCTATAATGTATGCCTTCTTTTGTCATCTTTTAGGAGACAACATAATACCGACAAATTATTATAACCTCCTGAGACGCTTCTGTTCACAAAGTCTCTCATACTAGAATCAGCAGTGAGTGAGTGCAGCAACTTCCAGTTGCAAAACTGACTTTTGTAAATTACTCACGGTAACTAGACAGGTCTCTAAATGTAAATGCCTTTTATTTAATTAGCCTTTCATTCGTCTTTAGAGCTACTACAGAGTTCCTGCAGAGTTTTAAGTGTTGTGTGGAAAATAGAGACGCTGTATTAATAATAGTAATAATAATAATAGTAATAATTATTATTATTACTATTATTATTATTATTATTATTATACTGTAGTAATAATAGTAATTATTATTATTACAACATATTATAGCTGATCAGTGTGTATCTGATTTTGCAACATTTATATATTACAAAGCAAAATCTAATGGCCAGTACCGTGTAGAATCCTTGTGCCACCTGGGCAGCTCTGGCCCCCCAATGACGTGGCTCTGCTGCTGTGTTTGTGAATTTTGGCAGAGCTTCCTGTGGGTTGCGGGTGCCACCTCCATGGATTAGATTTGTTTGTCTGCTGCATGGTTTGCCCAATTGGATTGGGATCTAGGCAGTTTGCTAGCCAGGTTGGTGCACTGGGTGTGCTGGTGCTTTTCCGTCATGTCCAGCACTGACTTTTTCCAGGAAGTTGTGCTGGATTGCCTTTTCTGTTGGGATCACCAGATTGGCTGTCCTTCGGTCCGTACAGGTATAAATGAGCCTTTGATCCTGTTGCCAGTTTCCTGGTATATAATTGATAATCAATGTTAATAGAAAGCATTCTTCTGGCTGCAGTGTGCATACACTGAGCAGCCATAACTGTGTCTTTAGAGCAGAGTGTTTTGTCTCATGCCATGACTGAAATGAAGGCATTTCCTGCCAGATATCTCGTTATCTCTTCCCACCACTCAGCCATGCGCTCAATCAAATCTCAATGAAACCTGGCTAAAACCACATGCTTCTGGAACATTTTGGTTGTGCGAAGCATAATAATGATTTTGGGTCTGAGACAATGAAAATATATCAGATCTACTGTACCAATTCATCTTTGGTTAACTATCCTTTAATATGTCTACATTTTCTCATAACATTTTAATGTAATCAAACAAACAAAGTCTTTTTATGTCAGAAATCATACTGGATGGATGATCACTGATCAAATGATCACTTATTGGACTGATATCTTAGCATGGCGATCGCTTCAATACACCCCCTGAGGGAATTAGGTTTTGGATAACTTTGGATCTGTACTGGATGGATACAGCAGGCATATTGTCTTTGTACAGTAAGTGGGACTTATATGTTGTCCTGTTTTTGTAAATTTTAAGAATACTAGGAATTCTCTGTTGCGGGTTTCAAGGTAAAACAGTTAATACTATGATTGCAATATAGAAGAAATTAATGCCTGGGATTAGCATTAGTCTGTGAGGAAAGTGGCATTTCCATACACCTTCTGACTTAAACTTTACAGTTTTTGTTATTTTTTTATTAGTTAATCTCAGCCTTATTTTAGCATGCCGGTTAACTACAGTAATGTGTGATATTACTGTATTTGTTGTACATTAGCATGCTGTGTATTTAGGTATTTATAAAGTTCAGGATAGGCATGAACATGCATTATCATTAATTACAAGAAATTAGATTTTAATTAGAATCTTATTTATTCATCTAGCATAATAACGTACATCATGTACACGTCACTCAGTGAATAGTCCTGGTTTAATAACTGAACAGTTAACTCCTTGAGCTGAAGCACGGCGGATATGTGCTGGCTGGCTCTCTGTCTTGTGTGAATTGTCTAGCGATATACAGTAGCATTATAGGATAGATTAAAAACTCTGATAACATTCCCTTCATTCATTGTCTTTATGATTGACAGATGGTTAGTAGGATGAGTTGACACTTTGACAGAAGATCCTATCATTTGATCAGTCGTCTACTGCTTCTCTCTGATCAAAGCCAAATATGCATAATCACTGTGAGAAATTTTGCTGAAAATTTTAGTTTTTTAGCCCTAACCCAAATCTTTAAAATAAGTTAAATTAAAAAAGCATAATTCCTTTTATTATTAATAATAATATTTTTAGTATTAGTATTTTTTTGTATTTTTTTGTATTAGTATTTTATTATTAGTCTTTTATTATTATTATTATTATTATTATTATTATTATTATTAACACCAATACTAATATAATAACACAAAAATAGTTATTTTAATACTTATTACAACAATAAAATCTTTAAATATTGTTTGCACCAGATTCAACCCCCCCACTCCCCCCACTTTTTTTGGTTTCAACAAAGTAATAAAATTACATTCAGTTTAGTTTTAATAATTCAGTGTTGCTTTTAATTGCACTTTCTATTTAGACAAGAGTTCTGAATAAGATATCCAATAAGATAAAAACAGGATAAATAACTTTTTTGTAAAATTCAGAAGTTAATTTAAGAAAACATTAAGGCAGTATATTGCTGTAGATGCGCAATACATTTCAGAAAGTTTAACGATAATCATCTTTCACGTTTCAGAGGAATTTTCTTTACTGTTTTTAGCAATGTGGAAGGTTTAGGTAATCAGTTGTTATGACTTTGAACTGTGAACAACAGTTTGTAATCAGCATGAAGCTTTCAACAGACTTAATTTTCAGAGCATTTTAGAAGTTGCTGTTCTAGGGTAGAGTTCAATTTAATAAATATGTTCTCACCGACCGTTTCCTGAGGATACCCCTGTGTATCTATAATAAGCAGACTGGGTGAGTGATTTAACATAAGCGTAGATAAATCCATGATTACCTGAGATGCATAAAGTTTAGAGTACTGTACAGTACAATGGAAAATCTGATCTGTTTTTTGGCTCGTAGGTCATGTGGTTATTCTTGATCTCAAAACCATTTAGATAGAATCAGTATTTGGTTTAGTTTTTTTGTTGTGAATTATCTAGTGACAAAAACAAAATGCCATTATAAGCCCTTCCACTTGCTAAGTATTAGTTGTTGTTTTTTTACTTTTGAGCTGATTTAATTGTAACCAGAACTAATAAGTTTAGTAAAAAATCAGTCACGGTTATTATTACATGCAGATTAAATCCCCACTTGTTGCACGCAAAAGCATTTTAACTATCAGACATGGAAGATGAGTGAGGTAAAAAAAACCCTGCCTCCACTTTAGGCAAGTAGATGTAATGTTTCGATTTGATATTAAAGGTTGTAAAGTAATATTTATTGCAACGTGTTAAACTCGCTGTTATAGTGAATTTTATCGGAGCCAGATGGTATTGCAAAACTTGCAAACAGACATGAACCACACTGTAATCTGAAAGTATGTGTTGAGTAATAAAAATCAGATCAGTAAAGTTAAGAATCTTCCCATACACAGTTTCATGAGGTTTTTATAAGGTGCCATGTAACCAAACGTTGAGGAGAATAATCCATGCAGGTGGTGGACACACCTAAGAAACGCGCAGGAATTACTTTTACTTTTAACTTATTCTGCTTTAGAATATTACCTAACGAGTTAAATACCAAATAGCACTATCGTAAATATAGTGGGCTATATAGGTGTACAACCCCTTGTTCCACACACCAAGTAGTGCCCTTGATGAGGGGGTTAGAGGGGGTTAGAGGGGGATTGAGGATTCAGCCTCAGGTTAGAAACTAGTTACTGTAGCTTTGTAGCTCGCATTAGGCATAAATAAAACAACATGGACATTTCGGCGGCAATTTGGAATGACTTCGAGCAATTACTAAGAAGGCCAGTGTTGTTTTAGATGACACCATTAGCAGGTGTGTTGTCTTTCTGAAAGTGCTTCTGTAACTCTCTTTGAATGTAGGTTTTGGCAGGCAGCTGTTCTCCCCTCACTGCACCCCTGACCGGCCAGTTACTAAGGATGAATGAGTTTAAATACGTTATGAATGCCTTGTATTAATCTTATTGTGTCAAATGTTGTATTTGATTGCATTATTTTTATAGTATCAAACTTTAAAAAGTCCTTATTTCATGAGCTCCCTATTGAACTTTCTATTGACACGCAGATGAAAGTAAAAATCTCCTGCTGGCTGGACTGTTTTTGTTGAATCCTATGGGATCAGAATCCTGATGCACTTCTCTAGTTTCAACCAGATGTCCTGTGACCTTTTCTGCCAAGCTTTCTTTAAAATTCATATTCATATCAGACATAAACTGTTCTTCCAAATAATGCTTTTAGTAGTAGGTACATTCGGATTTTAGAAAGAGGAATATAGAAAAGTTTCCGTTCTTGCTGATTGATTGATGAGTCAAAAGACAATAAGCCTAGGGCATTCAATGTGCTATCTTGCCCTGTGTGATGGAGACATCAGCGATGCCCTTTGGATATTACCAGCAAAGTCAAAAGGGGACAATGTGCATCCCTACGAATACCAAAAAGCATTGCTTCCTTGTTTAAATAGACTTGCATTTTAACTTAGTAAACATTTTTAGACTTATTTTAACTCTGGCACATTTGATACAAATTAGATACACTTTAAGCACAATCTGTTAAATAGATTTTCACGCCAATGTCTGGGATAAATGAAGTGTTTTGTGAGCTGTCACATAATTACCTCATGTCAACCTTGTCTGGGATGTGTGTTGACACGGGGATATGTAGCACGTGTTAATGAAATGGACCCGTGAGACGCGGAGGTGAGTGATGTTCCAGCACAAATGGTCTTAGGAAGAAGGGACTTGGCATTGTTTTGGGGTCACAGCTGAACAATTTGGCAACTCTGAGCTCTTTTTCGAGCTCTGTTTGCTTTTTGTTTCTGCTTAGTTATACAACTTTTCCGTGTTCTCTCCATGTTGTATGCGAAATAGCCATGACCCTGCCTGTTCCCCCAGGGAGGACAAAAAGGTGAATTGGAGAGAAAGTTAAGGTTTTGCTGTTCGAGCACCTTTCAAATGGAACGATGGCGCTATATACTATTTGAACTTGTTGTTAAAGTTGTTGGTAAAAGAGCTGCATGTAGACGAGAAGCCTTAAGGGGAACTACAGAGACTGAAGTACATCACACAATTCAGCCATCTTCACTGAACTCGCACTACAACCACCATCACTACCACCACTACTTCTACTGTACTTCTACTACCACACTACCACATTCTTTTCTTTTAGACAAATTACATCATCATGATTTAATTGCTGCAAAGTTATTTTAAAAACCTTATGTGGCATTTTGATTAATATGACATTGACTTTTGGATAACATGAAGACAATCAACTAGCACGTCTCAAAAGCCCATCTTCCATTGTCAAAAGTAAAGCGATAAACAAAAGGCAAATATGACCAATGTACAACTAAGCTGGTTTATTTATATTCACTTGCGGTCCTTTTTAACCCAGAGCCCTGTGGTTCGGACCAGATTAGCCCATTCATGCTGAAAGGAATTTAAATGAAGTGACAACACAAGATTTTTATTTATTTTGTGTCTCGTCTTAAACTCGATTAATATTTTGGAAAAAGACAAGTCTGAGTTGAAATGCCGCTAAATCCAAGACAGGCCCAAATTAATCCAGAAAAACATCTTTAGTCGTCATAGGTGCTGTACTGTGCATGCACCCTACAGTACAGTAGGTCATCTGCATTACTGTGGCAGTGAATTATGGGAAAATTTAAATGCCCAAACCCTTGATTTAACATGGTAAATCTGCACAATAATGTGATTTAGAAAACACTATTAGCGATAGTAGGCCCTGTACTATGCAGTGCAGTAGTCATGATGGGTTGGAGCTACACATGCTGCTCCCAGTGATCCAGACCCCATCTGCCCTCTGCACCTACTGACTCATCCCATTGCTGAACTGGACTTCATGTTAATTTAAAGAACTTCTGTTATATTGAACTTTCAGCTGCATAACACACATGATGTTATATAATTTCTATCCGTTATCACCCAAATGAGGATGGGTTCCCTGTTGAGTCCTCTCAAGGTTTCTTCCTATTGCCATCTCAGGGAGTTTTTCCTTGCCACTGTCGCCGTCACCCTTGGCTTGTTCATCAAGGACAATCTCATTATTATCTAGACACATTTTTCTCACATATACACACTTCCATAAATTTTCTTTTCAAATTTTTTCATTGAAAAGTGCTTCTGCCCTGCAGATGGGGTCACTCGCATCAGGATAGGAATGTTGTGTAATACGATCAATTTGATATCAAAAAGATACCAAACACTGTATCTACTGTACACCGTATCTGAGTCTGTCATTTAAAGGAACAAGTAGACACAAAACAAATAAAAGACACACCAATTCCTCTCAGTTTAGGCTTCTGGCATTCAGGCCTGTACTGTTTAGTTGGTTTATGCCACACTTATACACAACACAATATTCTCAAGATGTGGACAAATGTGTCACATCTGACTCTGACTATATCACTATATCACTCTTCTTCTCCCCCGCCCCCCCCACACACACACATCTTTGTAAGCCAGTACTGATTTTCTTTTCACCACTGAAATCTAAAATGGCCATTTATCTTTGTAATGATGTGTTATGCACTGCAACCCTACTATAATATCTCTCTCTCTCGCTCATGCATGAGCACCAGTGTTGTGTTTTTGACCACAATTTCCAACCCTCCTCACAGAATCCTTTCCCTTAGATCTGAATACAGATGTCACTTCGGTGACCGTTTCGATTGAAACCCTGGCAGAAGAGCTGGCCTGCCATCAGCGCCACAATAATGCACCGTCTTTCAAAGTCACTTAGACCTTGAGATCATTTAGAGATCAATCGAGACTGACTGAGCATTTTATATGGTTTTTAAATGCCATACAGAGAATGGTTAGATATTGATTATGTTTTTATGTATCCATGTATTTCTATTTACCCCTTAATTGTTTTTTTTCTTCTGTTTATACAGTAATCACATTACAATATTTCTAAGAAACACAAAGTCCTAAAATCATAACAGCAAAGGTAAAGTCAATACATCCTGTAGTGTCATTGTTCCTATGTGTTTATCCTACATTAAAGTCTACTGAGTTGTTTGTTTCTCCTCCTCTTTTTCTTCCAAAGAATGCTGATTTCACACTTTTGTCTATTCAGGGAATCCCCACCCCCATTTTTAATTTTGTCATATGCTTATAGCGTTTTTTCCCCGTTATACAGTAAGTAATCATTAACAAAAACGGTTTATTTAACCAGATGACAGAGGCCAAAGGATCACCACAGTAAATTACGTTTGAACGCATCAATCCAAGGCGATAAAGCATCCTGCTCAAGTTCTGCAATCTATTATATAGTCCTATTTTTACTGCTGCAATCTGCTATCTGTATGTTTCTAAATCTGTGAGTTTCACTTGCTGACTTTATTCGCACTCTTGGTGAGGAGCCACAGTTTCCTCAGGGCAGTCAAAGATTTCTCTCTGTACTAATATTCAGTCATTGGATGTGATTAATAAATCATCAAAAGTTGACTCACTGTCACTAACTGCACTTTAATGGCTTTTCCAGCCCCCTCATTTGCACATGCTCATTACTATGAATTACATTACAGATGAAATATGATTGTAGCACCATGACAGTTGAAAATAAATTTATAGTAGGAACAAATCATAGACATGATTTTTTTCCCCCCAAGATAAGTCCAAACATCCTAAAAATTCTCTAAGAGGCAAAAAAAGACATCACTAAAATCACCAGGTCTAAACTAGTTAACCCTTTTAATAAATACAGATTATGATGTTTTCACAGAGATCTGTCACTAGATACTTGATAAAGCCCTGCCAAAAAATTTATATATTTTTTTCTTTTTCAAAAACTGGAACAAATCTGACCTTATTCTTGTTTTGTAAGAGCAGACATCCATGTTGTATACTGTCATGCAACGTATGTGTTTGAGTATGTTAGAAAACCTTAGCTGTCCTGCCAAGCTGTACACTAACTCACTCATCTTCTATACCGCTTTATCCTGTATTCAGGGTTGCGCGGGGACTTGGAGTCTATCCCAGGAGGCTTAGGGCATGAGGCAGGGTACACCCTGGACAGGGTGCCAATCCATTGCATGGCACACTCACACACAATGGGCAATTTGTGAACGCCAATGAATCTAACCTGCATATCTTTGGACTGTGGGAGGAAACTGGAGTACCCGGAGGAAACCCACCAAGCACGGGGAGAACATGCAAACTCCATGCACACGGAGACGGGAATCGAGCCTGGCTGGGAATCGAACCCGGACCCTGGAGGTGCAAGGCGACAGTGCTCCAAGCTGTACATATTTTAAAAATCTTTTATAACTGTAAACCTGTTTTTTTTTATGATGACGATGAGGATAATAATAAAAATTATTATTGTAGTAGTAGTAGTAGTAATAGTATTTGTACAGGTTTAAAAAGGCATAAAATCATGTTTCAAAACTGTATTGAATAGTATTATACAACACATTCAGGCATTTTTACTTAAATGTCTTGAAAAACAAATTAAGGGTTTTTATTCCATAATACATACCAAAAAATTGTTTCTATAACAAATTGAATGCTACAGAAATCTTCATATCTGAAGTATCACATACATATGATGTACTGTATGACAGATTATAATACATAATACTAAAGGCAAAACAATCAAGCCAAATCCCATAATTAATAAACTCCACCTGCCAAAATATATTTACCTCGGAGTCCTCCGTGTTTTAACTAAGAATAGACATTACTTTTGTAAAGTTGTTGGTAAAGAACTGTCTGCCGGTAACATTGTAGAAATTATTTTATTCATGCTTACACCTGCACTGTTTAGAATTGTATTGTGTTCACATAATGGAATTTTACATTTTGATTAGTTTCAGGATTTTAAGATATAAATTTAGAAAACTCATTTTGCAATACATTTTTTCTTTGACAATGTCCCAAACATCATCCAAAATTATTTGCACTGATGTGAAACAAAATGGGATTTTGAAAGAGCTTAATAAAAAAAAAAAAAAAAAAAAAAAAAAACCCACACAATTTAGTCACAGTTGCGAAAAGCAAATATTAAATATTGGTTAAACAGAAATAGAAGAGGGAAGATGCTTTATTTAAGAACACACAATGTTATGTTATTCTATACTGGAACATGAGTAGAATTTTAATTCATAAGGCAAAATCATTTCTTTTGTATTTGGATTTGAGATATTGAGACATTGAGATCCTAGGGCCAAACATTAAAATTCACCTTTAAGTCTGTAGACTTATGAATGCAAGCGGTGCAAAGAAAAGGATACAGTCTATTATTGTTGAATTATTTGTGCTAATCTAGTTGTGCCACATACCTAAAATAATAATTCCCAGTATCGATTCAGCTTTTCAGCTGACGTGTTTTAGAGATCTACTGTATTGACTGAATACATTTACTACTGCAGTATGGTATTATATTAAATCTGCCTGGGTTTAAAATCAAGCAGAGCTATCACAACTTGATATCATGTTAATAAGTGAAATTGTGTAATGTAATTAAGGTAAAATGTGCATATTTTTCATTTGCAATGCAAAATTGCCATTTTTAGATGTGCATCCACAATTGATAAATGTATCTATTTAGCTAGATTATAAAGCATTAATATTTTGTGCAGAATATAGCCAAAAAGTTTTGTTTGTTTGATTTGTTTGATTTTTGAAGGAAAACCGCTTTAATATCCATATTAAAATAGAAACTTGCAGGCACTCTTCCCCTGAGTGGACAACTGCCAGGGTGGTTTCCCATGGAGGGGCATTCCAGTTTGCTCATTTCCTTGACAAGTATTAACAGCAAAGTCACCACCTTGTGACACTGGCCATGAGCCCACTCCTTCATGTTCATCATTTGTCCATTAGCATTTGGCATTTAATACCATAATTCCCTCCACACTCACCACCAAGCTGGAACACCTGGGACTCAACTCATCTATGTGTCAGTGGATCTCCAATTTTCTGACTGGCAGACCACAGGCAGTAAGGATGGGCGGACACGTCTCAGCCTCACTCACTCTCAGCACTGGAGCCCCCCAGGGTTGTGTTCTGAGCCCCCTGCTGTACTCCTTGTACACCCACGACTGCGT
>JAQQZT010000023.1:25838443-25853563 GCA_030068275.1 Clarias platycephalus
GTGTGTATGTGTGTGTGCCCTGCGATGGATTGGCACCCTGTCCAGGGTGTACCCTGCCTCGTGCCCAAAGCCTCCTGGGATAGGTCCCCGCAACCCTGAATACAGGATAAAGCGGTATAGACGATGAGTGAGTGAGAGTAACTGTACCATGAGTTTTGCATAAGTTATAAAGTACCTAAAAGTAGCTTTTAGATGAGTGTCTCAGCAGCAGTCACACGCCGAGTCTATTGCAAAAAGAAATATATAATAATAATTTAAAAAACTGACACTGCCAGAACTTTGTTGTTGACTTCCTTTGGTTGCAATAGCAAATTTAGGCTGAAAATGTTACACTATAAAACCAGATTAATATTAAGTCTAGAGTTACAGTTTGGGTTAATTATATAATTTGTATATAACTGCATAAAAAAAACTTTTCCTACCTTGTGATCCGTCTTTGCACAGCTATTCTATAGAGCAACAATATTCTGGTGATAGATTTAGCTCAACTAATCTGCTTTGCCAATCAGCCTAAAACTTCCTGTTGCTACAATCATGGATTATGTTGTACCTTCTGGATATAAATGCACCCAGGTATCACTGCTTCACATCTGTGTCCAAGACTTTGATCGACTAAATGGTTTTACAGCCGTGATACATGAGCAGATACTTCACTCTCCCACCTTCCTTCTGTCTGTGTTCTCAGTTAACTTGTTTTATGCTAAGCTATATGAAATACTTAAAACGTAACTATTGAGTTGAGGCGTGTCGGGTTGGAGAGGAGATTTAACATGATGGATGATAAGCAAGTTTGTGACATAACTACACAGTCAAATTCTTGCTTTGCACATCTTAGGAAGGAGGGGTCAGAGCCCAGGGCCAGTCATGATACAGTACAGTGCCCCTGGAGCAGATAGGGTTAAGGGCCTCAAGGGCACGAACAGTGGGCTTGAACCCTCAACCTTTCGATCATTATCTTTTTGTGCTTGTTTGGCTTCCCTAAATAAGTGTGAATAAGTGTATGAACTTAACGCCCAATGTTAATGGAATACGTAGGGTCCAAATCTACCATGACCAGGATAAAGTAGTTTTGAAAGTTAAGAAATCCATATTGCAACATTTTCTGACAGAAAACTTTTTTTTTTGGAATGGAGGGTATTTTGGCTGGAAGCTTTGATGAAGTCTGAGGACTATCATCAGTATAATATCTTGCCCAAAAATGTATGCATCTTTGGAGGGAAATAAATGGTTTGCTTTGTATGAGCACTTTTATGGTGAATGGTCACTGTAATAAATAACATAACAATGGCCCAATAACATATTAAAATACGCAACATTTGTTTTTCCGGGCCAGGCATTGTATTTCTACTATTGCATTAATCATAATGGTTATCAATATTCCTAGCAATTGTATTATTAAGGCTTAATTATAGATTTAAAAAAAATAGAAGAGGATGCAGAGGACAGGGTTAGATGGAGGCAGATGATTCGCTGTGGCGACCCCTGAAAGGGAACAGCTGAAAGACAAAGTAAGTAAGTAAGTATAGATAAAAAAAAAAAAAAAAATAAAAGTTATGGATTATAATTATATAGACAAAAATAAACAAAATAAAAAGTAATTAATAATATATTAGAAGAATAAATACATTAAACATTGTATTATGTACAAATAGCAACATGGTTCAGTTTGCTGTCTTTATCTTACTGCAAGAAATATACCGGAGCATAAGGTTTCTTTATGTTAAGGTTTCTGTCTGTTTTTAAACAAATACAGTACGTTTATAAAAAATATACAGTACAGAGTTAAAGATTGTGGAGTGTTTTTCAGACGAGATTTATCAGGCTAAGAATCCCTTTTTAAAAATTATGATTGAGTATAGAAATTAAACCCTTGTCACAACTGGCTGGTGCTCTCCAAAACCTGAAACAGATGTTTGTTTTAAATTCATGGTTTCAGTTACTGGTTTTATAAGGAAACAGGCGTAAAACAATCTTTCCTCCACTATTAAAAATAAGCAAAAGGTCAGAGAGATACGTGTGCGTGAAAACATCAGAAGTATCATGTGGGCTGCTGGTTTTACAATTATTGCCTGATGTGTCGTCTTCTTATTGAGAAATCTGCAGCAGTGTGATATATGATCTATGTTGCCTGGGCGTTTTTATTAAAAATACATTACACTATAGAGATGCTGAATGTTCATATGCCATAATGCTGAGGTGCACTTTTACATTCACTCTAACTCTGATTTGTTTGCACACTTACCTTGTTACCACTTTAACATTCTAAACACTGCCTCGAAATATTCTTACTATCGCTTTCTGGTTTCATAGTGGACGAAATCTCATGTCAGGATTTGAACATCATATCACATTTGCTTTAGATGATGATTTATTATATTTAATTTACTATGTATTAATGCAGAAAATATCACTAACAATTCACTGTTGAAATAACACTGAACTCCTGCACATTCCCTTCATTATATAACTTCGATGCGCTATCCCAACTTGATCAAGCACCCCTGCCATTAATTGTGTTTTTTGCATATTTGTAAGTATAATTTTCCTGATTTATGTAAACATTGGAATGTTTTTAAACTATTTTTGTTGATTCTCACTTTAAACTAAATTACTCTAGTAAATATGTGTGTATACATGTGTTACATTTAAACCATCATCTATAGGACTTTACTATAATATAGTTCGGCTGGTAAAGGAACACACCACAGCATAGCATTTGAATGAGTCTATTTATAAGAATAGCTTTACAAACCATTAGCAAAAAAGAAACAGACAGTTCCTTGAATAACAGCAAAAGAAAGAGGACATGTACTGTATGAAGAAGAAACATTTTCACAGTGTAACAGCTATCACATAAAATATTTATGTCAATGGACAAATCATTGTTTGCAAAAAAATATTGTCAGACTTTATTGAGAATCCCACCTAATGTAAAAAAAAAAACAAAACAAATAAACAAACTGCTAAAAAAAAAAATCATAACTCATGCTAGTCATTTCATAAATTCATTGGGTAAACTGATTGTCAATGTTTATTTCTTCATGTTCCTTTAAAAAAAATAATTTTCCTTTCTTAAAAAAAAAAAAAAAGTAGCAGCTCATAGAGGTTAGGTGTGAAGAATTCAATGCAAACAGAAACCTTTTCTGTCATTTTTAAGGTATGGATACAATAATTAATCAATTAATATTTTCACAGGATAAATGGTTGTGATCGAGAACTATATCTAACTATGCAATAATAATAATAATAATAATAATAATAGCCAGCTCATATTAAAGAATTTCGTTTTCTGGAAGAAAAAAAAAAAAATTCTGCTGGTGTGTCTTGTGGCGCATGTAAATATGTAATTAGTATAAAGTTTGTAAACTTGGCATGCAGTTTATGATGCTGGTTATGCAGAGCAGTTTGCCTATATATTATATTATATATAGTGTATGCATGAGACAAGCATCTGTTGTTGCTCCTGAACTTATCCAGCCCTTCATACTCTCTTAACTTCCTAAGAAACCGGACTCTAACGTTGGGTACATAGCATTTTCTCCGCATTAGCACCTGACAACTAACGTTTTCAAACAGAAAGAAGTTTAGCAAAAGTATATCCTCACATGATATAAGGATCAAACAATGATACAGTATGTAAACACTGTAGTCGGGAGAAACTTTCATGTCCTCGCATGAGAACATTCAAATCTCTATAGGTTAATAAATTATATTATATATATATGCACACATTTATACATATTTTTGTTCAGTTTAAAGTAGCAAAAAAAATTTTTTATGTTGACAACTATTTAAAGACAAATATTCTTTCACATCAATTTTATCCTTTTTTTAAGTGATGAGAGCACCACAGCCACACGGGGGGAAAAAAGGAAAGAAAATCCTCCATATACTTTTTTGCAGACTTTCCTTCTAAGGGTTTTAAGTGCATCTGTTATACTTAATTTATTTGATGGTAGAAGCTATGGTAAAAGACTATCAAAATACTCCTTGTATCTTCAAATTAAGGGCAAATGACTTCATTAACCCCAAACGACTACTGAAAAGATGAACATCAATCACAAAGTGTTTGTTAATCTTAAGATGGAACTCAGCACCTGTGCATGTAGATGATTAGTCACACCCCTACCAGAAATAGCTCATGGTGCTGTCTGGGGTTTGACATCAATAGCAGAGATCAGTAGCTGAATGGAATTAATCACGACGTTAGATCTTTAGGTCACAAAAAGTGTTGTGATAAGAGACATCTGATGACTTTTTTTCCATAAACATTGCACAATAATTCTATTCATATGTTTATACTTTATAGATCTCTCAGAAACAAGTTTTATTTTTATTTCAAGAAATTAGATGGTTGGTCAAAAATTATTCCAAATGTATATAAAGAACGTAGGTTCCCAAGTGTGTGTGTGTGTGTGTGTGTGTGTGTGTGTGTAAAAAACTGAAAACGGTGTGCTTCTTTCCGGCACTGAAGATAAAGAGAAAGATCTTCTTTAAATTGCAATCTGAGTTCAACATGATCAAAGTGACATGATTGGTGATGTTTTGTCAGGAAGCTTCAAATGTTCAGTCATATTAGAGATGTAACATGCTGGCATCATCAAGTGCATTACATAAATATCAAAGGATTTGAGAAAAACATACCAGCACCATGCATTAAAGCTTTAACCAGAAATTTAAAAACAGTAATCAATGCATGTTCTCCAGTTGTATCATGCAATCTTGGTCCTTAAAGTGAAATTTCAGGCTGCAGTAAAATCGCACTGCAGTGCAAAATTAATTGATTTCCACCGAAACTTTATTAATTTATTAATATCATATTTCAATTTATTTTTTACTTTGGCCAAGAAGCGCAACACCAAATTACAAAACCAAAAAAGAAAAAATATCAAATTCAAAAACAAAACTAAAAACAATAAACAAAACCAAAGACAGATTGACAAATCCAAAAAGAAAATAACAAAACTGGAAATAAAATAACAAATCCAAAAACAAAATAAATCAGAAAACACAACGGCAAATTGAGACAAATCGGAAAATATTTAAATTAATTAAATTCTTGTCACTGATTGGATGATAAATTTGTCACTTAAGATATACAAGAAGTACTGCAGCCTCACAGACGCTCAAATGCCGCGGGGGTTGCAGTACTTCCTGTATATCTTGGGTGACAGATGTCTCGTTCAATCAGCGGTAAGAATCAACAAGCCGGTCAAGGTTGACGTGGTTTGCGACAAGATTCTTACAGCTGATCTTGAGTGACAGATGTCTTTATGTCGTTGTGTTTTCTCATTTGTTATTTTGTTTCTGTTATTTGATTTCTGGTTTTGTTATTTGGTTTTTGAATTGGTTATTTTGTTTTGCACTTCTCTGCCACCGCGGTTTTTGGCCAGCTTTAATGCCTTTAGTATGCATTATTCCTGAGATTCATTTTCTCAAGGAGATCTGACCTCATTGTGGTTATTAGATTGTTGTTGTTAGTCTTTTGGCTGCTTCTGTTAAGGGGTCGCCACAGCAAACCATCTGATCTGCATGACTTGGCACAGGTTTTACGCTGGATGCCCTTCCTGACGCAACCCTTCCATTTTATCCAGGCTTGGGACCGACACTGCATCCAGTGGCTGGGGTTTATAGGAATCGAACCCGGGCTTACTGTATGGCAGGCGAGAAAACTACCGCTGAGCCACAAATGCCCAATGTGCAAATCAGGGCCAAAGTTTAATTTCATTTATACTTGCTCAGGCATCTATTGCAACAGTTATTATTTAAATAAACAGCTGCATTAATTATTGATTCGGAGCTATTAAAGTAGATAGAATGTGCAAAAATGTATGGGGGTTAAATATATCCAATTTAGATCACATCACCAAATAAGTAAGTCCAATATTGGTTAGTCTGAAAGTCTGACATTTAGATAGTCGTCCCATTTATTCAACAGAAATGGCAAAAGCTGTAGGCGTTAGATAAATGTCGAAGAAAACTTGAGCTTTATAATACCATATGTACTTTAAACAAGCATCATGATTTGCTGGCAGTATGCACACCATGATAAACCAACACCATGTTTAGCTATAAACATTTACATGGTAAATATCAGGTCCAGTATCCTGACAGAATTCACAAAGAAATTTGACCCGTCAAGAGTGTTGCAAACTCTCCAAATACAATAATGTATACAAAGCACATATACAGGCTAAACTTCACTCTTAAATAAAAAGAAGTACAATTGCAAGTCGGGAAATCAACAACACTAAACTGTGAAAAACCTTAAATATATTGGAGTGAATGTCATTATATTTAACGTCTCTCTTTCAATGCAGATGACGAAGCTTTTTTTTTTGGACATTATCGGCTTTGATGCAACAGAGGGCCTTTATAAAAATCAAAGAGCTTTCTTTTTTTAACCATACACTCATTCAGACATTCATTTTTGTGTTTTTAGAAAGCATTTGCACTCTGTGCTTATAAGTCTTTTTAGCAGCGTCTTTTTAAAGCTTATAAAGCATTAAACGCTACTAAAAGTATTCTTTCTCTCTTGTGATACAGACAGTAAAAAAACACAGCTGCTACAAACAGGAAAGGCAAAAGTCTCACAACACAGACGTAATGATTTATAGCTTAAAAAAACTTGCCACGTACTTTGACACTTTAAAATTCAACCTGATGAAATTATGTACATGAATCCAGACCGTAGGCACAGCAGAACATTTCCACATTTTGTAAGACATTTACCAAGTGGCCCATATCCACCGGAGGACCATCTTAGTCTTTTACTTCCCAAAAATGAATGGCCTCTTGACATCCATCAAGCTGACACACACCCTTTGGTTTCGGTGAAGCGACATTGTTTGTTGGTGAGTGTAGGTCCAAAAAGTTTTAGGACGGATTAGCAATAAAAATCTGTCACATTCTTCAGGAATGCCACCTCAGTGTTTTGTCTGTTTTAAGCAGCACAACTGTAGATAAAACATATATACATACTGTATACTGTACAGTACAATTCAAAAATTTGGAATTAATACTTTCAGTAATATAGCTTCATAACCTTTAATGTATTTGTAGAAAACCAAAAATAAAAACAGATATGTCCATAATTATGTACAGCACTGTAGAAGTAAATGTCTGAGAAACATGTATTAAGAATGTTCTAGCAAAATTATGTAGAATACATATTTAGATATAAATGTATGATAATAAAATATGGGCATTTACATGGACCCTAATATTACACTAATAATGGGAATAATGGCCCAATCGTAATAAAAATGCACCACTTCATTCTGAGCAGTCTGACGCAATCCTTCCTGATCAGAATGACATTTGAATGAGAATAAGAGGGATAGTGTAAATCAATTAATTAGATGTCTTTTAATCATGTAGATACTTGATTTGGTCATCTCTCTCTTGGAAATGAATAAATAATCTTTTTCCCGTTTACTCCTTGTGAAGGTAACATTAGGTGATATGACGAGTTTCCCGGAAGGAAATTTTACTCCCATTTTTTACCCATAAACTCTGAGAACAACTCAGTCTTTACTTTCATCCCCTCACTATTTGGCAGCGGAAGGAGCACTGATTGGCTTACATTTCACAAGTAATAAAGCATTCAACTGATCAGAAATAAAAGTGAATTTTTGTAACCAAACACAGAAGGAAGAATTTGTCTGAAAAGATGAGAAGCCTGATTCTCATCTTTCTGATTCTCAACTTTAAGGTTGGAGGGGAAATAAATACTACTACTTTGTATTCCGTCCAGCAGAATAAATGCTTCACACTAGGCAGAACCATTTTGCACATGTCAAAAAAGCTAGATTCAGGTTAATTGCTTTTTGTGCATGTAAACGTTATTGAATCTTACTGGATCATCATCCATGCAGAGAGCAATGTTGGAATCTCTTTTCAGAATTATTTCAAATCAGAGCAAAGAAATATTGCCCATGTAAATATACTGTCGCTACGGATTGCATGGAATGATGTGGCATGACATTAAATAAAGGTAATATTACCACCCTGAAGCTGACCATTTCCCACTAATAATGTGCCCAAAGTGTTTTATCCCTAAAATATTACATCAGTGGTGGCACTGCGGCTTGGGGGTTAGCACTGTCACCATACACCTCAAGGGTCTGGGTTTGCTTCCTGCCTTGGGGTCTATGTGCATGAAATTTGCATGTTTTCCCCGTGCTTGATGGGTTTAATCCGGGTTTCCTCCCATAGTCTAAAAACATGCAGATTACTGTACTGTAGGCTAGTCGGTGTTCCCAAATTGCCCACAATATATGTGTGCGCGCCCTGCGATAGATAGGCACCACGTCCAGGGTGTACCCCACCTCGTGCCCTAAGTCATCTGGGATAGGCTCCGGGCCCCCACGACCCTGTAGACAAGATAAAGCTGTACATACGACACCAGTTTCCCGACAGAGTACGATAATTATCGACGAATAACATGTCATACTTTTCTGTCTGTGTATGGTACAGTATACTAAACGTTTTGTGGTGTGAAAAAACTTAGCTCCTGTTATGACTTGTATTATAGCAGCTATAAAGACTCATTCGCTGACCAGCCCCTCTTTCTTTAAGTTACTAAGACAATATACTATAC
This sequence comes from Clarias platycephalus, assembly GCA_030068275.1. Classification (NCBI taxonomy): domain Eukaryota; kingdom Metazoa; phylum Chordata; class Actinopteri; order Siluriformes; family Clariidae; genus Clarias; species Clarias platycephalus. The sequence continues at coordinate 25,847,046 of JAQQZT010000023.1, forward strand.
AACACAGCTTGTCATGCTACAAAGAAGCTTGAAAGCTTGTTAAATAAACATCTCTTTATAGGAATTACTACATCAATGAGAATGTTTTTCTTTGTTAAATTACAAGATAAATTTAGCTGTTTATTATTACTGTGGAATGCCATGCCATGTGTACTATAGATCTGATAGCATATTAGAGTTGGTGTAATAATGTAATCCCTTGAGGTGAATTAAAGCCAGCTCTACTGTACAGTAAGTGCTGCTGTTATACGTAGAAACTTAATAAACACCTTTCGACCAACCGGTTTTAAGAATTCAACAACTCTGTCATATAAATATTTTCTGCATATATTTTAGCTTTTAATAACACTGTTTTTCCTAAAACATTTTAAATACTATATAAACCTCTAAAAATACTTCTCTGTGTTTAATAAATGATATATGTTTAAGTAAGTAAAATAATATACAGGGTTTTTTTTTATATATAACAGATGATTCCAAACTTTTGAACGGTAGTGTACTCTTCACGACACGTCTCGCCGAGACGACGCTGCCAACTCACATGTCCTGGGTGTCGAATTGTTGCCCTGAGATGGAAGGATCTTCAAGGACCGTACATGTGATCTCCTAGTAATAGAATCTCCAGTTTCCTTAGTTTCCTTTTTTTTCTTATGGCATTCTTTAAAAAAAAATAATAATAAAGTTTCTTATGTACTTCTCTGATGGTTTGTGCCTCAGATGTGGGTGTGTTTGACCTTGAGGACCACACGTTCACGCTGAGTCATCGACTTGCCTGCCATTTAAGTGTTCGCTGTTGTTGTCGTAGTGAAACATGAAAGCAGGCACCTCTGTGATGGATGTAGTGGTGTATGAAGTAGAGCGCATGGACCAGTGTTCACGGCGTCGCTGTCCCCACTGCACCTTGTACTGAGTCCAGTGCCTCTTCAGAGTAGCCTGGACCTGACAAGAGGAGGGCAAAGAGGTTCTTTAGTATAAAGATTGGAGGGTTTTTTTTTTTTTCCATCATGTGACAATTCCAAGAAAAAAAAAGTTATAACTACATTTAGAACAATATATTAGGTTTGTGAGTATGGACTGTCCTTTATTCTACATGTACGTTTAGGTTCATTACCTTGTTGGTACTTTGTACCATCTAAGGTCAATTCATTTTATAAAATATACATGAGGTACACTAAAGGTTAAACATCCTTCCAACAATGTCTAACAAAAGGACAATACCTAATACTCCAAATACACATGGCACAGTTCTGCAGAGATATGTGTGGAAACAGTGTCCTCTGGAAACATCAGAAACATCCTCACAAAGACTCCATTATCCTGAGTCAGTGCACCTTTTGTCCTCTTCAGAGAATATCAGTATTTATTACTTGTCCAGTAGTTTAAGATAGTTTACAATCTCTTACTGATGCTTTTGAGAGTTAGCTGCCAACAATGCATGAGCTAATAATTGACCCATTTTCCAGACACAAAAATAATTCTCTTTGTATAAAAGATGACTTTGATGAGGGCCCCTAATTACTGCATTCTTATAGTAAATACATGCTGAGCATACAAGTGTGACCTCTAATCACACTATGATCGACATTGTCCCTCTTCCACTGTACATGGGCAAACTTTAAATCTGCTAAATTTCTTTAGGCTGGTCAGGTAGTACCTTTCAGTATTCAGTGATCTGTTTCATGCAAACTGCCACCTTGCTGACCAGACAGAATTCAGCTGATCTGATCTTTTGATGATGTCATTCCGATTCTTGACAGCTTCATAGATCAGCCAAGGACAAGAGTCAAGTTCAGTAGCTTGTTGTACAAAACAATTCTCCAAAGTTGAAATGAGCTAATTAATGCAAACCCCTTAAAAAAATTGACAAAATATAGATTTTTATTAAATAAACATCCATTTCACCAATTTGAGACAAAAATTACCATAGGGATAATTCATAATTCATAGCGACTTATTTAATAATTATTTTCCTTTAAAATACAATTTTTCAAACTCATTGATACCCTAAAACATTTTAAATTAAGGTACATTAAACATAAAAAAAAAAAATTTATTAAGGTCTTATTGATGAATTTGATCCAATATCAGTGTTAATCATGCTCAGTGAAAAACAAGAATCACAAGGAAAAGCTCTCATGTTATTTAAAGCACATGGCACAAATTCTAATCCAGAGTGACTTACATCATGGCGATTTAACATTTCAAATTTTGCACAACAATGGATGTATCACTGATGTATCACTGATGTCTCACGTATACTTTGAGGCTTTTTTTTTAAGCTGCGGTCTGTTTGATGTTTTCATGAATCTGCAGTATCAAGCTGTTTGGCCCAGAAATCTGGTTCCAGGAAGTTCTGACTAAAGTACAAACATACAGTACAGTACATCCAAGTCAAGAATGAAATATTATCCTAGTAAAAAAAACTTGATGGTGCCTACAGTGCATAGATAATAAAGCATCATGAAATGTTCTGTATGGCAGATTCATTATCTTTTGTTTTTTCAAACAAAACTAGTAAAAAAAAAAAAAAAAATTAACACATAATTGAAAATAATAGTATGACTTTATCTCTAGCTAAACTTTAAAAAAAGGTTAATGGATCTGCCATACAGAGCATTTCAAGATGCTTTAATATAGATGAATTATAGATAGAGACAAAGTGTTCCTATTTATCTTAAATTATGCTTACACTGATGTCCAAAAGTGAATACCTCCCTCTCTTAATTCTATGTTTTACATAAAGCAAATCATCTGATCACAGCGGGTCTCTTGTTTGGCCCTAATGCCCAGTATTTCAACAAAAACGCATCATACCCTCTGACAAGTACGCGATGCAAGAGTGATGATTTAGACTTATTTTGCAGCCACGTGACCTGGGCACTTTGCAATCATTGAGTTGACCATGACCTCATCTGTATACCAGAATATTATAAAGGCAAATGCGCCTTTGAGCTGCCTGACAGCTAAAACTTGGTCGTAATTGGGTTATGTAACAGGATAATGAATGTACGAAGCACACCAGTAACATCTACATCAGAATGGCTGAAAAATAAAAGAATCGAGGTTTTGGAACGGCCTAGTCATGCTGTGGTGGGACCTTAACAGAGCTGTGTATAACCTCTATGAACTGAAACAATGGTATAAAGAAGAATGTGATAAAAGTCCTCAACAACAATGTGAGAGACTGATAAAGTCATACAGGAAACTATTACTTCAAGTTATTGCTGCTGAAGGTGGATTGACAAGCTCTTGAATCATGGGGGTACTGACTGTAGTATTGCCCATATGTTTGTTCTTTTTGGCTTTATTTTTTTTAAATAATAAAGTTATATGTTGTTTTTTTGTCTGTTTTTGTATTTGCCCCATACGGTAAGATGATTTTTAGTATGTTTTACATTTTATTATTCTAAGCAAAAACACAGAAATAAAAGGGTGGGTACTTAGAACACGACTCTTTTAAAGAATTACATGCAGTTTTTTTTTTGGGGGGCCTTTTTTTTTGAAGGCGACTTTTGTTTAAAAAAATTTAAAGAGTCAAAAAAATGTGCTTTTGGTTCGTAAAAGTTTGCATTGATAATTATGTTAGTAAGGGCTTCTTACAAAGACAGTATGACAAGCAAACCACAACACTTCGGGAACAATCCTGTCTGTCTGTCTGTCTGTCTGTCCGTCACTGAGGAAACCGGGGAGGAAAATAAAACAGGGTTGTAATGCTTTACAGTCATAGTTTCCCAGTGGTGTTTGCCTCACTCAAAGCACTCGTTAGCTTCAAGCATCAGTGAAACTGTCTAAAGTATTTGATTTTTTCATTTGTCATTCTGTCAGCACTACAGGAAAAAGTGACCTTAGGGATGTATGAGCCAGTGCGTTGGCTAAAAAGGGGTAAACTGAGGAATTCACCCAGAAACATAAAGAAGACATGATTGGTAAATAAGATGTCACTAGCATCAACACATTGCAAAATGAAAATGCTAGACCAACTACTAAACAGGGTATTTTTTCTTTATGTTCTTGCTTAAATAGAAATTTTATCCAATAATTATTTGTAAATAACTTGAGGACAGTGCGCCTTTCTGCACAATGCCAGAGAAACAGATTTACGCTGTAATTTAAAAAAGGCACTTTAATAAATAGAAAATCTCAGTATATAACAGATGAGATCTAATGTGGTCAGTGCTAAAAAAAGCTGCAGTCATGAGAACTGCTACCGCTAATGTGTTTTCTTTCTGAATTAAAAATATAAAGATGTATTTATTCCTACACATATAATCCTAACTTGGATATTACCCGGGGAAAAATCAGCTTTTCTTGTTCTAGCATAAAAGATCCTGTCATAAGCATAAACAAATGTTTGTTTGGTTTTTACCTTTTTTAATAATGTAACTGTCAAACAGTTTTTCTAAATTAAAAGTTTGTAAATAATTTTCCAGATCTCAATATCTGTTATCCAGTTCATTATAACTATGTAGTTCACTTTCAATCCAGTCAGAACACTGTTGTAATATCTGAAGTGAGCATCTTCACTATCAGTGTTGGTTGTAACGCTTTAGAGTACTTGGATTACTTTTTTGATGTAACGAGTGATCTAACTCGTTACAACCGCCATTTAAGTACTCAGTTATTTAGTTATATTTTCAAAAACGTAATCCGTTATTCAGATAATTTATGTAATCCGTGAGCCAGACAGCAGTCATTCCCAATTCATTAGTGTGCGCGTGTGTGTGTGTGTGTGTGAAAGTCGCCCTACAAGCCCCACCCCCTAGTTACTTTTATCAGAAAGTAACGCTGTAATGTAACTGATTATTTTTTAAAGACAGTAATTTTGTAATGTAATTACTTACTTTAAAAAGCAACGCCCCCCAACACTGTTCAATACATTTGCACAAAACGTTGCAAGCTTCACATGAAGAGCAAATGGCCCATGGCTCAGTATACAGTACATTCATTCAGTCATTTATTCATATTCAGTAAGTGCAATATTTTGGTCAAAGTCATGAAGAATCCTGAATGTATAAACAGAAAGCTGGGTGTGGGTGTGACCCTATATGAGACACCAATTCAGAGCAAGGCACCACACATGCGCACACACACACCTTGATAAAAAACCATTCACACCTTGGTTCTTGATTTAGTGTAGTCAAATCACTTCCAAACGTGACACAACACATACAGTAACCCGTGTTAAGGTGAAGCGAGAATGCCTCCCGCCGTGACAATGTGCCTCACTGATTATTATTTGGATTTAATTTTAAGCAGAAGCCTAAGAAGGAACAATATGCACATAATATTCAATTAGATATCTCTCTTTGTGCAGGTACAACACTATCAAAAAGTAAAAAAAGAAAGAAAAGAAAAGAAAATAAACATTTTTTGTAAGTAGCAGCTAGCAGCTTTCTTTGCAAAACCTGATAATTAATTCACTCAAGAGATACAGTACCATTGTGGGGTGTTTCCCTTAATGCTTACCTCTCCATTGAAGAAGCAGAATATTGTTGCCACCAGCAAGCCCTTAAGATTGAAAACAGTGAAAGCAAGTAATTAAATTGTTCTTCAATATTCACTCAACCAGACAATAAAACACAGGCAAGTATATTCATCTCATTTACCTGGTAATGCAGCAATATGTGCATGATATAGTCATATACTTCTCCAGCCAAGCGGTTTTCTGGCCTCCACGGAAATATGACAAATTGGATTCCCAGCAATGGTACAAGAATGAGAGTGGCTCGTACTGCTTTCATGTACATGTTGGACTCTGCGCGATGGGTATCCTTTAGCTTCAGCACCAAGACCCTCACAATGTTCAGCAGAAAGAACAAGTTCACCTGTGATGGAGAATGGTGACAGAAAGTTCATTTATAATCACTGATTAAAGGAAGATTCCTAATGATAAAATCTATTTATTTTTAATTTACACAGAATGGCTGTACAGATTCACCTGCTGTGAAGAACAGATCATGGCAGCAACAAATTTAATCCTAATATGATTTTAATGAAAGAGCAGTGAGTTATAAACCTGAAGAAATGAGTTCAGCATAAAGAAAAAAAAGTAACCTCAATAATCACTGACATTGTTCATTAAAAAGAATAAAAGGATATAGTGAGGATGCTGTAAAGTGTTCATTTAACATAATGTTATTTCAGACATAATAGATATTCCTTTTGTGTGAAACTGAAAATTATTGGCATCTCAATTATTAATATGAAGTGAAGACTCCACTGGAGAGAATTGCAGCAGTGATTCTTGCTTTAATGTCTAACAACATTGCACACACTTGGAGATGACCTTGATCTCTCTGTGCAAATTCTCTCTTCATGCGTTAATCCATCATTTCCATGTTGATTTAAATGCCTGTTGAAATTAACCAGCCTCGGTTAACTGGTAGAGGAGGAGGCGTCGCAGTTATTCACAATGATAATCTGTCTATCGTACAAAAACAAGGACACAAATTTAATTCATTTGAAATTCTTTACAGTAACATAAGTGTATTTAAGTATATTAAGTCAGCTCAGTCGAT
>JAQQZT010000023.1:25862408-25889863 GCA_030068275.1 Clarias platycephalus
CTATACATCTATAAACCTGTCTATATATATGGTCTCACAGTAGATTGTGCATGTACTGTAAGATTGAAAACAAATCCATGAGGTCAAAATAATCTGTAGACCCATGAAACAGGATTGTGTCAAGACACAGATCTGGAGAAGAATACAAGAAACTTTTTGGATCATTGAAAGCACCCAAGAGCATGAGAGCCTTCTTCATTCTCAAATGGACAAGATTTAGAATAACCAATAGTCTTTCCACATCTGGCGGCCCAAACAAACGGAGTAATCGGAGCATGAAGGATCTTGGTTCTGAGAGTTAACCAAAAAAAAAAAAAAAAGTACCTGAAGGAAATAGGAAATTAGTCAATGTGCATTACCATAATTAAACCATCCTTATAGTCGAACACCACGGGTGGCAGCATCATGGTATGGAGATGTTTCTCTGTAACTGGGACTGGGAGATTAGTCTGTTTAAAGGATAAATAGATGCAGACAAAATAAAGAGCTACCCAGAGTGAAAAACCTTCTACAGAGTCCACAGGATCTCAGGCTGGGCTGAAGGTTTACACTTCACCAAGAAAATACAGGAGTGACTTCAGAACAACTCTGGGAAAGTCCTGAAGTGGCCCAGCCAGAGTCTGGACCTGAACCCAAAATAGCATCCCTGGAGAGAGATGAAAACAGCTGTGCACTGACCCTGCCCAATTAACCTGGTAGAGCTTGAACTATTTTGCCAAGAAGAATGGAAGAAACTTTCCAAAAGAAAGGTATGCCAAGCTTGTAGCATCATTCACAAGCAGACCCAATGCTGCCAAAAGGTGCTTTGACCAAGTGCTAAATTAATACTGAAATATCCAATTCACATAATAGATTCAGACCGTATTATGTGAATTGGATAGTTCAGCATTAATTTTTAAATAAATTAACAAAACACCTATAGAAACCAGTTTTTACTTTGTCATTATGGTGTATTGTGTGTAGAATGATGAAAAAAAAAAAAAAAAAAAGATATGAACACATCTCTTAAAATGAATGTGAAACATAAAATGTGGAGAACTTAAAAGTGTCTGGAAAAGTTGGAAAATTGAGACATTTATTGAAGATACAAGAAACATTGTACACAGGACAATGATGCTTCAAAGATTCTGCTCTGATCTTTGTTAATTCAGCACTCAGTTGTTCTGCTTGTTGCAGGCCAGAATGTGGATCCATTTGAACAGATTCTCAACCATATTTGATGCATTATTACCGTACTTTTACTTGCTCTGCATTTACTGCATCATCCCTGAATGTTGAAGCTTAATGCAAAACGTGATGCAGACACCTTTCTCCACTTGCTCACTCTTTTGCCAGGTTTTGCCATACATACTCTCATACTGTAAGTGATATTCCATGATATGCACAAAAATCAATCAATCAACCAAGCCATCCATCCGTCTATCTACTGTATCTATCTATCCATCATTTTACTTGTATTCAGAGACAGGTTTCACACCTACATTACATGTGTGCAGTTCAGTTCTTTGAAGTTAGCAAATGTATTTTAAGAAAAATATCTTTTTAATTTCAAAACCAAACTTTAAAGAAGAGAACTTGACAACCTTATTTTATAAATGTATTAATGAGCAACATTTATCATACATATTATTTATATTCAATGCTGTTCCTTTCATATTACTTTAATAAACAACGATTTACAGTTATTGTACATTTGTACATTTTACTTTTTCAAAAGCAGTATGTTTAAATTTCTTTATCATTAATTATGGTCTTACATTATGTGGCATGTCTTCAATACAAGACATACAATCATATTCAAAAGTTAGTACTTCTTTTAATTCTATGTATTTTTATTAAAAAACATAATTTAAAAAAATCATCTGATCACACACGGTCTTAGTATTAGCCAAATACAACCTAAAACAATTAACAACATAACTATTTTCACTGTGCCATTATTTACTTAGAAAAATTATTACTGATTCCACAGGATTTAAGAGGGTAAGTTGCAGCCAGGTGCTGCTAATCATTGGCCCTTCATTCATTTATCGTCAGCAGGTGTGCAGACCTCTATAAAAGCAGATGTAGTTTCCTAATCTAGAACATTCAGGTGTGTGTATCATAATGCCAAGAGGGAAATACATAAGCAAAGATCTTAAACAAGCCGTTGTTGTTGCACATCAATCCGGCTTTAAAACCCATCAAGAGTTGTAAAGCCATTCCCAAACAATTTGGAGTTCAATGTTTTCCAGTGAGAAAGATTATTCATAAGTGGAAAGCATTCAAGATATTTGCCGATCTTCCCAGGAGTGGACATCCCAACACATTCACCCCAATGTCATTCCGTGCAACGCTCAGAGAAATACAAAAAAAAAAACTGAGCATCTTAAATGTTAAAGTCCATGACAGCACAACTGTAAGAAGACTGAACAAGTATGGTTTGCTTGGAAAAGATGCCAGGAGAAAGTCTAAAAATGTCTATAAAATAAAATGGAGGCACAACTAAGGTTCGCAAAACTGCACCTGCACAAATCACCAGACTTCTGGAAAAATTAGACCAAATTGGAGTTGTTTAGCCCTAATGCCTGGAGCAAAGACCAAACAGCATTTCAGCAGAAACACCTCATACCCTCTGTCACGCATGGTGGCGGAATCAGTGTTAAACTAGAATTACCGTTAGTCAGAATTAGTGTTAAACTGCTGTTTTAGAATATTAATCAACACTTTCTTACCAAATAGAAATGAGAAGTTAAAAAGGTTGGGGTATATAGTAGAATAGACAATGTCTAAAAATAAAAAGAACATCTATACGGATGATTTACATGTAGCTTTCATGCAAAAAATGAAAGTGTATTTTCTCTAATTAAAATAGATGCCTCTTGCTGCTAAGAGATTAGGCTTGTGGCTATGTAATTATCCAGGCAGTGAAAAACACATTAACATAATTGTAAAGCAGATGCAACAAATATCTCAGGTTATACAGATGGTGGATGTTAACAACTGTCTCAGTAAGTTTCAGCAAGCCTGCAAACAAAAATACAGGGCAGAAATATTTAAAAAATGCAACAGATCCTGCCCATTACTAGAGACATCTTATTCACATGACCTCACACATATGGGCCCTGAAGAGCCACAAAAATCAGCTGCCTTGTGTAATAATGTTCTTGGAAGACTGGCAAGACCTGAGGGGAAACTGTGCTTATTTTCCAAACTGAATCACACATTTCTAACCAATCTCTTCTGGCAGTGATCAGGGAGGGGCATAAATAAAAGCCTTGTGCTGTGGTGTAATGTCACATTCCTCTGTAAACACCACATCTGGTTGCAATAAGGTAAGAATAAAACTTTGGGAAGATTAAATAATACATATCACATCAGAAATTATATAAGCAATATGCAAATAAAAAAGCCTCAGCTATTCATCACTCAATTTAACACTATTTTTCTTAAACATGCTTAACTTAGCAGGAGATGTTTACATGAGTTGCATGAAGACCATGCAGACACTCCCCCTGCCCTCCCGCCCTCATGTATTTCCGACTCTGTCTTCTAAACGGGCTCCATCACTGACTTTTCTCTTTTGAATTTTCAGTCCAAAAGAGAAGGTCTTCCCCTTATACAATATTCTGTCATTCCGTACGCCACGGTCATCAATCGAGGCATATACAGTACAGTACCCTCTCGGTGCAAACTACAACAGCAAATACTGTACAGCAGAGCACAATTACAACTTTACTGTACCTTATCCCTTTAACACATTACTACTTTGCCTCATTGTCTCCACATGGGTTTTAATAAACTTCACGGATTGTCTTTTGGCAATAAAGATTTGTGAAAGACTGTAGTTATACAGTACAATGCAATACTCTGACATGAAGAGAGAGCTTACACATATTACTTAAAATTACTATTTTGTGCATACTATGCAAGCTGAGCAATTAAGGTAGCAATAATTCATCTTAAAAATATATAAAGAACGTGTGAACTTAATCTGTTTAACCCAATCGTTCACAAAAGTGATCACAACGTTACATGATGAACTGTCGCATTATCAGAGCTGTTTCCTGGATGCACCGCAAGAAGGTGTTAAGTATGTTAACTTAAATATAGGACAAAGTTTTGGTACCTTAAGTAGCCTTGCATTGATAGATGCATTTAAAATTACTTGGCTTTGTTCAATATGGTCATAGAATGTTGATAGCAACAATAGCAACGGATGGGATAGCAAAGCTGTTGAATGAATATGCTGAACTTTTTTTTTTTTTTTTTCATCAGTGATCTTGACCTGCCCCTTCTCGAAATACTGGTGAATATGTAAAACAAAGCTGCCCTAATCCAATAGATGTTTTCTCATTAACAAATACACCCACGGTTATAGAGATTAATATTAAAATATTCAAACTCTGCTACTCCAAAATTAAGAACAAGTATCCGTATCTGAGAATGAATGAGCTCATTACATTCAATAGGATGCTTATCAAATCTTGCTCCAAATCTATTCCAAGAAGACACATGTACTAGTCACTTGACTGTCATGTACACATTGAATGCATGTTAGATGCAATGAGGAGAAATCGCTTTGATCAAATATTGGTTTCAGGTAGACAACAAAGATCTCCAACAACTAATTTTTTTTAAGCATAGGCTATATGAATATGAGCATTTAATAAGAAGTATAACTCGTAGTATAGCTCAAAATATAGCTCATCCAGTGGTCACATACAGTATAATACGTGAAACCATATGGTGGACCTCCCATGCTTTCTACCTTGAGACTGATTTGGGTCAGGCATTTTTGTTTTGTAAGACACTCTTTTCATTTCACTTGCACTCCTTGATGAAATAAAATGGCAAATGATGCGGTCCAATGGAAAGACAATAACACTGTCACAGTGGCACCAAACATAAAGGATAAACACACCACAACCTCTGTCAAGAGATGGAACTAAGAGGAATGTTCCTTTGACAAAATTCCACAACTTAAGTGCAACCACTATTACATTGACCACCACACAAACACTACCTAGTCATGTCAGCAATGCAAAGTGTCACTGCACATTGAGCGCTTCAAGATATGATTTTTATATTGTCAAAAGTTTAAGAGTTTTCACACAACTTGGCACAGGTTTTACGACACAACCCTCCCATTTTATCCGGGCTTGGGACTGCAGTAGCACTGCATCCAGTGGCTGGTGTTTGGGTTGGAATTTGAAAGTTGGGCCCACCACATGGCAGTCAAGAAACCTACCACTGAACCACTAATGCCCAATGTTACATATAAGTTATGTTGCAATAAAATTTATGAAATGTTCATGGTTGTTATTTTTTTGTTTTGATCTCAGTATTCATGTTGGTGTTGTATAAGGATTTTGCTGTGTAAAATAGTCATACTTAAATCTAATTACGCATTCTTGGGAATGCTGAGGATTGCCAGAGAATGTTTTATAGCTAGCTATATGAAATATAAGAACTATGATTCACCATAAAACACATTTTTTTATATTATAATTAAAAAAGGAATAATTGGTCACTAATTATACACATGTTCATGTCTGTTTTGGTGAAAGATTAAGTTAGATTGATATTATATTAAAACAGAATAAAATATTACAGGCAGAAAAATTATATTAAGCTTATATTAATGTTTACATTAAACATCAGAATGGGGGAAAATGTGACCTTAGTGACTTTAACCATGGCATACTGTACATGGTTGCTGATTTTTCTTTGCCTTGTTGTTAAGGGAGGTCAGAGGACAATGGTTCAATCTGTCTACAGCAACTTAAATGACCAATTTTTACCACCATGTTAAGCAGAAATTCTTGTTGAACCTATAGGTGAAAGGGCTACAGCAACAACAACAACAAAAAAAACATATGGTCAAAATGCTCACAAAATCTAACGGTTGTTTGGCATTTTCAAACAGTGGAAAAAAATTCAAAAACATATGATAGAAACAATTTAAAACTATACAATGAGTGTAGTACACATTTCTAACCAAAAGAAATTGGTATGTCTCTCTGTAGACTAAACCATGTGAATCAACCCACGAAATTGAGTTTGCTTGAGTAACTATCGTTCAAAGTTTTAAAAGAAACCAAGTCAGCATGAAATGATGCTGTCAAAAAAAAAAAAAAAAAGAAAGCAAAACACTTTCTGTGTCAGTTGGCTTACAAACCAGTGAGCAAAACTAATGGGCATAAAGGATTAGCAGGCAATAAAGCCTGAAAGTAGGAAGTAAAGTTTTGACTGTAGAACCCAAAGAGTTGGGAAGAATAAAGAAACTTTTGTTCTATTCAAGGGACTATATAATCTTAGACCTCTGCAATGATTTTAACATAGTAAATTAACATAGTAAATGGTTTTACTGGCACTTCTCCAAACATGATGGGAAACTACATTTTCTTCCGACATGAAAACTGAGTAGACCTACAGTACTGTAAATGTTTAAAATGTACAAATAGAAGACAAAACGGACATATACTTAGTGTTGCACTGAGCAGCACACCTTCATGTTTAGAATGACATGCTAAAATGCAGAACTTTTTACTAAAATCCACTTTTCAGTTTGTGAAATACATTCTAATACATATTTAGTATCTTTATATGTTAAATATTTTTTACTTGATGCACAGTACTGTACTATGCAAAAGCAGTGACCCACCCATCATTTCTTCATTTTATTTTCCCAGGAAGAATTATTTTTTAGTATTTTTAATGTAGTCTTAAGAAATAATAATTCAGGCATCGTGGAGGACTTGTTTTTTGCTCCCATTTTTAGTCCAGTCCCTGTACCTGACTAGTTCAAAGAAATGTTAGTTTGTTAAGCCATACAGTGAATTATTCAAGCATAAAAAAATTATTCATGCAATAAACCAGTGAGAAACAGGTGCAGATGATGACAGTTGATCAGGCCAGTGATCATTATGCTGGTGATGCTGAATGCTGAGTGGTTGAAAAAGAAAAGAGCGGAAAAGAGGTTGCTGCTGAGGTTGTTACATAAACAACCAAATTCTAAATTGCATCTTTGAGACCTTGGCGGCCTGTTTCAGTAAAATATTTGTTTCACTTTCTTTCATTTATTCTACATTATTTTTTAAGTTCAATTAAGGGGTGTCTCAATACTTTTGCACAGTTCTGTATCTTAGGAATCCCCTATAATGCTACTCATTCACAATGGTTTCAGTGGCATAACCAGAAATTGTCAGTAGAAAGTGAGAAAATGTGCTATATAAAATTACCACATGATCTATACAAGTATAACAAAATGCAACAATAAAATGCATTTTGTTACATGCTAGACAAAAGCAGATGTAGTTTTATCCTCTTACAATCTTTGCCAATATAAAGTATAGAAAATAAAATACCCTGAACACAGTCACACTAAACTGATTTGGTAATCATGTTTCGTACCATACTGTAGCAACTAGTAACCAATACAACCAGATGATTAAAGAACGTATGAGAAATGTTTATTTTAAAGATGCCCATTTTAGGAAAATCATTGTGCAAATACAGAATAAATATGGTCTATTATGACATGTATTTAATTAGTTGTACTATGTAATATAAATAATAAATATTTATTCAACAGGGGAGCAAACCCCAAAACCACTCCCATACTATCCACTTTCCTGGATGAGAAACCTTGCTTTAAAAGACAGCTAAAAGCTACTGTACATGTATTCAAAAAATACTGTAGCATGGGAAAGCAATGTATCAAAGGAAGCAAACTCACCTGAAGTAAAAGAATATTGCCAGAGAGATGAGGAGGGATGCAATGGACAAAGTGTGACCCACAATTGCCATGTAGTACAGAATGTACGCATTCTGCAAAACATACACCAAAACACACTTTAGATTCACAAGATTTCTAAGGCTGAAACATTTTATGTATAATGCCATACTTGACTTATTCCCCCCTCTCGTCTCAAAGTAATACAGATGTACCTATTAAAGGAAGCCAAGTGATTTTCTTCCATCTGGTTGTCAAAGTGTTCAGGCTTCGTGACCGTTATTTTTTGTTAATGTTTTTTTAAATACAGTGAAACCTTGGATTACGAGTAACTTGGTCTGCGAGTGATTTGCAAGCCGAGCAAAATTCTTTTATAGAGGATCAAGGTCTTTTAATGAAATACACTATGTGTCATGTGATCAAAGCTGAGCCAATGGTTCTTCTCTCTCTCGTGCTGTGGGATTGTGGGTAATTCTCTCATGCTCAGTCTCAGTGCGTCACTCGTACGTGTGTGCATGCACTGTTTACAAAAACATTGTGACCATGTGTGTGTGCGCACATACACAAAGCATTTTTTTAATTTTGTGTCCAAGTGTAATGACTGTTTTTTAGTAACTGTAATGCAAACAATGGCACTTGTGAACAAAAAAAAGTTAAAACTGTTGCAATACGTGAGCTTTGAATCTGTTTAACAACATTTCTGCAAAATTCACAAAAAGAGGCAAAAGCGCGTGTCGTTAAATAGGTTCCTTGTTAAAGATTTCAGTTTGCCGACAGAGACTCTGTCAGAGAGCAGGGATTCAAGATTCGTCAAGATTATTTTCAAAGGTAACATGTAGGTTAATTTGTTGTATTTTTACTTTATATTTTGTATAAATCTTTTTTACATGAATACTTTTGGGTTGTGGAACCGAGTCTCCATTATTTCTTATGGGTAAATTAGCTTTGCCATACGAGTGCTTTGGATTACAAGCACGCTTCCGGAACAGAATTATACTCACAATCCAAGGTTTAATTTGTATTAAGATGTTTCGACAAAAGCAATGCCATGAATTTCTTTACCTTCAACTTGACTTTAGTGTAGGCAATGCAGAAGGTATAGTTGGACCATGTCCTGTTTGTCTCAGGATGTAGAAACCAGTTCCCAGTCTCATCACAATATTTTATGGCCTTTTCTAATATAAGAAGAGACATTATTTGAGAAAAATGGAAAACATTCTAGAAGGTGTTTTTTCGTCATTAGAGAAATTGCAAACATTAAAAAAAAAGACATGACAATAAACAACAACAGAAATCATGGTTGTGAGGTTTGTTTTGGTCTTACCTGTGGGGTCAAAGTCAGGAAAATAGTTGGGGCAGTTTTGCGATGTGTATGTTCCTGCAGGTGCATCATCCCAACACAACCACCCATCCCATGTCCGGTTACAGTACAGACCTAAAGTTGAAATGAATTTAATTAAACAAATGCTTTTAAACAGCAATTTGTTTTAAAGCAATTTTTTATTACACATAATATTTAAGTGGATCCAATGGGATACAATTCAAAATAAGAGTCCTCCACTACCTGACTTATTATATGGTGGGTCTCTGTTCATTTTCTCAAAACATTTATATTGGCCATCAATGATTTTCTTCCTCTCCTCTGCTTTCTGGGTTTCCACACTATTGACCAGTGTTTCTGCTGAGGTTTCAGACTCTGGCTCTACTTCACCATAAACAGACCCTTTCTGCAGAAGTCAAGAGAACAGAACTGATTTTAGCTACAATACAGTTCTAAGGCCCCCACAAAGTGACTGGTACATGGCCAGACAACAACTGCAGTAATTACCTTTAATTTGTCCTTTGAGATGCTGAGACACTGAGACGAGGTGTTGTTTATTGATGTGCTGTGAGCCCAATTACCAGATTCATCACAATATTTGGTTATTTTTTCTATGGAAAAAAAAACATTACATTTTTTTTAAAAACAATTACTCAAACTGCCATTTAGGAGTAGCTAATGCCATTGCTGCACCTTGAGATCAATCAGTGCATTAGCACAATGTGTGACTGTAAATCTCAATAATCTGTAAACTGGTCTACAGAAGAGTGAGGCTATTTAAATCACTTTAACAACCACTCTCCTTAGTTTTCAGTGTTTATCTTGTTTGTTCATTCTTTCACAAAAGAATCTTTAAAAATCTAAGTAAACAAGCAAAGCAAAGCTCTGGTACTATAATGTTTATGAAACTACATTTCTTATACAGTCATTGAAAAATCAATTAAAAGATTTATGTAATATACAGTGGGTATAGAAAAGAATCACCCCCTTTAAATTCACATTTTGTTGCTTTGCAGCTTGAATTAAAAACAGACACAGGTCTGTTTTATCCAGCTGTATTTGCTCAATGCAACTTTTAACATCCAAGTGAAAGATATAACACCAACATGTCAGACAAAAATAGAAAGAAAGAAAAAAAGATAAACAAAACAGAATCACTGATTTGGAAAATGATCGCCCCCTCCTAAAAATACTCAATTATGTAAAGCTAATCACCTTCTTAATGGCACACAAAGCCATTTGACTTTCAACTGTGATCAGCTGTGGTCATTTTGAGTAGCTCAGCATGAAAAGCTAAGGCATATCAGTGCCTAGTGGTGCAACTGAAGCAAACTAAAGTTTCCTTGCATGGCCTAGTCAGAGGCCAGAATTAAACCCTATTGAAAATCTGTGAAATGACTTGAAAGCTGCAGTCCACAAACAGTCACCATTAAATTTAACTCAACTTGAGCAGTTCTGCAAAGAAGAGTGGACAAATATTGCAGTGTCAACAGTAAATGAACAAAGCTTTGTGTGCCATTGAGAAAATTATTAACTTCACCTGATTGAGTTTACAAGTAATTTTACGAGTGGATGCCCCTGTTTCAAAACATTGATTCTCTTTTTTTTATATTGGTGGTATCTTTCACTTGGAGGTTTAAAGTTGCGTTGAATAAATCAAGATGGATCAAACTAAATCTGAGTGTCTTCATTTCAGGCTACAAAGCAAGAAAAAAAATTAAGTAGGGGTGATTCTTTTCTGTACCCACTGTACTTGTAGACAAATTCTACCTAATTAAAAGCCCCCTGGCTATGTCCATGAAATTTTACAGATTCCTCTCTTCCCTCTTATCGGGGGTTCATAGTGTTTCAATTTGGGAAATTAATGCTGTTGTCCATTTTCTCTTACCCTGCTACACATAATTGAAAGTAATTTTCCAGCATTGTGTTACATAATTAGCTAGTTTGCTTGGTTTGTCTAGTCAGATGACCTTACTAGCCAAGTCAGGACAAAGGTTAATAAGTAAAAAAGCGCAATTATGATAGTTAACATTTACCAAATGCTCATAAGATATTTGCAACCTTCAGTTTAGCTTACTGGATTTACTAAACTTATTAGTCAAAGTCTAAATTCAACAAATTTTAAAACTCAGATGTGAATATATAAAGGAAACTCCATTTACTTAATATTTTATGGCAATGCTATTTTTCATGTTTTTAACTCTTTACACTAGGAATACTATAAATTTAAATTTACAGTATAAAGGTGAAATAAATTAAACCCTTCTCAGGACACAAACAGGACTATAAAAATCATATTTCAATTATATCAATGCTATGAACTCTGACATAAATTGTCATGGTGATGATTTTGCTTTTTGTGGGATCTCCAAGTTCTTATAATGTAC
Source organism: Clarias platycephalus (assembly GCA_030068275.1). Classification (NCBI taxonomy): domain Eukaryota; kingdom Metazoa; phylum Chordata; class Actinopteri; order Siluriformes; family Clariidae; genus Clarias; species Clarias platycephalus. Next base: position 25,873,834 of record JAQQZT010000023.1, read on the forward strand.
AAGACCTTATATTGTAGAATCACTCAACATCACTTGCACTTTGAAAATGATCCGTCTGAACTTGGGGAGCTTTTTTTGTGATTCTGTTTGAAAAGAGGGATCAAGATGTTCTTGCACTGCTTTTTTGTAATCCCCCAACAGCTAATAAATTGTCTTCTGGGTTTCCAAATAAAATCCAGACAAGCTTTCCCAGTCACCTTCAGGCAAAAAAATAAAAATAAAAAACGCCTGCCAAAAGCTGGTGCTGTTTTTCTGCAATTCATGTTAGAGGGTAAAAAGACCATGTTGCAAATTAAATCTCTGTTTGAGATCGTTTTTCCAATTACCCAAAGGATCAGATGTCAAGATAGGTCATGTGATAACTTCCTGAGTCTTACCAGAGGTGTCAAAGGTGGGATAGTCTGGACAGCTCTGAGTAGCATAAGCCCCAGCTGGAGTTTCATCCCAACACAACCAGCCATCCCAAAACCGGCTACAGTGAGAAGCTAAAAAGAGAGAATTTTACAAGTATGTAACAATAAGCAACTTCCCCCCAGGTGTAAATATGAGCTCAAACCCAAGCATTAGTTGTCAGGTTGTACACTGATTGGCGTCTGTGCTGGGACAAGCACAGTGTTTGTGTCTTGGCTATTAGTTCTTAATTCATAATTACAAGCAGGGGTTAAAGTGGGATTTGGCAGGGAACCATAAAACCCAGTGTAGCAGTGCAGCAGGGAAAATGACTCACCTCAAAACAACTCAGATGTGCTTTTTCCACCGTGTGTTTAGAGACATGCGTGTGCTCAGGGAGTTTTGAGACAAAAGCACGCGCGATGTGCTTTTTCACACATGACTTTAGTAGATAGTAATATAACGCCATACTGTATATATTATATTTTGATTTGTTGAGCGAGTATCTCGTTGGTATGAGCCTGAAGGAAAGCCAAGCTGCAACCAGACTGCAACACACAAAATGTTAATTTAACAGTTTGCTTAACCTTGGTATGAACCAAAGATCATACCGTACCATACCAGAGTGTAGCGCTCTTGAATCTTTGGTATGAACTGCCAATCCAATTATTTATTAATTTATTTATAAAAGGTGCCGAAATGCCGTTCCAGACTGTTCTGCCCCACTTTAACCCCTGGTTACAAGTAGGACTGCAGTGGGTAGCACTGCCACCTCACAGCTCCAGTTTACTACCAGTAGGTGGACTTGCTATGGCAATAGCATGGTTCTGTGCGATTTTAACCAGAGCAGTGGACTAGCTGCAGTTGTTATGATGTCGTTTTTCTAATAGTCCAGTGTGTCTAAATGTTATACAAAATTTGACAGCATGCAAAAAAATTCCTTTTCTTTAATTTCCATACACTAGACTTTTGAAATGCAAGAACAGATGACTACACCTTGACTACGCCAAATTACTGATTAGCGATTACATGATAATATACTAGCTAACTGGGTCGCCATACAATATTATTTTATGTCAACTGAGAATGTATCTATAATATATTTTATTTGCGGACCACTGGAGATTACTGTGTATAATTTCATCAATATAATATGATTAACGGACCAGTTTAACAAACACCAATGACATGTAAAATATTGATAAGTTACTGTAAGTGTGATTTTTCCGCAAAGAGTGAACATCAGGCTTTGATTAATTTGTTGGAGAGCTGTAGTCATGCCTAATCATTTCAATTGGTTACCTGTAAAACTAGATACTCTATCAAAATGTCCATTGTGTTCCTTTGCTACAGTCAGAATATTTATTTTTTTATTTCTCCTTTTATAATTTTAATTGTTATTTTAATTCAGAAAAGTCAGTATATTAACCATGTGAATGTTTGCCCAGGTGCCATACGTATACAGTTAATTTAAGACAATGTTTCTAAATCTACCTGTTTTATTGCGTATCCCATCTCTGCTTAATAGCTCCAGACATTTATACTGAGATTCAGTCATGATCTGGCGCTCCCCCTCCATCACCCCCATAGCAGGAGCCAGAGAAAAGTCTGTAGTTGGTTCAGCGTTAGGCTCTTGTCCACCCACAGTAGTTATGCACTGTAAAAAATAAAAATGCACTATTGATAGACTGTATCAACATTGAAAGACACGCTAAGAGCACATTGGCTTATGCTCAGCACTGGCAAGAAGTGAAGACAAGAACACATTCTACATTTATTTTAGCGTGACCGCTAAAAGATATCTGCAAGTTCTGCCTGTAAGCCATTTTATACTTCAAAAGCTCTTCAGATCTTGTAAAGCATGATAAAGTGTGCTTGTGAAGATAGAATGGTTCATAAACGCAAGAGCTCTGTTTGTGTCATAACAGTGTGGTTTAAAGTGCTAAGATCAAGCCCAGGTTTTTCTAAAGCAGACAGAAAATGTTAATTCTGCAATGCTTCAGATAGCATCTGTAATAGTGGTACATGGCATGAGTCATCACACTCATAATTCTGAGGAAAGATGAGACGTAATTCATATCTGAATGTAAATGAAGTCAAATATATTACCAGGATTACTAAATTTCAATATGGAAAAAGTACTACTGTTCTTACCTTGTGGTTTGAAGGGCTAAAAAACAAACATATCTGAGAGATTTTTGGAAGTCCCATGTAGCAGTTTAGCAGCCGTACATATGATGTCACTCCAAACATTGAAGTAAATGACGTCATACATACGACCACCAGGCCACCACCCATGCCAGCTCAAAGAGCCACTTCACCTCTCAGCAAAAAACTGATCTTGACTACACAAAGACTACCTCTTCCACTCCACACGTACACAGTGGAAAATCCAAGTCTCTGCAACCAGACCACTTACCTTATGTTTTCTGCTACTTTGACCAAAAATCACCTTATATCCAAAATAAGCCATCATTTATAAAAACAAATTAACATATCACATAATTATTTAGAATTCACAGCAAGTAATAAGTAAAAGTTTCATATGTGAAAATAGAGGCGTTTTCTAAAAGCAGCAACTACACTGCCAAAACCAATAACTGAAATGTTATAGCAATGCCAAGGCTACTTCTGGAGTATCCAGCATTTAGACAGCCTGTCCTTATGTCCTTTATGATAACATAAATATAAACCAGAAATACACTTGTGAAAAGCACAATGACCACCATTTATAATGTGATTTTTTAATTTTATTTTAATATTGTTGTAAGTAAAAAGAACTTTTTTCCAAATTTTGTCTTTCCAACAGCCTAATGAACACTCAATTTAAGAGATATTTATTGCAGCGTTAGAGTAAGGTTAGAGCTGCTGTAACTATTTACAAACTGAAATTCTTTTCAGGTTTCCTGGCTTTTATTGTATTTTTCTGGTTTCATTAAATTACATAATTTTTTTTAAAATAATGCAATACCACTCCAAAGTTCTCCAAAGTTTGGATAATGTTAAAAGAATGAGAGAGAGAGAGAGAGAGAGAGAGAGAGAGAGAGAGAGAGAGAGAGAGAGAGAGAGATCTACAGTATTATGTGAACAGCATCACAAAGATTTCACGTTATTGAAAATGCTTACTTATTGTTCTTTTCAATTGATTTGGCTGACTTCTCAAAATCCCATCAATAAACTTCCACAAAAGTAACTTATTTCTTCACAACAGATTGTCAATGCCCCTTCATTTTGTACAAAAGCAAATGCATGTGAACATCATTGAAATTGATCAACTGTTTAATCACTATAGGCAGGTGTCTGGACCATTTAGTTAAAATAAGTTACAGCAGTTGTGCTTTTAACACATATAAAACATGTAAATTTCCAAACAAATTAAAACTACAAACTTACCCAATCATTCTGAGAAAAAATAAGTTTGGATAATAATTTATTATTGTCAGGTGACTCATCAATAGGCGTTTTAAGGGCACTGAACTCAATATTACATCAACCAAGAATACCTACACCACAGCGGTGCTTGCTATTCAAACTTAAAGTATAAATATCTGTGTATAATCTCTCTCACCTGAAGAGACCTGCTATTGCTAATAGATATGCAAATGCTATATAATGCCAATTACTCATCAGTGAAAGAGGAAGACGACTCAGGATGTGTGCTACTCTAAGTGACTTCATGTTTAACATACCATTGGAGAGAACTGAATATGAATGAAAGGATGTGCCATGAGCTCATGGCACATCCTTTACTACATACACCGATCAGTCATAACATTAAAACCACCTAGGGTGATCTTTAGGGCCTCTGTTGGTTGCAGGGCTGGGCCCTGGGGATTTGGACTTGTCTGTCCGGCAGGTCCCATGGGATTGGGATCTAGGAAGCTTGGAGGCTGGGTCGGCAGCCTTGGGCTCTTTGCCTGCTGTGCCCTGTGTGTGGTGGGCTGTGGTGCACTGGAAGTTAGTTCTGTTGGGTTTCTATCATAGCCAGCATTGACTTTTTTGGTGATTTGTGCTGCATTGGATTTTCTACTGGATCGGACCGGACGGACGGCCCTTGGTTCCTGCGGGCGTACATGAGCCTTGGGTACCCATGATCCTGTTGCGAGTTTGCTGTATATAGTTGATGAATAAGGCTGTTAAATTAACCTTAATTTAATGTTTATGTTATGGCTGATCTGTGTATTTTTACAACTATTGAACCGCAGTTTGTATAATGCAGTGTTGTATTTAACTAATTTTTTTTATTCAGCTTTCACTTGAAGTTTTTGGTTTAAAAAAATATTTGTTAAGAAATATCAGTATCAAGAAATATCTACAAATAGCTTGGAACTTGCTTATACATTTTATGAATTAATACAGTATACTTATGATATACATAACAAATTATATTATTATAGAATATATTATGATTTCACTACTAACCATTTTATTATGGCAGTGATTTCTTACACAATAATGCTGCAACTTTTTATTTTGATGTTCTACACTGACTAACCTTTTCCAAAAATACAGAGTTGTGGGGGACAATTTTTGCAGGGAAAAGTAAATATGTTTTACCTCAGTATAGTTGTATAGTTTTAAGAATTACACAAGAAGTTATGAAAATATTTGAAAAAAGTTTGATATGAGAAATGAGAAATTACAGTAAGAAAAACTGTATTTTAACTGTAATTTAAAAGTAAAATTAGTTATACTGTACAGTACACTAGATAGATAGATAGATAGATAGATAGATAGATAGATAGCTGTAAATAACGATGACAGAAACTCGTTAATCACCCCTGAATAAAACAGACTAAACAGTGAAAACCACAACGAACATGAGGGAAAGAGGACAAGTGGGTGAGGAAAAAGCACTTGACATTTTGGGTGAGTACTTCTGCTCCTGCCAGACCGCTCTATGCCGCTGTCACACTGTAAAATAACTTGTTATATCTGGAGGGCTTAACATGTTCCAGATGAAACCTGCCTACTAAAGCAGTGACTCTGAGCAGCAAACTACAGCCTGTGTACCTGGAGTGATTTTTCCTCATCACTTGTTGGGGAGTCGTATCATATTTCTAAACAAATTGAAGCAATTAGTGCATGATGGAGTACTGAAATACATCAAGTTAATCTCTTTCTAAGTACAGATTTGCAAAGTGGAAAAGTAGACTAAGAAAACTTGCCAGGAAATAATTTACAGGATTTGAGACTTGAGACTGTGTGAATTCAACCTCAGTTCATTAAAAGGAAAACTAGACTGTGTTCATACAGTAAATGTCAGCCAGAAAAGTACATGAATCTATCAGCTTATAGTATATTTATGAAATGTTAGTTGTACCTATTTTAGAAATAACGATTCAGACTTTAATCTGTAACATTAACTGAATGCACACTACTAATTTTATAAGACACAAACCAAAATAATAATAATAATTTCATTAAAAATCATGCAAATTTAAACAAACTCTGTATCTTTTGATACAACCTAAATTATGCAAACAGATATAGATTTGCAATGCTGACAGAACTATGAATAAAATCTGTCCATACTCACCAACACAAACGACATTAAAAGCCTGTAGATACCTTTCCAGTCCATGCTGTGGGATTCTTTCTTTCTGTATAGGCAAGAAAGGGGAAAGGTTTTCACAAATATTATGTCCCGGCTTACCAAAGATATATATATTTTTAATTACTTATTGTTGAGTCACTGTGTTGTGTTTTGCACGTTTCCCTCATTTCCAGTTTCTAGCCACTTTCCAAAATTATACCATTACATGGATTAGCTACTCTAAATTGCCCCTAGGTGTGAATATGTAAATGCACTTGTCTGATACCTTTCATCTGTCTGGCTTCACACCCAGCGCTCAGTAGGCTCTGGAACCACCACCCTGACCAGGATAAAGTGGTTACTGAAGATGCATGAATGAATAAAACATTAAACTATTAAGACTATGTTATCAGCATGAAGTAAATTTGGCTTTTCTCAGGCACCTGGCTTCCTGTCAAACTGCCTTTCCCAGTGGATCTTTTTAGTCACACCTTGTAAATCCACTTTTTGTGAGATAATTACTCTGCCGTGTAACCAGACTCCCTCAGTGCGTGTTTGCTTTCAGCACCTCAGCGGGTAGCACCACTGATGGACGCAGTCCAGAAAGCCTCTGGATTCACTGTGCCATCTGATACAGCCCCTAATCGACAACAGCCAGAGGTCTAAGACACTTCGTTAGTTCGGCTGGGAATAAAATTGTATATTACCCATAATGTACAATTCATCTTTACAGTCACACATCATTTTCAAACCTGCACTTTTGTGTTGCTGCCTTTTGCCACTCTCAGACATCTACCGCAGATGCAACTTGGCCAACCAGGCATCAAAAATATTAAATTCTCATTACGGTACAGTTTTCAGAGAGCACTTCAGCGCACAGTAGACGTGAAACAGCAATCGTTCTGCAGTTCTGTCAAAGGTATTGTTGTGTGTTCCAGTTTAAAATAAAGATATGTTCTGCAGCATTTTCCCATCAGGAAAAATGAACAAGAATTTCATTTATACAACAAGCCTGTTAGCCTATAATTTAATAATATCACAAGTAAATGTGCAATCTAATAGATTAGTGGGTACGTTGTGGGTCATATATTGAATACAGTACATCAGTCATTGTGGGCAAATAAGCATTCCCGTTCTTTTATTATTATTTTACAAATTTCTACTCTGTGCACCTGTGCAGCAAGCCAGGTCATTTGTACCCAAAGTAGTAACTTGATAGATGACTCAATTTCTTGCCAGGACAAAACCAACCTTTCATGATCTGTATAAATCTAAATTTATCTAAATTAGCATTGTAGCTGTAAAAGAATCTTTACGTTATTACATAACTTGGTGTAGACACCTATTCATTTGCCATTATTTAATTATCATCACCTCCAATTTATTTATTATTTTATTATAAAAAAATAAAAGACTGAAACTCTACATAAATTCCTGACTAGTACCTGTAATAGATTGCAGCCTTTTGCAATCAAATAATTTTTCTCTGATTAATTGTGCAGCAATGGTGGCACGGTGGTGTAGTGGTTAGCACTGTCACCTTGCACCTCCAGGGTCTGGGTTCAGTTCCTGCCTCTGTGTGCATGGAGTTTGCATGTTCTCCTCATGTTTGGTGGGTTTCCTCCGAGTACTCCGGTTTCCTCCCACTGTCCAAAGACATGCAGATTAGACTAATTGCTGTTCCCAAAATTGCCCATAGTGAGTGAATGAGTGTGTGAGTACTATAAACATTATTTACTATTATCATAATTTGTAGTCTAGGTTATTCCTGAATACTGCATTTAAAGGGTATATTGCTTTCTGTGGATCCATCATACATATAGAATAAATAACCTGCAAAATACAAAACCATACATATAGGGACTCTAAGATGATGAATGACTGAACTACTGCTTTCTTTTTGTTCACTGTTGAAGTGCTGCTTCTGTTTTACCTTGCAGCTAAAGACTGAGCCTCATTTGAGACATACTGCCCCTTTTCATTTCTGAGATAATATTTGAAGGAAGATAAATGGCAGTGCAGCTCACATCGGTATCATCTCTCTCATTGACGAAAATGTGGCGTAAGTGAATTGCCAGTCATTAAAGTCAACTGTGATGGAATGCCTAGGATGCAGAAATGGCACAAAGCAAAAACATAAAACATTATGTAGCAATGAAGATACCCAGCTAAGAGTGATTCATCCCTCAAAGGTCAAAGCAGCGTGATGAAGCTGACAATAAAGACAGGGCCCAATCTACTTTGTGTCATGGTTTTAACCCTGCAGTCCTCCTTTGTGTCCCAGCATTAAAGCTTGCTAGGTGATTCATCTAACCTATGTGTGTTTTGGCTTGATATTTGAGTTTCTATTTTCCATTTCATATCAGGCAATTGCCCTATCAGAAAAGCACCATTATGGTTAGTTTAGAGTGTTTGGGTGCACAAAATATCTCGATCCATTAGCCCTGCTGCCACCGACCCAAACACAGTATAGCACCTGTACAGCAAAAGGCCATTAACCAGCTTTAATAGGTATGACATGTATATAGCCCAAAAATGGACCCAAGCATTCTCAACAAGTAGACTGGAAAATGCATTCAATGGACTGTCCATAATTTAGCAACCCAATTACTAAGAGGGATGTGTGCCATTCTCTCTCAGAAAAGCTATGCATAAGGGCTTGATGCACTTGCTCTAGATCAAGTGCAGGCACATACAGCTGTTCTGTGTTTTAACAGCTTCTAGTGCCTTTCCGGCTCAGCATCAACACCCATGATGAGATTGAGAGAAGAGCTGTCACTTTTAGATGAGCCCATATTTTTCTCAGATGAGATAAAGTGCTAAAATTAATCAGAAATGAAGCGAACTGATGGTTGACTGCTGAAAAGCCTTCTGATGGCAGAACCGCGGCCTTTCCAGCCCAGAATATGACGAATGATTGATAAGGTATGACGTTTTCCTATAAGAGAAAAATACTTTTTTTCACCCGTTGCTGGTTGGTTAGGTGCTGAGTTGTACAAAAAAACATTTTGGTCAAACAAGACACCTGTCTAGAAGCATCACCACATGGACAAAGAATTGTCTAAAACTGTCCAGGTTAAAATCTTCAGATCCATTGTGTTATGATGTGCTGTGAGGACGTCCTTCGGCTCCTTCCGACAGACAGGCAATGGTGAAATTGCAGGGCTTGCTCCATCTGTGTGTCAGCTTCACTTAAAGTGATAAGGAAATCTACCACCAAGCTGCTCAGCATCCCATGTGATTCACTGCTTTTATTATCTGCTGACAGATACTATTTCAGAGAGTTCAGAGAGTCAGGTTGATGCTGAGAAGAAGTGAAGCTGTTCTGGTGTATCGTTGCTGTTAGTCAGGGAAGCCTTCAAGTAAAGACGCTTTCAGTTTGACCAATGAAAACTGGACAAAGCGATATTTGTGCTGCTCTGGCTTAGTTTTCTAGCAGTAGGTGAAGTGAAACAGAAATCAACTACAATTAAGGTTTGTTTATCCAAATTAGATGCACATTTGGTACACACTGCTTCCATTTGAGGCAGATCAAATTAATTTAGACCTTGGGATTATAAGGTTCTAACTGGCTTTTTTTTTTTCAGACATTGAGCAAAATCAGGTAAACTCAAGAACAATTTGTACATTTTTGTATGTTAAATTACACTTAATGTAATTAACCCACAATGCTGACCAGGATAAAGCACTTACTGTACTTCATATAGATGAAGGAATTAAACTGAAATACATACAGTTATTGGAGATTTTAACTAATTTCTTCCAAAGAAGACTGAACTGTTTAATTCCAAAGCTATCAAAATCACATGTATTGTTTCACCACATTTGTTTTTTAGGGCATTTCATCATTATAGTCTCTCAAAATAAGTGACAGTAAAGCAAAACACCCAACATTACAGGAATTAAACCTAATCAGAGATTTGCTTTTAAAAAAACTAACCTAGAACTAGCTTTTGTGATTCAATTCAATTTTATTTGTATTGTTTTAACAACTGATATTGTCACAAAGCAGCTTTACACAATCAAAAGAACTATTTAAGTTTGTAAGAGATATGAATGTGTATGAATCACAATGATAAGACTGTCCTTGATGAACAAGTCGAGGGTGACTGCGACAGTGGCAAGGAAAAACTTCCTGAGATGGTAATAGGAAGAAATCTTAAGAGGAACAAGACTCAACAGGGAACCCATCCTTATTTGGGTGAAATGGATAGCAGGGATTGATCTGCATCATACTGTGCGAGATTGGAAGTTCAGTATAACAGGAGCTGTGTTTAAGTTAAAATGGAGTCCTGTTCATTATTGGAGGCTTGGGTAGACTGTAGGGAACTACAGGCCTGAACTATCGAGCGACTGAAGTCACAAGTCCTCAGAAAACAGCTGTCTGCATCAGCCGAGGACAGGACCGTCTTAGTGGAAAAGTGGAACTGTCCCCAGTCACCACACGCATCCCAGGCAGACCACACAGGGCATCCATGCGACGAGATCTCCAACCAGAAGCAGGACACCAGGACGAGTCAAACAGCTCCAGGGGGCAGAAGGGATCTGGATCACTGGCAGCTCAGGAGCGACATGTATAGCTCGACAGAGAGACAAGCAGAGGGAGAGAGAGAGAGAGAGGAGAAGAGAGAGAAGAGGAGAGAGCAGAAGAGAAGGAGAGATGGCAGTGCAGGCTGGATAAGGATAAGGGGTGATGTGCTCGTACCTTCTGGTTTTAGTGAGGACTCTCGCTGCTGCATTCTGGACTAACTGAAGGTTGTTTATACACCTAGTTGAACAACCAGATAGTAAGGCGTTACAATAGTCCAACCTAGAGGTGATAAAAGCATGAACTAGTTTTTCTGCATTGTTTAGTGACAATATATTTCTTATCTTGGCAATATTTCTGAGGTGAAAGAATGCAAACCTGGTAATATTATCTACATGTGCTTTAAATTAAGGGCTGGAATCTACAGTATAATCACACCAAGGTCTTTCACTGTTGCACTTGATGGAACAGAAAGGCCATTTAAAGTTACGGTGTGATCAGAAAGCTTGCTTCTAGCTGCTTGTGGTCCTATGAATAGAACTTGTGTCTTATCAGGATTAAGCAGAAGGAAGTTAATTTACATCCAATCACTTATGTCCTGCACACATTGCTCAACTTTAGTAAGCTGTTTTTTCTCATCTGGTTTTGCTGAGACATGTAACTGTGTCATCAGCATAACAATGAAAACTAATACCATGCTTACGAATTATGTTGCCCAGAGGAAGCATGTAAAGAGAAAAAAGCAATGGGCCTAAAACTGAACCCTGTGGAACACCAAACTCCATTTGAGAACATGCAGAATGGTCACCATTTAAATCTACAAACTGATAACGATCAGTCAAATAGGATCTGAGCCAAGAGAGGGCCGTCCCCTTAATTCCTACTACATTTTTTAATCTGTGAAGGAGAATACTATGATCAATGGTGTCAAAAGCTACACTGAGGTCGAGTAACACAGGTATAGTGACACAACCCGATCAGAGGCCAATAGGAGGTCATTTACTACTTTAACAAGTGCTGTCTCCATGCTGTGATGGGGCCTAAATCCTGACTGATACAGTTCGTTATGTCTATTCCTATGTAGATATGAACATAGCTTCTGTGCTACTTTCTTTTCCAGAATCTTAGATATAAAGGGGAGGTTTGATATCGGCCTGTAATTGGACAGCTGACAAGGGTCAAGGTCAGGTTTCATAATTAGCGGTTTAATAACTGCTAATTTAAAAGATTTGGGAACATACCCACTGCTGAGTGAAAAGTTAATTATTTTCAACAGGGGTTCTGTTATTGCTGGTACTATCTGCTTGAGAAAATGTTCGGTATAGGATCTAATTCACAGGTTGGCGATTTTGAAGAAGAGATAAGTGAAATTAAATAAAAATCTAGGATTATTTTTGTTATTTTCAATAAGAGTGGAGATATACAATGATCTAGCAGTACTGAGAGCTTTTTTTTTATAATTCAGGATGCTCTCCTTCCATGCTATTTGGAATACTAGCAATTTAGGTTGACGACATTTGCGTTCTAATTTCCGAGCGGTCTGTTTTAAAGTGCGCGTGTGATTGTTATACCAGGGAGCGAGTTTCTTATCTCTAATTATTTTCCTTTTAAGTGGAGCTACATTATCTAAAGTATAACGAAATGTTGACTCTAAATATTCAGTCGCCTGATCGAGTGATCTGAGATACCTTCAGACTGTGGAAGTGTGGTTATATTTCTTATACTTAATCCGAAGGATAATATTAAATCTAAAGTGTGACCTGCTTTATGAGTGGGTCCTACTACACACTGATTTACTCCTACTGAGTCCAGTACGGACATGAATGCTGTTCTCAGGAGGTCTTCTGGATTCTCAAAATGAATATTAAAGTCTCCAACAATTAACATTTTGTCCACAGAGACGACAAGGTTTGAATGGAAAACTGCAAATTCATAAAGAAATTCAGAGTACGGCCCTGGAGGTCTGTAAATGATAACTAGTGGGATCGACTGAGCTGACTTCATATTTGACTTCACACTTTTTATGTTACTATAGAGAACTTCAAATGCATTAGATTTAAGTCTGTGTTTTTGTATGATAGATTATCATTGTAAATAACTGCGACGCCTCCTCCTCTACCATTTAGCCGAGGCTGGTGTATGTAGCTGTATCCAGGAGGACTAGCTTCATTTAGAGCTACATACTCGTTTTCTTTAATCCAGTTTTTTGTTAAACATAATATATCATATATAAAACTCCTGGTCTGTGATAGTTTCATTAACAATAACTGCTTTAGATGCGAGATATCTAATATTTAACAGTCCTAGCTTCAGATCAGAGGTGCTGGCTGTATATTCCGTGTGTTTTGAATTTTTTGTCTCTATATTAATTAAATTACTAAAACAGACGCAGAGGAGGTGTGATCCGATGGGATAGCCTTAGCTTTGGCTGAACGAGTACGCCGCAGAGTCGTCACCCACTCACCCCGCTGTGAGGGCTCTAATGCTGGAGTCGAGGGCTGGTTATCTCTGCCTGTGGCATCCAGACTTTCCGCTACGGCAATAACACTGCTCTCACGCTCTCTAATCCTCTGTAAAGTCTGGATGATCTCCTCTAACCCAAATATCTTCTCCGTCAGAGTGCTCACTAACACACACCTATCACAAATAGCTTACAAAAGTTATCGCTAATGACGGAGGAAGAATGTCTAAACATCCTGCACTTCACACACTGAACAAGCTGAATGATGGACATAACATACCTGAGTCGGAGTTTTAATTGTTTGGTAGTGGAATCCGCTTGTTGTTCTTAGAGGAGGAGATACGCGCGTTCTCACAAAAAAACGGAAAAAGGCAAAAGTCCAGTAGTATTAGAATGGAAAACTAGTTAATATTATAACTAGTATAAATGGAAAAGGCAGTATAATTTAAGCGCTGAAACGATTCATGGTAACAATACGAAAACAGGAATAGACAGGAAAATCTCATTTGTTTTCAACTGAGTGATGATCTCTGACAAAAAAAAATTGAGATTGGGCTTTGAATATAATTTCATTATTCAGGTATTAACCATAAGGCATAGTTGTTAATTAAATATCAAATACACCATGATACATTAGCTCATGCCCATAAACAATACTTTTTTCTTTTTTTTAAACACCAAGATCATGATTAAAAACAAATCTTTTCCTAACACTTTTGTTTCGGACATTTATCCTATATCTGTTGCCATTTTAAAAATTTAAGCCACATCAACTTCAAAGACTTAATTAATAACTGCCTAAAATTCAGACCTGAGTTTAAAGTAAATGTTAATTAAAATGTACATGATAAGCTAGGATTAAATGATATCTTAAATTAAATATGGATTCGTTTTAAAACAAGGGTTTAAGTTTGACACAAATGGATTATAAATTTGAATTTAATGCATTTTAAAACTTAACATAGTGGTGCAACACAGCCTAGATAGGAGCAGAAATGCACTGTTGAGTTGAGAAAAAGCAAAACAACCTTGAAAAAAAAAGTTGGAAAAGATATGCATGATGTAGAAACATATTTACTAAAGACCTTATCATCTAGATGATAGAGAACTCATGACTGTTTCATATGTGAAACATAGTCATGTGATGATGTAATAATTTGAAAATGCAACTAAATTAATTCTGAAGTGTAGAGCATTGTTTTAAATGCCCTAGGCCAGTCAAATGCCTGAAAATGCACTGGATTGTACTACACCTTGCTGCACTAAAATAACCCAGCACACTACTAAGCCAAGCTTCTCAGGGTTAAAGAGTGTAATGTTCGTAACTGTCCAAATCAATCAATCATCCCAAATCCTGTACAATAAAAAAAAAATACAAATACAATATAACACTTACAAAAATCACTTATGTACTGTGCCATATAGTGTAATGGCTATAATGTTTAATAATTAAAATAATGTTTAATTTTCCTTCAAAATAGTAAAGTGTGTAAAACACTGTATGATCATGTTTTATTACGTTACAAACCAAATGAACAGAAGTCACTAAAGTTTATCTCTTGCCTTGACTGTATGAATTATCCTGGTGCATACCTGTCTTAGTCATATGTCCTTACCCTTGAACTAACCTTTAAATAAATGTGTGATTTCACTTAAATGAAACTCTGCACCTCAGCGCCATTCCACTTTTGTTTTAAGCCAATGCATGTTCAACTAGAGACTGATTCATTGACCTATACTTCCGTTCCAAGCTGAGCCCTCTGTCACGACGAGTCACATTTGCACCTAATCTATCTTCCATCCAGCTCTGAGTCAGCCAAGTGCCACATGGGCTTAGGCTGCTTTCAGCTCAAATCATACTGGTGCATGAACTCTGCAACAAATCGAGGGTATTTAGCCCGGGAATTGAAGGAGAGTAATAGGAACTGAGGAAAGAGGAAGGGTTTGGCTGTTAAATAGGAAACAGACTTAATTATGATCTGTCTTTTTCATTTTATAAGGCAGAATGATAACACATGTCAATCATGAATGCGTAATTTTCATCTTCCTTTGTAAAATAGTGCATGTTTTAATCAGGCAGTTCACTGATCCCTTAAAGCTACTGTTCAACTGTGGTAAATACCACTTGATCACACAGAACCTTAAATTAGATTTTCTGAAGAACAAGGTCACTATTTCATTAAACACTTTAATGCATTTAATTCTGTTTGCCTTAAGCAAAATACTCTTGCTCAGCTGAGGCCATCCTTCATGCCGTTACTGGATTTCTAGCACAAAATAACTTTACACCAAATTATTTGGAAATATCTGAACTAATCTTTTACTTAACCTACACTGCTATTCATCTTTGTCCACTATACACTGATCTACCTTGCTATTCATCTATTTTACCTAACGTCATTCAAACTGATATAATGTTTAGCATGGTGCCCAATGAATACAGCATCAGGGCAGAAAAAAAGCTAAACAAAACCTTCCATGCACTTCCTCTTATACAGGTGAAGCCACCCAACCACATCTTTCCAAACTACTGTTTATAAGGTAGCGTAACATCCACATACTGTACATGAGCTTACAGACAGACATGGCTACCTACTTTCACTGTGATTGACAAGATAAGTAGTAATAAGATCCCTCCTACATCTCGAATGGATGTGATTAGAAACAGGTGTGCGTGATTAGAACTTGAGTATGAAGATGTAGTGGAGTGTGGTGCTTAGGATTATAGTCCATAATGTTTGTAGGTCGTTGAGTGTCCTGGAATGTTTTGGGTGGATTCCAGTGCAGGTGTGACAATTTAGGACATTTAAATATAATACATTTTTAAAAATGCACATATTTCTGCTTTAACTTGAGTAAATGATTTGAAGATGTACTTCAATTATTCTACCAGAGCAATTATTTAAACAAGTAACTGGACTTATAATCAAATATTTACTTTAATACTTTCACCACCTCTCAATCTAGATATAGTTATTAACAGGATCCACTTTTATATTATACACTCACCTAAAGGATTATTAGGAACACCTGTTCATTTTCTCATTAATGCAATTATCTAATCAACCAATCACATGGCAGTTGCTTCAATGCATTTAGGGGTGTGGTCCTGGTC
>JAQQZT010000023.1:25893761-25917661 GCA_030068275.1 Clarias platycephalus
TGGGTTTACCATCCACGCTACATTGGGCTAACCGCTAAAGCTACGTCTTCTGGTCACCTCAGGTTAGTTCATTGACATGTGATTTACTTATGCGTTTTGTAAAAATGTCACTTAATGTTTGTCTATTCCAGATGCACAATTTGTGTTACATCATTTGGTTTAACCTTTTAAATTAGTCTACTCCAGTCAGTGTATTTGTGGGTTTCTGTACTTTATGCATCTTGCCTAGCTGTCCACATTAGACTAAATTGTGAGCGAAATGTTTTACGTAATTTTTACGTAAAATGGTGAGTAGAAAGCTGATTTCATGCGCGGACCTCAGGAAAGAGCTTCATTTCCTTGAAAGATTTGATCCTTTGCAGTTTTTCATTGTTACTTGATATTTGACATTGATTTATCTTTCTACCATTGTACTCGTCTGCATTTAATAATACTTGCAAAAACGCTTTGTTGTTTCACCAGCAAGTGATGTCTTTTATATGTCCACAGTAATTAAACTATAGTTTCATTTTTAAACATAATTCGAAACTAGACTTGCAGACATGATTTTTAAAGCTAAATTGTAAATGTTTATATGTAGTTATATAAAATTCTATAAAATAATAAATATTTTTGCTAATAAAAAGTAGCAAAAATATGTACTTATGCTCACTCAACAGCAAGGTATATCTTGTATAGACTGCAGTAAACAGCAATTGAGTATGTAGAAGAGAAATATTTGTCTGCAGAAGATAAAGGAATTTCTATAAAGCGCTTTGTTTCATTTGAGACCAGACAGAAATCCAACTTAAGCCCAGTAATAAATTATGTGAAACTCGTGTGTTAGTCCTTGAAGGCAAAAAAATAAGGCAATAAATGTGCCTTATATACGCATCTAAGGAGATATAAAAGTGATGGGATTGTGTTTGATTAATGGAACAAATGATAGAATGATGACTCAAGCACACAGGTAAGTAACACCAAAATAACTTCCTTAAAGCAAACATGTGAAATGCAAAACGTTCTCATACTCAGGGGAAAACCAGGGCCCACAAATATAACAATTCTTAATACATAAGAAATAGTATGAATATTTATTTCTCTTCTACTGGGCGTTTTTAGTTTCCAGTATAAGGTTCCATTACAGGTTTTTCCGACAGAAACAAGATGAGCAGGTTTTTGAGGTTTATATATAGAGCAGTGCACATTTACTGCACAATTTAATCCTGAAGATGTTTTAATGTTGTTTGTGACTTTCCCTTTAATGTCACAAAGAAAATAGCTGCATGAGTACATCTGTTATGAAAAAAGGCCAGAAAGAGCTTTCAGACATGTCCAGCACAGCCAAGAGGACGTTTTTGACAGTCACCATCTAGGCAGAAAAAACAATGTGCTGGCGGAGCTCCTGAGGAGCAGAAGAGTGTTCGGCTGCTTCTCATGCATCATCTCACTTGCACTGCATTTAATGCTTGGCTGGAGCAGTTCACTCAATCTCAGCTGGTCCATTCCACTCTTTCAACTCCTTACACACAATGTGTCTAATCACTGTACTTGTGGAAAGCTTGAGTGTATTGTGCTATATTGTGAATGCGTGTCCCTGGATAATATCAATTTAACAACACGAGTGGATTCCACCTCACTTTTGTGTATTTTTTTCAAAATCTCACATGCTATGTTAAAATGCCTAATTGTTATTTCCTATTAATTTCATGGCTGGATGAATTAATTTGCAATTGGTGGTGCAAACTGGGACTCTAGTCCACTCAAAAGGATCTAAAATATCATTGTATAAAAAGACATGAAAGCTGCAGCTTCAAACTAAGAATTACTTTGCCATCTTTATATAGATTTATTTCACACAGACTAATGTATTTATAAATATGTTACTAATGTATATCTCGGAAGATTTAATATTACTTATGACCAATTTTTTAAAAAGTGTTAACACAGAAATGTTGGACTACTGAAAAGTATGAATATGTACAGTACATACAATACTTGGTCAGGGCTCCCTTTGCATGAATTACTGCAGCAAACCGGCGATCAGTCTGTGGCACTGCTGAGGCGTTTATGGAAGCCGAGATTTCTCTGATAGTGGCCATCAGATTTTCAATGTTGTTGGGTCTGGTGTCTCGCATTTTCGACAATTGTAGCCCATGTCCTAGATACAGTACATCTGTCGTTGGCTCTTGAAGCACTGACGCCAGCTACAGTCCACTTCTTCTGAAATTCGTCAATGAGCTCCTTTTCACAATCCAATCCTCTCAAGGCTGTGGTTATCCCTGTTACTTGTGCACTTTTTTCTGCCACATTTTTTCCTTCCATTCAAATTTCCCTTAATGTGCTTGGATTTAGCACTCTGTCAACAGCCAGTGTCTTTAGCAATGACCTCTTGTGTCTTACCCTCCCTGTGAAGGTTGTCAATGAGTTTTCTGGACAAACACCAAGTTAGCTAATTAGAGTGTGACACCATGAGTCTTGAATATTTAACTTTTTCACAATATTCAGAAAACAATGAAGGAGATTCTAAATGACTGCATTAATTAATAACTACTGGATTAAGTAGGCTTTAACACTAGTCGAAACCTGAAAGGATAGTGCTGAACTGTTAACTTTGTGGAAGAGATGGGGTCGAGTTGACGATTGAGTCCAGATTAACTATATTACAGAGTAATGCATGCCTCAGGGCTCTAGGTTACTGATCAGGCGTTCAGGGGTTTAATCCCCAAACCTGCTGAGCTGCTACTGAAGCTGCCCTAATCATCTCTACTCTGGGGTATATCACATCGTAGTGAGGCGTAATGGCTTTAAATAATAACTACTGAGGATAAGTTCATTTTACTTAAATTTGTGCATATATTCAGCACAATATAAAATTACAATCAACTTTAAAAAATAATATAAAAAATATTATTAAAAAATAATAATATTATAATATAATAAAAAAGTTTTTAAATGCAACAGATTTCAGGGTACTAAATATCCTTAAATACTTTCAGTAAAGTCAACTTGTCAGAACTATAAGTCTATATAAATGCTTTTAATAAAAAAAAAAAAAGTTGCATTTGAAGTTACATATTTAGTTAATAAAATTAGCTTTTGCAATTAACTAACATTCAATATGCCAAAACTTACCTCCAAAAGTGTATGTCTATAAGTCAAAAGGATATCTTTAATAGACCTAGTCCATCATATGTAAAATTATTTTTTTCCTGAATTACAATTTAAAGTAGTTATGGCAGAAAAAGGCTCCCTAAATCCAATTATATACACTATATTGCTAAAAAGCTCACCTGCCTTCACATATGAACTATAGAAAACAAGATAGCATACATCCAATTCTTAATCCATAGAATTTCATATGATGTTGGACCACCCTTGAAAGCTATAACAGCTTCAATTCTTTTGGGAAGGCTTTCCCTAAGGTTTAGGAGTGTGTTCATGAGAATTTTTGACCATTGTTCCAGAAGCTCATTTGTGAGGTCAGACACTGATGTTGGACGAGAAGGCCTGGCTCGCAGTCTCTGCTGTAATTCATCCAGTCTAATTCATGTTCTATTGGGTTGAGGTCAGGACTTGTATGCATTCGAATCAGTATTCGTTCATATGCTTTTGGAAGCAGTCGAGCGAATACTTTTGCCAATATAATGTTTGATATAAACGCAATGTAAACCGGTATCACAAAGACAAATCCAGCACCTTGTTGCAATGTACAGTATTTTAATCACAATGATACGAATTGCTTATCCAAATAGTTATATTGTTTACAATATATGCCTTCGTTCAGCATGCCCCCACAAAACTCACAGAGCAAAACATATACAAGCGGGAAAGCTATCCAAAATGGTTTTCTGCTTACGGTTGTAAAGGAGCAAGGTCTCAAGAATCCAGCTGCAATGTTCTAGAATTGAGAGGCCAGCTGCACTGGCACAGGAGAGAGTCATGCAACACTGTAAGGGCTCTCATTAACCAAATAGCCCTAATTATTAATTACACTAATAAAAGAATTCATTTTTTCCCCTCACTTACAGCGTCCATACACGCTGTTCAATTATGCAGTTCTGAAAGACTTTAATACCTGATCTTATTTGCAAGCAGCCATGACCAAAACAGGAAAGCTTCCTTCTGTTCCTCTGTCAAAAGATTAACATTCATCACACCACACAGACCAAGGTCAGTAGTTTTCAAAACATCACAAACCCATGATCACTTTTGTTGGAGAGCAAATCAAATAATCAGTTCTCCAGAAGAACTTTAGAAGAGCTAACGTACGTCATTAAAAGTAAATAAAATAGCTTTAATCTTAGGCCAAGGAGATTCAAGTTACTAGTTCACTCTTCCAACAGCTTTGCTTTCAGGGCAGCCAGAATCCTACCATGCATGAAAAATGTAATATTGATTATCAAGCCATGAGATTGGCATATTCCCTTATTGTAACTTGGATAACACTCAGCCTTAGAGGCCAACTTAGCCACACAACATCCATTACATAATTTTAATCTCTCTATATATTTTACTCACTATGGGACAAAAGGTCCTAGGAGTTTTTGCTGAAAGCTTCCACATGAGATTGATTGGTTTATCACATCCTAAACCAATCAGAAAATAGAATTTATAAGGTTTATTAAAATGTTTTATTATTGTATTATATAAAAGAAGGGAAAAAAGCAAAGAACGTTAAGCACTTTTATCAGTAGCTGACAATCTGTTTTAAATACTCTCAGATCTGTCCACATGCTCAGCAAGGGAATGACTATTTTATTAATATCAGACACACAAAAGCCAAGTCTCGGAAAGGCCCGGGCCAGTATGTGGGCTACTTTTAACTAATTAGTGAGCAAATAAGGGAAATACCATTAAGAGGAGCGTGCTGAGCTCACATGATCACATACAGACTGGCGGCTACAGTGGATTTAGTGAATACATCAGTTACACAAAGTAAACAAAGCCAAATCCACTATCAGTATTTCTTCTTGTTTTTCATTATTAAAGTTTTTATTTATTATAATAATAATAATAATTATTATTATTATTATTATTATTATTATTATTAATAATAATAAACACATTGTTTGAAAACTAATGAACTTAATTTATGATACCTTTTTTCCCTGAATGTTACACAGTTCAATGCATTTAAATAGCCACCACCAAATTCTTTTGTGGGGGGGAAAAAAAAAAAAAAAAAGTTACTCCCCTCATTTAAAAAAATATTTAAACTGACATATTTACAAAGAATTTCAGTCCTAAGAAGATGTGGACTTTTCTGTGCTCTTGCCCATTCATAATTACCCAAACAGCTAATTATGTGGCAGCAGCAAAGGGCATAAAATCATGCAGATACAGGTCAAGCACGTCAGGTCATAAAATTGGTTTGGCACAAATGCGATTTTGGTGACTTTGACTGTTACATGGTAATTGGTGACAGGTAGGCTGATTTGAATATTACAGAAACTATTGATCTCCTGCACAGAAAAAAAAAAAGTATTTTAATTAACGGCAGAAATTCCACTCATGGAAAACATGCAAGTTAAAATAATGCTAAAGTAAAAAAAAGAAAATGTACCAATATTTAATGGTAAAAATGATATGTTTGAAATAAACTAATTAAACAGAAATAAGTACATTATCAAATTAATTAATTTAGTAAAAATAGATATAAATTTGTAAAACTACATAAGGGGAGAATCTTAGTTTTGACTGGGCAAAATTCATGCATGACATTCTCTAAAGTGTATAGACTCGTTCAAGCTGACAGGAAAGCTACATTACTACATTAACTTAAATAATCACTCTTTTCAACTATAGTGAATAGAATTGCATCTCGGAACTCTAAATTACCTTGAGGCAGAGGTGTTACAACAGTAGTAGTAGTAGTAGTAGTAGCAGCAGCAGTAGTAATAGTAGTGGTAGTATAAAATATATGTAGGTTTTTGTATAACTTTCAGTTCTGTATTTACTTTAGTTAACTACATCATTACTGTAATAATAAGTAAAACAAAAGGCATTCAAATCCAGGCTATTATTCAGTGACTGCTTTGATGTACTGTATTTAGAAACAGCAAATGTATGTAGTTTAAATAATAAGCATTGGTATGAGAGATAGGATGTCTGGACTGCACCTGGAAGTTGCAGGAGTTGAAAAAGTTGTGTTGAAAGGAATCTTATTCCCACATAACTCAGTGATTATTTTTATATTTTTGCTTGCATATTTCATTATACATTTTAGTAATTAATCATTGCATAAGTTATAAGCAGTATGAGCAGTATTTTTTCACTAATAAATAACTTCTTCCACACTTTTCCATGGATAAATCAGAAGCCAGGAAAAGTTGTGTTAGACACATAAAAGACAGCAACTTCCCCAAACATGTGTCAGTGCTTTGGCATAAGAAAGTTAGACTTTGCACAAAACTGAAAATAGCAGCATCAGATTTTCACCATAAGATGATGTGTGATTAAGTTAAATATTTGAACATATTGTTCAAAACTTTTACATAGTTTTATAATACAGAAATACTGTTGCAGCCCAAATTCATGTATGTGTGATGTTTCGGAGGAAAACGGATCAAAGTGAAAGTGTGTATAGCGTACCAAGTCTGTACAGAGAAATGTGACGAGAAGGCCTGCAGGTAAAAGAGTGGATCTCAAGTTGACATAATATATGACTCAGTGAAAGCATCTCCATACTATGTTAATCCTATAGTGGCATATAATTCAACTCTTTCATACGCGGCTTTCAAAGTCCTGAAAACCATGCACACATTCTTTTTGGGTGTGCTTCCAATTACAGCAGGCACTGAGATGCGGCATCTATATATCTCTGTCTTCTATCTAACTCTTTCTCTTTCAACACTGCATTGTTCCACTCTAATAATTTCATTTTAAATTAATAAATTACGCTTCCCTCGGTGTGGACTTTACATGAAGCACGCAGTGAAGTTGATTTTCCGCTTCATAACTTCGAAATAATATACTAAATGACTGATGTGAAAACAATGCGACAATACACAACTCAAGCAACACTTTATTATTTCAAAAAGGTGCATAATTTGAATTCCATCACTTTGCTTTTTGGCTGGAATGTAGGCACAGATGGTAATAAATCTTATACTTAATGTGCACCCCTATCCACAGAGAGCCAAAAAGCTAAACACAAATCAATGATGAAGTTCCACAGATGCTCAATACACAGCGCATGAAGAAGATGGTACGCATCATAAAGCAGGCACAGAAAACAATCACAATATTCTTAATGAATAATGAATCCATAACCCTTTGCCATTGTGCACAGCTGCCCGTAATGATGGCTTTACCATTTAAAATTAATTTCTGATTAAGCGTCCATGTGTGCATTTTAAATTTTATTTCCTTGGGGGGGTGACATGGGGAAAGAGACAAAGATATGGATTAATATACATAAAGAGAGGGAGGGAAAGAAAGAGAGAGAAAGAAAGAGTACAGAGAAACTGGAAAAGGTGGAGAAAGACAGACAAATGAAGGGATTAAAAAAGGGAAAGATAAGAAATGAGGGAGGGAGGAATAAAGAAAAAAAGGCACAAAGGAGTGGGGGCATATAGCCAAAGAGAGAGACCGAAGTGAGAGATACAAGAAACGACAGAAGGAGTATTAGAAAAAAAAAGGCATGAGAAATGGAGAGAGAACTAGAGCTAGACACAGAAGTTCCAGCATTTTTGCTAAGGCTAATAAATGGCATGTTATAATTAATTTGTGAGCCTCTAAATTTCTTTAAAGGGGGGGGAGGGGTTAGAAGCCTTCCATTGTAACACTAAAATATACAGTGCATAAAATAGATTTTTTTTAGGGGAAAAAATGGAAAAAGCTATCAAAAGTTTGGAAAGTAAAAAAAAAAAAAATTCAACTAAATCAAATTAATTAAATCAGTTTTACACATCCAGAACCATTGCATTAAAGATTTTTTTTCTTTCATTGTTTCGCTTTTTTGTGGTCTGTGGTTTCAAATCGCCTTTCCAACGTTTGGAAATTCAAGAGATGAATAAGATGCATTAGAGAAGGAAACACATGGGACTAATGTAGGGCAAAGGGCTGCCAGGACTGGAAATAGAAATCAATGATCTGATTCGGATTAGGCGAAAAATATTTTATGCAATACAGTTTACTCGACTGTAGAATAGCAAAAAGCTAATTTTAAAAGCATTTAAAGCGGAGCAGAACTCTTAACAAAGAAGCACATGCATCAGCATGTTACTGATCTCCCTGTAATGAATACTACAGGAGTTCCAGCATTATGGATCAGACATTGAAACTCATATCGACTCGCCTGCACAAGCTCAGCGTAAGTGAAATAGCTTGCATATGCTGTGATGTGACCTCTCAGGGAAAATGCAGATCAATATTCATAAATCAAAAAGATGATCATTTACATGTTACATATGAATTTTATGGATGTGACAAAGAGACAGGGGGCTTTTGAGGGATTTTCAACATTGTGAAAATTTTGCTTCTATTTAAATGCATTTTTAATGCAATTAATATCTTCTTTTATTTGTTGTCTTTTATTTAACTGTGCATACAGTTTTAATTAACTTAAATTATTTTGTTTAATTATGGTGAAGCTCTCTGCCTAATGAAAATTTTTTAAACATTTTTGAACATCAGCCATTCAAGTGTCAGTGCTGTAAAACAGTTTTCAACCATGGGAAGTCATGACAGATGGCTTTGCACTTTTCCAATAACATGACAAGCTGCAGGGTTTTTTTTTTTTTGGTTTATTACCTCGAAGAGACAGAAAAAAGGAAGGGCTGATTGGGAGCAGATGAAAACGTGCTGTTGCTATAATGTAAGTGATAACATGGACTAACTTGTGTTCTGGACATTCCATCACAATAAATACAACCATAAATGGATAAAACATACATGAAGTGAGGCTGAAACACTATTTGACACTCTGAACTCTGAGGAGATTCGTTACTTTGCTATACTTTATCTAACTTTAATAAATGCTAAGCTAAATAAAAAATTTTTGCACAACATTTTTGACATAACCAACTTTTCTTTACTATACAATTATAACAGCCTATCAAATACTGTTAAATCTGTCTTACACTGTTCATGGTTGGTTTCTGAAAGATTGTGTCAGCTAAGCTAAAAACAAACATCAAGCATTGCAAACTACTTCAGTCAATCATGGGCACTTAATGGAGGCCATTACCCAATAACCAAAAAGCTGACAGTAAGAGTAGAATGGCAGCTGTTATTTTGGAAGTCAGTAAGCAAAAAATGGTTGATATGATGAATAACTGCTGAGAAAAGCAACCATTCAGACAAAAAACTATTAAAATCAAATGCCTGCCATAGATATTATATTAAATTGCATCCATATTTTTTTCCCCCATTTTTCTATGAAATCGACTTCAAATTTTAAAATACTTCATAGTGTAGAGCTTTTTAAAAAAATCGACAGCAATCACTATTTTACAGCATGAACACGAACATTAACATTAAACCTGATATTTTAGTGACAAAGATGCGTGCTGGGCTAAACATGAATACACAGTCATACCAAAATCAAACCTTCCTGTGTGCAAGGACATGGAACATCGGTGTTATAAAGAGTACTAAATTACAGTACCTATCAACTAATAACACCTTATGTGAAATACTGTAAATGGACAAACACTATGAGAAAGCCATGAGCCTAATAAAATCATACATTTAGAGGTGATCCAACCTTTTTATGAAATTCAGTTGATCACTATAGAATCCACATAATTTCTCTTGCTTTATAATTACAACAAATTCACATCAGGGCATGTAACAAGGACTAAAACTAAGACAGCTAGGCAAGTAATAAAGGGCAATAAAGGGTAAAAGGTAAACACCCAATTAACATCAGCGTACTCTTGCATATAAGGCATCTCAGTGATTCCAAGAACAGATTTTAACAAAATGAAAAAAGAAACAGAAAAAAGAAAAAAGCATGCATTCAGATCAAAGTGCTAATGGAGACGAGTGCTTTTATCAGAATAGTGCAAGCGCATTATTTAAAAAGATAATTAAATAAGATTACTTAAATGAGGAGAACAATGAAAAATCACAGACCTTCATGAAGTGGCCTGTATTTTTAAACTTTATATTTGAACCTTAAAGTTCAGTGTTTCATACATGCTGAACTGCTCTCTCCCCACACACACACACACACACACACACACACGACATAAATATATATATATGCCATCCGGCACATCCGGCGGCGGATACTTCCCACCCTGAAGATATATCTGTTGTTTCTGCAGCAGTTACTTAAGGAGTCAGGTTGCCAGCTTGAAGTCATTCACACACCAAAGGCAATTTGGGAACACCAATCAGTCTAACCTGCATGTCTTTGGACTGTGAGAGGAAACAGGAGTACACGGACGAAACCCACCAAGCACAGGAAAACATAACAAATCATTTCATGTACTCGTCGTTGTACTGTATCATACGAGAGGGAAACAAGGTAACTTCTGAGGTTGTTACATAAACATTTCATTTTTAACTGGTATCTTTGAGCATTTTACAGCCTGTCACAGTAAAAGATCAGCTCCCATGTCTTAAATTTAATCTACATCATTTAATTTAATATGAAGAAATGAGGGGTGGCTCAAAACATTTGCACAGTACTATATACCTTCAAAAAACACCTTTTGCCTTAACTTCTTATATTTCATTTAGACAAGACAAATAAATAATTATAATGTTTATAAAAATACAGACAATCGGCGCCTGAAGCCGAACTAAACACTGGCTAAGTTGCGCGTATGTGCGGGAGCCTGGAAAGGCAAGCAAAGCGAGTTTACATATGAGTTTTTTGGGTTTTTTTTTGCATTTTGGCCAGGACTTTATCAAGGACAGTGGCAACATGAAAAAGGAGGAACTTTTAGTTCCATTTTTAAAACAGGCGGTGCCAAGTGGAATAATAAAAAGGTTAAGTGAGGTTTAATGTCTATTTGTTTAATATTTTACTTAATTTGCATGTCTTTTCCAAATGTTTTGATAGTTTTTATATGCAAAAATATGATTATATTGTTGAAAATTATTAATATTGGTAAGTTGGGCACCTAATTTGGGCTTTGACCTTTTTTATTTTTTCACAAGCATCAGAGTATTACCCACCCCAATCAAGAGTCACGACTAAATCATTTTACTTCAGAGATGTGTAGACATATTATACAGCCGACCCCGCAAAAACTCGCGAATTATTACTGTATTTACCCGACTTATACCAAAGCAAACACGCTTGCATGAATTACAGTGCATATAGGGGTAACGTTGGTAATTTACATTCTAGCACTGCAGGAGAGACAGCAGTACAGTACTGCACAGTTATCTGGTTTACCTTTACATTCCTTTCTTTTTTTATGGGTAATGTACTGTATTAAGCTGAGTATAAAATGAAATTGTTTTGGGAGCATATTTTGGGTTTAAACTAGAAAAATAGGCATTTACAGGCATGTTTTCAACCACATCCAAAATTCAAGGTTTTTCACAATTTGTGGGTGCTATAGGGATGTAACCCCCCAGAATTTCAAGGGTCGACTGTATACACTGCCCAGCACAAAAAAATAAATATTTTTTTTAAAAAGACACGTAATAACCACCTCTTGCTTAGATCACAGATGTGGCATTGTTTTGATAAGCTTATGCAATGTCACAACATTTATTTCAGTCCAGTGTCACATTCACAATAAGATCGCACTCCAAGAGTCACAATTCCAACCTGATGAATCCTGCCATCTTGGAAGATGCCCGCAGGAAAAATCCACTATGGAAAAACCATTCAGTATGTTCAGGTGGTCTGATTTTTTGTGGACACATAACATTGCTGAACCTATACCCGAGCAACAGAAGCAACCACAGATCATAACAGTGCCCCTAGAATAGGCACGTATGCATGATGGAACACATGACCTTTTTCCAATGCTTCACAGTCCATTCTTAATGCTTCCTAGCAAATTGAAGCCTTTTAAACTGAATAACCTCATTGATAAGTGGTTTTCTTAAGGCTACACAACTTTTTAGTTTCAATCCATTGAGTTCTATTCACAGTGTGCATGTGGAATGGTGGTTTATTTCATTATTAAACATAGCCGGAAGTTCTGTTCTTTTTTTTTTTTTTTTACGATTTGATTACAAAGTGTTTAATTGATTTCCCATCAGACTCATTCAGCATGTTTTTCTGATCACATTTCTTCCTCAAAGATCATGGTTCACCACTAACCTTACAGGTTTTAATAATATTTTACAGTGCTTAGTCCAATTTTAGTAGTTTCAGCACTCTACTTAGTTGTTTTCTTTTCCTGATGCAGGACAATAACTTGCCCCCTTCTGAAACAGAGGAACATCTTTGCCACGGCATGTCTTCTGACATGGGCATGCTTGTTGCCAGCTGAACAATATTAATCACTGCAGTAATTATCCAATTAAAGGCTCTTAACAAGTTGCTTAGTTAAACCCAGGTTGTGACTTTATTTTGCCCAGGCAGTGTATCATTCTTAATGATTTCACACAGTGCAAAACAAAAAAACATGCTGTATTATAAATAAACTGTGGTTTTCGTAGTGTGCATGATTTTTATTAATTGAATTATTGTACAAACTTAGATGCAAGTTAGATGTTTCTGAAAATTTTATCAGCACGTTGTCCTTTTTCTTCTTTCTTCCGGCATGCTTCGTGCCTACCCCCAGCAAGATGCCACCCCAGTCCCTATATGTATGCAGTTATGCAATCAGCTAATATAAAAATGTTATATGCCAATGGCTTGAGGTAAATCCCCAACATTCCTGTTTTTAGCTGACAGGAGAAAAACCTTTGTCTTCTGTTGTTGTAGGTCATTCACCTCAAAGTTAAATGTTTTGTGCATGCTGAAGTGTGCTCCCTCTCTCTCTCTGACTGTCCAATAAATGCTGTATCTATGCATCTCCATTGAAAGTTGACCAGAAGGGAAAAAAAGCTACATGAGCAAAAGAGATGACTAAGAAGATTACAAACCAAAGCCAATTAATGAACTTCGGAGACCTTCACAATGAGTGGAGTAAGTTTGGAGTCAGTGCATCAAGAGCCACTTCTTTTCAGATAAAAGTAAATTTTGCACTTCATTTGAAAATTAAAGTCCCACATGCTGAAACCTACAGATAATCTATGGTGTATAGTTAAGAGGAAGACGAGAAACAACTGAGCCAACAATACAGACGAGCTGAAGGCTGATATCAAAGCAACCTTGTCTTCAATAATACCTTAGCAGTGCCACAGAATGATTGCCTCCTTGTCATGCTGCATTGATGCAGTAATTTGTACCAATCAAGTATTGCCTGATCAAGTAGTAAGTGCATAAATCGCAAGAAAAATGGTAATATTTTAATGCATTAAAATATAAAACTTTACATGTAATGAACCTGGAATATATTGGTTTCACTTTTTTAATTAAATTATGAAAACACTATTCTATTTTTTGAGATGCACTGTTTATACGTGGGCAGTGGTAGCTCAGTGTAGCTCAGTGTGTTAATTCTGAGTTACTGATCTGAAAAGCGGTGGTTCGAGACCCAGCTCAGCCAGGTTGACGCTGTTGAGCCCTTGAGCAAGGCCCTTAACTCTCTGCTCCAGGGGCGCTGTATCGTGGCTGTCCCTGCGCTCTGACCCGAGCTATGCTGGGATATGCGAATAAAGAATTTCACTGTGCAGTAATGTACTGTATATGTGACAAATAAAGGCTTAACTTAACTATACATAAATCAGCCATGACATTAACATTGATTCAGTTACTGTATATGCTAGTCAACTGGTGACAGGACCATGCATCTGGACCAAAAAACAGCCTGTCCAGTCCAATCCCACAGAAAAGGATATGTAGGTATAAGAAGAGTGAAAATTTTAAAGAACCCAATGCAGGTGATTCAACATTTAACCTGAATTAAACCTTAATGTGATTTTATAGTGCTTTTACCTGTGTTCATGGTCACAAAGCAGCTTTAAAAAAATCCAAAAAAATGTATGGAAATCAGTTTGAAAAATTTTAGGAAATACGTATAAATTATGATCAGATTGTCCCTGATGAGCAAGCCGAGGGCAACAGCGGCAAGGAAAAACTCCCTGAGATCACAATAGTAAGAAACCTGAAAGGAACCCGACTCAACAGGGAACCCATCCTCAATTGGGTGATAGATAGGAAGATTTAATGTATAGTTATTCTGTGTTTGAGTATAACAGGAAAGTTGGTTAAATCCTTTGATAAATGAAGAACTACCAACAGCACAGTGAATCTCACAGTATATGACTGTACCATAGCTCCACCTATTGATACCTCATGTTTAGTATAGATGACAAACTGCCAGCTCATTTTAAATTTCATATAAAAGTTCAGTATTTTCCATACAACATCCATCATGACATTTAAATTCTGATCTCCAATATACTTGGATTCAATATTTGTCTTAATTATTTGTATATAACCATTTTATGACAAGTACAATTTAATTTAATATAAATATCTACATCAAATATAATGTTTTAACTGAATAAACATTATGCCATTCTATTTGTGGTTATGTAAACTTCAACCCCTTTCAAATCCCAGCTTATTATTTAGTAATTCATCTTGAAGCATATCACTCAGTAACTATGAATTATTCAGTAACCATAGTAAACCTAATAGGAACAAATATGTAGTTAAGAGAGTGAGGAATGTGATTCAGCAGAGGTCTGGCTGATCATTTACAAAAACGTTTTTTATGTCTTGGGCAAGTATCATTCTTGGTAAATCACCTTGACAGCAAGAATTAAGTTGTGCGGGCATGCTAATATTGAGTAAGATACTGGAGCACACTGTACACATACACAGCGATGAATAAAACATGGGTCATTATCTTGATTAGTATTAAAGCACAGCAAGTGAATGACTGATACCCAATCAGACAGTAATATCACTGAACAGTGTTTTATGTTTTTTTTTTTTTTCCCTACTGTTATGCCATGGGTGTTTTTGTCTTGTGACACAGAGCTGGAGTGGTACTTGCATTTGGTATGCTCTCTATCTTATCTATATAATGGTGTGGCAGGATGCAATGGAAATAGACAAACTGGTGATTAATGTTTCGAAATAGCATTGTAAAAATGTTTTAAGAGCATGGCAAGCATCTGCCCTTGGGGCAAGACTGCTCATTACTTTCCCGTGCATCTTTCTTAGAGCAAGCGTAAATGCATTTCCATGGAGTTTATTCAGCGAAGACCTACACTAACTAAAAAACAACCTTGGTATCACTGTTCCATTACTGTTCTATAGTGTTTCCCAATACCTGAAAGTCATCTGGAGGGGGGGAAAAAGGACAATGGTGTTTAACCAGAACTTTGTTTTTTTTAAATGTACCTTTTTGCTTTAGTCAGACATGAAGGTATGGTCTGGCTGTTTTATTTTTTTTTTTGGTCATTTGTTTTGTTCTCAAATAATTAATTTTTTATATTCATGTCTACACAATTTCCATCTGTATCTCTGGGTTATGTACATCTATTTGAATCTTCCAGTATATTAAAGTAGAGATGGACAGTAGAGATGGTTGCTTTATAAAGAATAAATAAATAGTTGCTTCTTTTGATTACAGAGGAAATATGTGGTTACACTGCATTACAATGCAGGATGTAGAAATAGCTTACTAAATTACTGTTATGCATGAGTTATAATGTAATTCTAAAATAGCTTGCTTTCTTTGATAGAACAGGGCAATTCCTTCATATATCCTATTGATAGACATTCTACAATGATCATGCGTAGATGTACTGTAGTGCTGATTCAAGTGTTTAGGAAATTTTTTTTTTATGTTTCTTAATGGCTTTATTTTTAGAAAAATTAGATTTTAAAAAAGCTAGATTTATGTCAGGTGGTGTAACATTTGGATGTGCAACTTTGGACGTGCTGATTTTTGTAACCTGAACACAACAACTAACTCAAACCAAAAGATCAGCCCTCAGGTCCACTGGAGTGAAAACGCAACATGATATTCTAACATAATGTAACATCCAGCAGGAATCATTAGAAAGCCATTAGGTTCGTGTGGCTGAGGATGATGTGAAGTCTTACCTTTGCAGGGGGAAAACGTGAAGTCCTCGTTGTGTTCAGCCCTGATGTCCTGTAGATAAACCACTGAATTCCATCCTAAGCCGCACTCAGAAGTTGTCGAGGGCGCACGGCGACGCTTCACTCTTATACCATATTTATCTCTTGTTTATTTCTCTTAAAAATCCAGTTTATTTGAAAATGGTGGAAAAAATGGCAATGTTTCAATGATGGACAAGTACTTTTTTTAATGAGAGCTGTGATGAAGACGCAAAGGTGGTTGCTGTCGATACAGTTGAGCTGTGGATTGCCCAAGCGCGTCTAACTGCCAGACGTTTCTCGAGTGCTCCTTGCTTCTCCCGGACCCACAGCTGATCGACCCGGGTTGCCAGAAAGCCTTGCTTTTAACCCTCACCCGGTCACGCAATATAAACGCCTATCTGATAATCCCATCCCTAATTATAATAGATTAGTATAATATCATATTTTACCCGGAAGTCACAATTCATGACTGATAACCAGCCAAACCCAGATTATACAGCAAGTTAAGGAAAGCTGTATTATTTAGACTGAAAAAAATAAACAATGAACGGATGGGATTAATGTACAATCTGGCAACGCAGCTAATCGCAAGACCGCTTCCTCGCACGCGCAAAGGAAAAGCGCAGCCCCGCTGTGTGCCATGTAAAGTGTCCGAGCGGGGGGTGGAGAGCCTGCTGCATTAACCTGTGACAGGATCGAACATTTAGAAAAAATATATATAAAATAAGCAAAAACTGTCAAGGGGAAAAAAAAAAAAAAGGGGGAAAAAAACTATCAGGAATTAATGAGCAAGAAATAACAGTTCACCACAACCGAGAAAGAAAATGCTGAATAACACACAAAAAAAAGACTCAAGCAAAAACTAAACATGTTGTTTAAGACATATTTGTTGTGTTAATTGCGATCAAGGATTTACTGTATGAGACACCCTTTAAGGGCAGTATACAACTATACTGTATTTGAGTGCAGAATGTGGTACTATATAAAACTCTATTACAAAATGAAGTTCTGATCATTCCATGGTCATTTCAGCCTGGTTAGGCTGGTGTATCAAAAACCCATATATGTTAGGGTGCACTGCTGCTTCTGATTACAGGAAGGCAGAGTACTGTATAAAATCTGGTATACAGTAGTTACAACAGAAAAGACTGGGCAAAGGTTCTTGAATTCTAACAAAGAATGAGCATAGAAGTTGCATGGAATATTGAGCTCATAACATCTGGATTTTAACATGTACAATTTGAGCATTTCTGCCACTTTTGATAATGAAGGAATATTCATACACATCAAAATGATGATGACATTATGATAATATAATTAAGATAAAAATAACTTAATGCCTTGTTCATTTTCATTAAGATTCATAAAAGAAGTATACTGTACAGGTCATTGGGTGCAGTTATTTGAAGGTGAAAAAAAACATTGACAGATTTAATGACTTTTCATAGCTGCATTGGATTGTTTCCATCAAAAACATCAGTCCCATAATTACAACACCGCATACTCATACCCTTTCATCATTCACCAGAAACATGAGTAAATGTCACAGCCTTTCTGATTGTAATACCCGTGTCTGTCCATATGTCCAATCTGGAATACAGCATGTAGTGATAATAGCCCTTATAACATAACACCCAGATCCGCTGATTACATGGTGCATTGCATTACATTATCTAATGTGCTGGTTATTACATTTATTATTAGGGCTTTTATATTCCTGTCAATATCTCTGTTAAGTTTGAATTAAATACAGTATATGAAATATAACTAGACTAAAATGTGCCATTAGCAGGAAATCACAGTATTTTAAACACTTAATTTGGAGTTTTCATTAAAAATGCAAAAGGAAGGAAATTAATGCAATATTTGAATAGAGCCTCCTGCAAATAAGAAAGAAGAAACCTAAAGACTAAATTATGTCTCAGGCCTGCTTGGGGAAATATGTATCAGTTCCATTTGTGTGCTTGAGATTACACTTAATAAAAAAAGTTATAGCACATGAAAAGCTCTTCCATTAAAAACAATCCAACAGGAAAGACTTCATGGCAAAAATGAGAAGTTACACCAACATAAAAGAAGTAGGAATAAAACTTTTTTTCCCCTCTATTTTAGACACTCCTGACAAAAAAACATTTCTAATGGTTTATGTTATCTATCTACTTATTTCTATATTTATGAATATAGGCAGATAATTAAGTATTATTTATGCAGTTATTTGTGTAGTAATATCTTTTTTTATGATTTTTAACAAAATATTTGGGATCTGGTTTTAAGAGCTCACTGATATGGCAGGGAATAATAACCATCCTGTCACACACCTGCCTTGGTTATGTAGCAAACTGTGAAAATGTTTAATATTTTTTGTAAAAATATATAAATATGTAATTATGTATGTGTTTCACAGGGTTTTAAATATCTTGATTAAGGTGAAGGGAACTGCCTCAACAAAAAAAACAATCAGCAAGTATCCATGACTTTGAGAGAAAATTAAAACAATCCTACAGAACAAAACAAACCTCTCCTTTATCCACCCATCATGCATGTGCATCCATGTACACACACAGATTTACAGGTAGATGATAGGGGCCATGAATATTTATGACCCTTAAAATGGCCTGGTTTTAATACTCTCACCATCTGTTTGGTAAAATGCAGCATGTTAGCAATGATAAACAATATAAAGATGTCAACAGAATACATGTCTTTTTGCATCTTCAAAATAACTCCACGATTTATATATTGCAGATGGCTTTTTATATCATCAGGGTTTACCTCCATTTGGGTTCTCATTTGAACGAATGTGCTTTGTTTCATTTGCATCTGATAAGCACTATAAGAAGTATAATTGGACGTGTCACACATACTTAACATGATGCTTTCCAAAGAGCACACAGACCTAAGCTAAAGGTTAGACACAGCAGCCAACTTAAAGTTGTTTTTACCAAATCTCACAAAATCACTTAGTGTTTCATGACTGAAGTTGCTAGGCCAACACACATCCTCCCTCCAAATGGAGCAACTCAGGCTTTTTTTTAGCATGTTATACAAAAGTGCAGGGGAAAAGAGGTCACATCCTACCTGTTTCGTAAGCAGACGTAGGCCCCTATTGAATGATGATAATGTCATTAGGATTGAGTGTCTCCCTCCATTACAAATTTGTCTGATAAACTGTCAGTGACCCTGCGGGAGATCATTCTTAAATCACTGCCTTGTGCTACCATTTGACAAAAATGGGACATTGTGTGAATCTCATGAATAGAAACTGAAAACTAGGGACTGTGTTGTTTTTTTAATTTTCTATATATAACAGAACTGCATTTGCAGATAAACTGGATTTTTTTTTTTTTAGAGAAGAAAAAGAAAAGAAAAGGTAAAATTCCATGAGAAGATTAAGTGATGAGTAATAAAAACTTTAGAGAATTTAATTAAAATTTTTAAGTTAAAAGTTTCAGGTTTATTTAACTTCAAATCTTTTGCTTTGCCTGAATTTTTCCACTTCCCCTTTCTGTATAGATTTACTTCTTGTCTTCCTCTTATTAAGCAATGTGTACCCCAGTCAGTGGAAAACATAATTTACAAAACTGGATGAAATTACCCCCCCTTGTGCACTAAGCCTCCTGGGATAGGCTCCAGGTTCCACGACCCTGAATACAGGATAAAGCGGTATAGAAGATGAGTAAGAGAGAGTGAAATTAAGGCTGAAAAGTGTAAAAACTATTTTTATTTAAAATCAATAGTCTATTACAGAAACTTCACAAATTTCACATATTTTACACATTCCTAGTATCAAGCAATTCCTGAACCAGAGAAAACATCTGGGGTACCTGGGTTAAGCAGAATAAAAACTGAATTAAAAACAAAAATGGATATATTCCTGCAATGAATCAAGATCTAGACTTTTTTTTCCGTTTTCCAAGACATTCTTTTTTTTTTTTTTTTTTTTCACTATATACACTGCCAGGCCAAACTGAAAGTCACTATCTGGATTTAACAAAACACATATTTAAGAGCCTTCCATTGGACAGTTAGTGCAGTAATTAATATGGTTCAGCTGGCAACAAATTATTTAATCTTAACTGATTCAGTGAGTATATTCTCATTTCCTGAACAACCATGTCAGAGGGCTTATCTGTGGAAAAGATGTTACTTTGTTTCTGGAGGGTCGACTTATTGTCCTGCATCAAGCAAACAACAAAGGAGACTAAAAACTACTAAAATGTGAATGATTGTGATCAGAGATCACTTAAACGCTTAGCGAAATCAAATCATAAACACAATAGAACAGTAGAACTCATGGCTAATAATCATGTTTAATAGTGGAAGTTAGAGCATTTCCACATGCACAATGCAAAGAGACCTCAAGGGATTGGGAATCAAAAGCTGGGTAGGCTAATCAGAAAAAAGATGTCAATTTGCTATAGCGAGCATAACGAGTGAACTGTGGAACATTGAAAAAGGTCATGTGGTCAGATAGGTCAAGATTTATACTATTCCTGAGTGATGGACACATTGTAAGAAGAGAGGCGGATGAAGTGTTTTGGGGGCAGTGTTATGATCTGGGGTTGCTTCTGTTGGTCAGGTCTAGATTCAGCAACGTTATGTGTCAAAAAATGTGGTCAGCTGACTACCAGAATATACTGAATGACCAGGTTTTTCCATTAATGGATTTTATCCTACCTGATGGCACAGATATATTCCAAGAGGAAAATGCCAAGATTCATGGGGATCAAAATTTGAAAGAGTGGTTCAGGGAGCATGAGACATCATTTTCTCACATGGAACGGCCACCAAGGAGTCCAGACATTAATCCCGTTGAAAATATTTAGGAAGTGCGTTAGAAGATGTTATGTTTCACACAATTGCATGTTTATGTATTTGTGATTCACATGTAGGGCCTATGGTTTGTTTTTCACATGTGATTGCATAGTCACATGAAGTTGCATTTGTTTAGTTCAAATGTGAATTTTTGTTTAATACACACTTAATCGCATTAAATTACAGTGTGTGTTTTTTTTTTTTTGCAATATGAACTGTATGGTGCTCCACATGCAGTACAGTATTCATGCAGTCCTATCTAGCACACACCATCCTCATTTCCTTAACATTTAAAATGAGCTACAGCCCTTAAACATCCTTCTGTATCCAGTGCATAATTTAATTTGGCAAGATGCATCATTCAATCCCTGAGCCACTGGATAGGAGTACAGAAAAGCCACGCTTTGGAGGAATTTGAAATTATTGAAAATAAATGCAGTAATTGTGGATGCCATAGTTGTTTGGACCAATCAGTGGTTGGATATGGCTGAAATCGTTTAGTCTTTAGATTTAAAGCAGGGAATTTTTTTTTTTTTTTTTTTTATGTTTTGTACTGCCTTCTTTCT
This sequence comes from Clarias platycephalus, assembly GCA_030068275.1. NCBI lineage: Eukaryota > Metazoa > Chordata > Actinopteri > Siluriformes > Clariidae > Clarias > Clarias platycephalus. The sequence goes on from JAQQZT010000023.1 coordinate 25,915,233, forward strand.
TGTAGTACAATGGAAAGTCTTCAGCTTTTACATTCTGTTTGAAGTTCAATTCGTCACTTCCACTTGCTTTAAAATGACTGAATCAAAGCAGGGTCTCCTGGTGGCAGGAATCGAGATTACCTGATGGTGTCTTGCATCCTTTCATATAAATCCATGCATTTCCATCTCAGAAAAAGTTAATCACAGATCACAGGGAAAAACTTCTAACAGCAGCTAAAAGCTCATATCATTTTGATTCTTTATTAGAAGCATACTGCTTTTCTGATGTCTCGATTTCTTGTCTTGACAAGAAATATGCAGTCTGCAGTCAGCAGTGTATGTATCCCAGGGGAAGTGTACTGCCACCTACAGTACCAGCAGCCACTTATAAAGGATCATTTTTTTGTTGCAAATTAGATTGTGGCAATATATTTACCTGCCAAGCCCACTGAGAGTGACCAAATCTCTTTTCATATAAAGACATTAGCCTTTTGGTGACTTCTTTTGTAATACTGCAAAGGATTTCAGATCAATATTTCTCAATTTGTTTCTTGCATGTGGCTGTTTCAGAGTAAAAAAGAATTATAATTTTTACAATAATCACAAAAGGGATTGTGGAAGGATTTTGTGTGGGAGTTGCAATCGGAAGACAAATTAAGAGGAAAAAAACAACTCTGTTATGCTGTGTAGGGAATTTATATTTGCTGGGATGTTTTGGCTCCAATCAATACAACATTCTTTTGACTGATCACCTGCATCCTATAATGAAATCTATTCTATCCTGATGCGAGTGCTCTGTTCCAGGCTGATGATTCCCCCATTCATTTTTAAATAGGCACACAAGCGAACAACGAGCTTCTAATAAATAATCAATGCGATATAAGAGTTTGTGTTGCTGTTACAAGTTCTGATTAACATTTGATCAGGAGAATGGATTTATGAAAATAGATTGGACAAACCAAATGATCTTGATTCTAGCTACCAGGAGACCCATGTTTAATTCCGTCATTTAAAATGATTTATTATGTCACTATCTGATTTCTTCCACAAGAGGAAGGCTTCTTCTTTGGGGCCTGGTTCCTTGCATGGTCTCAGGAGCGGCCTCTGGTTCGCTTAATAGGAATTTAAATCTATATTAACTTTTATGCGAGGATGCTTTGTGACAGTGATTGAATCAAGGGCTCACTGATTGGTTTGATGAGGATAAAAATAATGTAAACCATAAGCTATGATTTTATTTATTTATATTATTTATTTACCCAGTACTGTTAGAGAGTTTGGATTTAATTTGCCTTAAAACATGAATGCAGAACTCCACCTTGTGGCTGTTTGGGCCAAAATTTAAGTCAACGATCGAGAGTAACAAGAGTCTCCAGGGAAAGTCAATACATTTTATTAAGCCCTTAACCTTACAGAACCCATCTAGGGTCTAGAGTTATACCTCTTGTTCATATCTACATACATTTCCTATTGGATTCAATATATTTACTGAATAACATGCTTTAAAATAGTGACAGTACAATAAGCCAGTACAATAAGCTTGTATTTAAGGGGTTAAAAACCTGATGTACAATGTACTTTTGCTTGACATGTGACATAGCTTTGGTTATTAGAATCTTATTTACCCCAAGTCTTTAGATGACCTGTGGTCTAAACAGACAAGCACACCAGGAGGTGCTACAGAGACATTTATACAGCTGTATTCGGTATAAAATTGATGGCTTATTCCAGTCCATTAAATGCATTCATATGTTAAGTAGCATTTATGCAGTAGTCTCCAAAGGCCTGTTATGACAGGGTCTATTTTACAAATTCAAACTAGATTAGATTTGTACTCAGTGAACCAAACAAGTCCAATAAAATAACCTTTCTGAGTGATATATGAGTTATGTAATCTGAGACTCATCAGTTTCACTCAGCTAAAAATTCATGGAACAATCAGTATGTTCAAGCTATAAATAATCATCCAAACATGTCCTATGAGTATCAAAACTGCATTTAATAATAAATAGCACTTGTAACTGCAAGTCAGCTAGGAATTGTCTAATTATGCTGGGAAATCAGGATTGAAATTGCCTTTCAATTACCATCTAATACTTGTACAAATCACCATCTGTCTCACCTTTCAGATTATAGCTCCTGATTTGCTGGAAATTTTCTATCACTTCTATTTCAGACATTTGCATAAAATAAGTAGAATTCATGTAATCAGCATACCAAATAGAGTTTTTTTTTTTTTTTTTTTATCAAAGATTTCCATACAAATTCAGGAGTATCATTTAAAAAATTATAGAGAATACCAACTTTATATCAGAACTAAGTTAAATTAATAGCCATATGTGGGGTCAGTAAAAGTGCAAAATACAGTGGGGGAAATAAGTATTTGATCCCCTAGAGATTTTCTAAGTTTGCCCACTTACAAAGAAATGAAGGGTCTATAATTTTTATCA
>JAQQZT010000023.1:25917761-25930480 GCA_030068275.1 Clarias platycephalus
AAAAAATTATAGACCCTTCATTTCTTTGTAAGTGGGCAAACTTAGAAAATCTGTAGGGGATCAAATACTTATTTCCCACACTGTACATGTATGATACCGCTGACAAGACGAACACATCAGCCCTAAATCAGATAATTGTGTTGTATAGATAATGTGTTGCAAAGGGGAACATTTTAACTAATTAATTAATGATTAAAAAAGAAATTACCTTCAAGATTTATGACAAGTACTTTGAAGTTTAAAATAACTGTTTAAATAACTGAGTAAAAAGTAATTTTTTTCTTCTTAGAAATACACTGCCCAGCCAAACGAGACACAAAGTACAATTACTCCAGTATTTTCCACCCTGGATGACAACTGAGTACAGTCACAAGACATTTCATTTCCCAAAAGAATTGTATGGTTTTAATAGTATTACTTAAGAATTAGTTGTAATTGTGATGATTGGATGACCAGCATTCCAGGAGTGCATATATTTAGCATAACCACGCTGGGACATTTCATTCTCTGTGTCACTTCACTTTTGACGACACTTTTGATACAATTCCAGTACTAGAATTAAATACTGTATATCAGTGGCCATCAACAATATATGTTACATGAGTAGAACTACTGAAGAAGGTAACCCAATTACACCTTTACAGGAATGTAGTGGCACTGGTGCCTCAGGGGTAGGTTTCTCACCTGCCATGCGGAAGGCCTGGGTTGGATTCCGGCCAATGTCTAAACCCCAGCCACTGGATGTGCCGGTCCTAAGCCCAGATAAAGTTGGAGGGCTGTGTTAGGAAAAGCATTTAGTGTAAAATCTGTGCTCGTGTGTGGTTTGGATGACCTGCTGTGGAGACCCCTTGATGGAAGCAGCCAAATAACCAACAACACCTTTAACAGAAATGTACAAATCATTGTGATTTTGCTATTTCGATTCACCTAGCAAAAAATCTATATAAATAATAGAAAGGTTTTGTCTGTACATTTGTCAGAACTCACTCTTTCATTAATGTTTACGTTTCATACATTGGAGGACCTAAAACCAGTATCCAAAAATTTTCTGTCTGTCTATATGTCTGTCTGTCTTGCATTATGCAAAACTGGATGGACAGAATTTAATAAAACTTTTGCAGTACTTAGTTATTTGCCTGAAGTTAAACTTGCGCCATGAATTAAATCAAAACGTTGAGCAAAAGTGATGTAATGAGCAGTTAGTGTATGTGCCGGAGTGCTTGTGAGAGTGCTTATTACACGCACGGGAAGACCCACCTGGAGATGGCGTGGGATTATTCATTAGGAAACTCAAAAGGACACAAAAGAAAACTGAAAACAAAATAAACAGAGCTCCGCCGTCTACGCGAGAACGGACGGGGCTCTGGAAACTAAACAAAAACTTATATCCTCTCGGGGCTTATGCCCTTACCGAGGATTTATCTGAGAGAATATGTGTTTGTGCTTTGCACTATAAACGTAGACATAGAGCGCACGCTAAACTGAGGCGTGTCGCACTCTGTCTCCGGAGTCTTAGGGAGGCAGAGGCTGGGTCGCTGCCTCTCTACCTCGCCACCTCTCTACCTACCTACCTACCTACCTTCCTTCCTTCCTTCCTTCCTTCCTCTCTTTCTTTCGCCCTGATACCTTACCGGTGCTACCTAAATGATCGCACGAAATGTCGCGTTCTCAGGACCCTTAAATAAATAAGTCCCCAGGTGTGGCGCGTTCAGGCTGATTGCGGCGTTGCCTGGCAACCGCGAGTCTATAAATGGCCGCGCATTTGCCTGTCTAGAATTCCGCGTGATAGCAGTCTGCAGATCTGCCCCTCGCGAGACCCGCGTCGTTACACTATATCCTCTCTTTCTCATTGATTGTAATTATATGAAATGACACTAGGTTCAAAATCTTGCCGTGTACATTTTGTACAATTTCCTAATATTTAGCCATCATTCAGCCAATAGCATATAATGACGTCACATCAAACTAAATTTTGTGAAATTAAAGTTTTTTTTTTTTAATCATCTTTGTTGCAGGCAGACATGTACGGGGGCTTCAACCTGAAATAATTATAATATCACTAATTACATTCAAGTTGATCAGCTTATTTTTAGCTTTAACCTTAACTATTTCTACAAACTCTTTTTCCGTCAACGTCATTTACTTCAGCTAGTAATAAATGTTTTAAAAAGGGAAATATTGTGTATTAATATTATACTTATTTAAACAGTACTGAGATACTGTATAAAGAGTGCTTATTGCAGCATTTAGATTGCTGTTTATATGGGATTTAAAGGGAAAGTTCGTGAGGTTGTTTTTTTTTTTTTGGTGTTCTTAAACACTGTAACATTGAAACACACCAACTTGGTTTTACTCAGTGGGACTGCAAAAGCTTTATGAGAGCTTTGGAATGCACCTTCTTCGCCCAGACCGATGGTTGTAGAATTTGGTTGTGATTACTCACATTGTACTCGTATTCCGGGTGACAAACTTCACGGGCGGTGTGCAAAGCAGGGGGGGAAAAAACTAACTATTCTTTTAAGCTTCAGCTATTTTAAAAAAAATATCTATTTTTTTTTTGTATTCAGACAATACCTGTGCATATTTTAATAATTTATATTGTAAGATTGTAAAATTAAAGCTCAGCTCTATCCTGATTTTTAATTAAATAAAAAAGATTTTTTTTTAGATAGTTTTTATTATACAATAACAGAGACTTATTACAAATAAACTGAACGACTTTATTTATAAATGTACACCATACAAAATATATATTTTTTTTTACAAATATATACAGTACTGTGCAAATATCTTAGGCACTCAGTGTTTTTTTTTTTATTAATTATTACTTTACCAAACTTTAGAAAGCACTTTCTATGGACTTTTTTTTATTATTGAGTTAGTACAAAAACATTTCTGATTTTCAAACATCAGTATTACCAGTATGCACATTATATAAGGCAGCTGCTCGGTTTCACATACAAAAAAAAAAGAAACTAATGTCCTCAGAAGAACTGTGGGTGGTTCTTCAGGAAGCTCAATAAAACTTGTTAGCAAATTTCTTTAAAAAATTTTTTAAATAACACTCCTCCTGGGCCTAAAGGGTCCTCACAGCGTTGTCACACCAAATACTGACTTTGTTTCATTAATTACTGTTTAGCAATTTTTTTTCCTTTTTTGAAGACACCCTTGCTCTAAAGCATTTAATTGCATGTGCCTAAGACTTTTGTACAGTACCACACATACACATGCATGTGTATGTATGTATGTACTGTATGTATGTGTATGTAATTTGCATATGTAAAAATATATACCGCAATAAAATACTGAACAAAAAATGTGGTACAACTTTACATTAAACTGACATTATAAACATGTGTGCTTACACTAGCACATCATGAAAATAAGCACGCATTTTTCTTCTTCTAATTCTTCCAGATCGCCCACGTGATTTCTGTGGTTTGCTTTCTGAAAAGAGGAAATTGAAATGGTCAGTTCATTAATGTGGTGATAATACATAAACACATTACCAATTCATCAGTAGCATACATTTTTCAAAGTAGGTGAACACTTACCTTTAACACAAACCCTCAGGCAATCTTCCATGGAGACAAAATTGTTGTTGTTTCCTCCACTTCCTGTATACTCAAACTGTTTACATGTTTTTTTGGCAGAATCATAGTAGTATCTCAGTATAGAAGCATTGCTTGTTCCTTTGTCCAAGCCATCAAGGCAAATCACAGGGACAGCTGAAAAATAATACAACAACAGTAAAAAAAAAAAAAAAAAAAAGGCAGCAATAATAAAAAAATTTAATTACACACTCTGAATATTGGAGTCATGTGAAATATTGCGCATTCATATTTTAGGAAAGTGGGCTGATCTAATACATTGGTCTCTGGTCCCATAAACTTAAACATACTTTGTGTTAACAGCCTCTATATGCTAAATAGGCTTAACCTGTTAAAAATTCCTGATTTATGCCAAAAATTGGCCTTTAAATAACTTGTACTGCTTATCTCTTTGCCCCATCTCCAGTGAAATGTCAAGAAATTAAAATAATCAATGTTCTAACTATAAACCAATTTATTCTTCTGAATGATTGTCTATGAATAAAACAGCTAAATTTGCACCGTACAGCAAACTTGTTCACTCTAATTAAAGTAAAGATGAACAAAGTAATAAATTTAGCAAGCGTTTTTTTTTTTTTTTTTTTAATGATCTGTCATGATTTGTTCACTCCAGCCAAAGATACGTTCTTTCCTTAATTGATCATTGGTTAGAATGAGGTTAAAAACACAGGTGTTTGCATTTAACATACACTTTGGAGGACTGCAATATTCCAAGCACATGCCACGACTTTCGAAGTTGTTATTATTTCCATGACAGCCTCCATAGAAGAACTCTTCACACTGCATGGAGGTCATGTTGAAAAAATAGCGCTTGGCGATGCCGAAGCATAACCCCTCTTCCTTTGGAAGACGACAGATTCTGGGAATTTCTGCAAAATAAATAAATAAATAAATATACATTTTTTAAACACCGCATACATCTGTACTATAAAATTCCTCCTTTGTTACATTACAGCTGTGTGCAAAAGTTTGCATATCCCTAAAGTAAAATTAGCCAAAAAAAAAAACTATTCCATTTGATATCAAACAAGACAATACGTGTGTTAAGTTTCATACATGGTCCTTCAAGAAGAGAAAAAACATGTCCAAATGTGTATGGTAACATATTAGTCGTTTAACAAATAACAAGATGCATGTGCATGTCTTTAAAACATTTGACAGTAAATCTATTTTTGACAGTTTTGCACTATATATTACAATCCGTCCACCTAGGAACCTCTGTAGTCCAACTATAGACCGTGGAGGCCAACGGTGACCATTGTATTTGTTCCCATTTTCATGGGCATCTCGGGAAACGCAAATTACTGTAGCCTAATCTGCATGTTTTAGGAGTGTGGGAGGAAACCAGAGTACACGGAGGAAACTCACCGAGCACAATGAGAACATGCAAACTCCATGGACACAGACCCGTTACACAAAGCCTTTTTTGAAGTTGCAAACTTGCATAAAACTTTTTGCAAATTGCAAAGTACAAATTAGAGTATGTGTGTAAATGCAACTACATACTGTATATACTACAATAGAATATAACGGCTATATGATATCTTTAAACATCGAAAATATTAAATGCACAAAGAAACTTGGAGCAGAATTACCACTCTACCCCAGTGTTACCTAACTAATGAGAACTAGAAAACGGTTAGAACAAATTCAAGTTGAACAAGCTGAACTTGCTCAGGTCACGTACTCGGAATGGAGTAGCAGGTTTTAAGACACTCTACAGAAGACTTGAAGTTGTTGTCGTTTCCAGCGCAGCCCCCGTAGCTGAATTCCGTACACTGTTGTGTCAGTGTATCGTAGTAAAAACGAGGTATATCCGCTTTACACGGCCCATCATCCACTGGGAGAAGGCAGACTTCTGAAAAGAGAGTTTTTTTTATGAGCAGATTTGAACCACATAAACAGAAAAGGCGTCGTGCGGAAAGCGCAGAAACACATTCCCACGTTCCCCAGTACAAATCCCAAGCAGAGAGAGAGACGCTGGAACTCACCTCTGGGTAATGGCCTGTAAGCGAATGCGCTCTGGATTAAGATTATGAGCGAAAAGCATCCGAGAAAACGTCCCTCCATTTCGTTCTTGGTTTTGGGAGTGTGTGTGTGTGTGTGTGTGTGAGAGAGAGAGTTCTGAAGTGGGGCGCTTTCCCTTATTTATAGCGGACTCGCTGATCTCCGGCGGGACATGAAAAGGGCGGGCTTCATTTACTGACTAAACAGGATTCGACGAAGACTCTGCGTACGAGGTTTTCATGACGATAATTATTACTATTTTACGTAATTTAGACGGAATTATATCGTTTTCGAGAAGAGGGCGAGGTGAGGACGGTGACAGGATGAGCAAATCCTGAAGTGCAAAACATTAACCTTTCTTCCCTCCATCAATATGATATGCAGTACCAGTCAAAAGTTTGGAGACAAGTTTGAATTTATTTTCTACATTTACAACTATCCTGGATTTCTTTCAAAACTATGAAGTAGCACATTAAGTAATTAATTAACAACAGCAGCAACAGTCAGTTGTTATTTTAAGACATGCAGGTCAGCTGTTCTGGAATAATATCAAGAACAGTATTGACAAGTGAATTTTCGAATCCCATCAAGCACTATGATGAAACTTTCTCATCCCTGGAAAGCAAGACCATAACTTTACCTCTGCTGCGGAGAAGAAGTTCATTTAATCACCAGTTAACAACACCCCAGATTAGGGCTGTTATGAAGGCTTTATAGAGCATTATTAACAGGCACCAAATGATCTCTGTCCCTGGAAAGATATCAATCATTTCAATGGCAATTTCTTACAGGGCCAAGTTCCTAACCATATTTTTATAGAGCTTCTGCAGTTTATTAAAACAAACAAACAACAAAAATGACTCAAAATCAAGTGGGCCAGGGTTAGCTCAGTGGTTAAGGTATTGGACTATGGTTCAGAAGATCCCAGGTTCAAATCCAACAACCACCAAGTTGCCACTGTTGGGCCCTTGAGCAAGGCCCTTAACCCTCAACTGCTCAGATGAACAGTGTAATGACATAAAAATGTAAGTCCCTCTGGATAAAAGCGTCTGCCAAATGCCTAAATGTAAGTGTCTCATACGGAAAGGGGGAAAGTCATAAGAAACAATAAAATCCAATAAAAAATTTTTTTTAAACGAGCTATGAATAAGAGGAATAAAATAAAATATACAGTCACAAGAGGTGGAAGTAAAAGATGGAACGAAAACATGGGAAATATGTAAAACCCAGTAACTCAACACACACAGACAGTAACTAGAATTCAGACTCTAACTAGGAAGCTTGGAACTGTATAAGCAATGCAACCCCCCTTGCCCTTAAGCAGTATTTCTTAAAATCTACAAATTGTTATGAAACAAACATGTGGAAAGCTATGGAATGCAAAAAGACTAGATGAAGAATGTCTGGCTAGTACCAGACGGTAAAACATCTCATGTGTTCTGTGTTGCATGGTGGCAGGCAAAAGAAAAGCTATTAGAATTTTTTGATTGTCAAAATTTTTTTCTTATGTTTGTTCATTTTTATTTCAGATTATTTGTGTATCAGTTTTATACAATACAAGTCATTTTTCATCTGCAATATATTTACTACAAATATTTCCTAACACATCATCTACTTAATGGTTTTGACAAGTGAGTATCAAGCCAATATTTTCTTGGCTGAAATTCCAATAAGCATGAGCTATTTACAAATTATTGCTGTAACTCATATTTAACACACACCAACTTTTTTCTCTACATAGACATGTGGTTTCCACATTGAACGTCTTTATGGGATTTTTTTTTTTTTTTGCATTACATGTTTTCATTTTATCTTCTGTATTATTCTTGTATTTTTCACTAAATACGTGTAAATCAACCCACCCTGATATATTTCAGAAGCTCTTGATAATTTGAGAAAATAATATTTTCTTTGTATAGTTTCAGCTAGCAGTGTTGTAACCGCTTGGAATATTTCCAGTGATTACTCAAGCAGTTATAATGCCTGGTCACTTTCTCTGGAGTATTTAAGAATCTGTCTAGTCTTATTTAAACTGACTTTACACACCCTTACGTATTAATGAGCCTTGTCAAAGTTTGACCATTTTTTCCCCTTTTCCCTCAACTTTTGATAGCTAGATTGATAGTTTGACGTACAGACAGACAGACACAGACTGATGGACAGAAGTACTTTTTTAATCATGAAGGGAAATTGTAATGTTACAGCAGTCAGTTCACAGATTATACAACAACATACAAGCTATAATTTTTAAGAAGAATATCAAGGCCAGGTTAAAAACACAATGATAAAAGGATACATTTATTTTAAAAAATTATACAAAACACTATTTGCAATATTGCAGGCAGGTGGGAAAACTGCACATTAAATATACTGTTTCTATGTACATGTAAATGGTATTACTAACCACTGCATACCGGGAACACCATAAAAGACCTGTCATTACTGAGATGCCCTGACCCATTCATCTATAGCTATCACAATTTGGCCGTTGTCAGACATTCCTTACACTTGCTTAAATTTCCTTTTTTTTTTTTTTTTCTTCAACATATCACCTTCAAGAACTGACTGTTCACGTGTTACATAATATATCCAACTCCCTTGACAGGTACCACTGTACAGAGATAATCAATGCCATTCACTTCACCTGTCAATGGTTTATTACGGCAGTTTGTAGTATGCTTTCTGACTGTGATTTAAGAACATGCCAGAAGGATAACTTTTTATCATGCTGCTGGCCAAATTGCACATCTTCCTCTAAACGTTCCTGGGGTAACATACAGTATGCATCATCAATAATTCCGATGTGTTATTCAACATGACAGAATGGGGGTAAACACAGATTAGCTTGCTTATCAATGCAATTTATAATACTGTGTCCCCTTGACCTACATTTCTACCATAATGTTATCATAACTTGGTGAACCTGGTAAATCTCAGACTTCTAGAAATTGCACAATCTATGTGCAATTTGTAAAACATTTGTGATGGGGAAAAATGTAGTAAAACAATAAGAAACACATTTAACGTAATAGATATATAATTCAAATAAGAGTGTTTGCTTTAATAGGATTATGAGCTTGCCGTGTTTATACAGATTACTTTATAACCCGGATTGGGAGAGAGCTGAAGGATTCTCTATCCGTCTTCAGGGTGGAAGAGAACTCACCGTAAGCAGCAGTAAGTGTAAACCTTATTACTAACTTAATGTAGAATATGAACACTTCTATTGTTCGTTTTGCTTTAATAATAGTGGCTAGTATTTAACGATGTTGTAAACCATGTGTATTTAACTTATTTTGTCACAGAAAATGCCAGTTATAGATGTAGAGAACCTAACAGACTTGGATAAAGCTAAAATGGAAGTAGATCAGTTGAAAAAAGAGGTGAAACTGGAAAGGGAAAAGGTAAGAACTTTGTGTATTTAGAAGCTTACTCATAAGCCCACTGGTTTATATGATAAATAATAGTTTAAAAAAACAAAGTTAAGCATAGCAAATTGCCTTGTCTCTGATTCATACGTAGACTAATGTAATGCTCTTTTAAAAACAAAATGATGATAATAAAGTGATAAAGTCCTTCTTTGTTATTCTTTTTTATTTGTGTAGGTGTCTAAATGTTGTGAAGAAGTCATGGAATACATTCAGAGTGGTATGGATGACGATCCCCTGGTAAAAGGCATCCCAGAGGAAAAGAATCCGTTCAAAGAAAAGGGTGGATGTGTCATTTGCTAATGTGGACAGACTAACTGCCCTTTACAATTTAGTCCTTTTGCTACTAAACATGGAGACCTGCTACTCTTTAATCTTAGCCAGAATCTTCCCTGGTGCTTGAAACAGAGAAAATACAGTTGAGGATAGATGCTAAAATTGCTCTAAATGACTTGGAAATGGACCCTCTCATCTTCTTGTATATTTCCCTTTGAAGTGGTGAAATAAAAGAAAATAAATTTGTGCAGTGATTGTCAGTTTAGGTTCATGGCGTGATGGGTTGAACATCAAAATATACAGAGACTCTTTTAGAAATATTAATTTAAAAATCATGTAAGGTCATATGTCTCATTACCATGTCATCTTATCTCTGTGATTGTGTGGTACAGTATGTTACACATATGACTGTACAAGGGTACTGATACTGTTTTTATGGCTTATGTTTGCTTATACCAAAGTGTTATAAAATCACATTTTGTTTGGTCATAAGGCATTCATTTTTTTTTCTATAATGTCAACATTGACAGTAGAGCCGGCTATAATTAAAATCACAGGTTTATATTAATGTAGTTATTCTAATCGTTCATAGTTTATATACTAGCAACTTTACCCAATCTAAATCTAACAATAAGCAGTATTAAACATGTGTTTTGTTATTCAACCAGGGGGAAAAAATCTACTTATTGATATGGCACAGATTTTAATAGGGCAACTGAAAACACGCATTCAAATTTGTTCAGAAGGTTTTAAGGGATGCATAGACAGACAAACAAAAATCCCAAAAACCATCTTGATGTGTTCTATTATTCATCTGAAGTCACCCCAAATGATTTATTTTCGCAAATACTGTATCTTCAATATACAGACACCCCAACTTTACAGTTTTATTATATGTATAGATTTTATTTGACACTATTTTATTTGACTGCAGTTATAACAGAAACTAACTTGTCTTATGCATGTTGCATGACAATTCATAGAATTATAAAGGATTAAAAAGCACAATGTCACATCATTACAATAATATTGCAATATTATTGTAATGTAAATTGTGCTTTTTAATAATTATAGGATTATATTATATATAATTATATTTTTTGCACACATCCTGTTACCCATACTAGCCCATACTGATAATTTTCCTATTACAGTACATGTTATAAGGCAACACAGTTGCTTACTGGTTAGGATTGTTGCCTTGCACCTACAGTGTCCAGGTTCGATTCCTGCCTCGGGTCAGTGTGCATGGAGTTTGCATATTCTTCCTGTGCTTGGTGGGTTTCATCTAGGTACTCTGGTTTTCTCGCACAGTCCAAAGACATGCGGATTAGGTTAATTGGCGTTCTCAAATTACCTGTAGTGTGTGAATGAGCATGTTAGTGTGTGTAAGTGTGAGCCCTGGATTGACCCTGTCCAGGGAGAGGATAAAGCGGTATAGACTGTGAGTGACCAGACATTATATATGCTATTTCTTATTTAAATACACATAATCCCCCACCGAATAGTCCATAAAGAAAATGTAATAAATTGAATTCATATAAAATTGAGGTAAACAGATAATTCTACTGTGTGTTTAAAGATATTTATTAAATAATGTGCAGGGATTGAAGAGTTCTTTAGACCCACAAGAGAACTAGGGGGCAGTTTTAGAGACACTTAGGAACTGTAATTTGTTTACTTAACATGATAAAAAGATTTTTTTTTTTTTAAAACAAGATCAAAAGAACGATTAAAAAAAAAAATAAGCTTAGTGTAACTTTGAGCCCTGTGTGAGCAATGGCAGAGTTCTGTCAACAACACAACGCCAGTGCGCATGCGCGCAGCAGACTGTACTGAAAATGGCACTATACATTAGAGCACTGCGAATGCACTTCTGTGCAAATCGCCACTCTCTTAAAACAACTGCAGTTCATCACAAAAGACACTCATCTGAAATTGTTTCCTCTAAGCCTAAGGCAAGCGCCGAGCCGGCTGATCATGTTCTCTACACACAGGAGCACTTTGCACTGAAGGACTCTTTAAGAAAGGTAAATGGAGCTGCAAATCGCAGTGCATGAAATTTTTTTTTTTCACTTTTATTAACTCTAATAAATATACGTAATACATTTAATATTTACGTATCCCCTCCCCTAAAAAAGTATATGGACCGCAGTGTTTGTTTTACTAGTTATAACCCTGAAACGCCATTACTACAGTTCCAATGTAGGTCACTATAGTTATATACAGCTAAAGCTAACAAGCTAATTTAGCGCCACAGCTGATGCTTATAAATCAAGCCACGGGTTTTTATTAAATGCTAAAATAGAATTCTGGGAAATTATATGTTTCTTTAAATAAATCCAGGAAGGTTTGTGTTTAAATTATCTTCCCTGGTTGCTAAGAAAACACTATTCACATTGTAACAGCGACTAGACGGATCCTGTTGTCACTAGAGGAAATCCGCGCAGTCACGTGACTCAACATTACAGAGTATCTCATGAACTGAGTGGCGGCGTCGAAATGACGCAGAACTGTGCGCCTTCACAGACACGTCGCATGTTAATACACAGCTGCCAAATTTCTAAAAATTGAGAAACAGTATTAGTCTCTTTGTATTTGCAATAGAAGTATTCACCATAGAAGTGAAACTATATCCTGCCATGATGTCATTATTATTATTTTTTTTATTATTAGAAGTAATCTTTGTCATATAACAATATTATAACGGCCAGGATAATGAATTCACTCTGTTTGTGGTTGGCAGATGGTGTAGGGTTTAGCACTGTGGCCTCGAAGCTCCAGGGGCGAGGGTCTGTGTGTGTGGGTTTTGCCTGTGCTCGTTGGTTATCCTCACTGTATTAACTGTTATTTCCAAGTTGCCTGTAGTGTGTGACGGAAAGTGTGTGCTTGTGTGCCCTGCGAAGGATTGGCACCATGTTCAGGGTGTGCCCTGCCTAGTGCCAATCCGAGCCCCCTGTGATAGTCTCCACGATTCCCACAACCCTGAACAGGATAAGCGGTACAGAAAATGAGTGAGAGAAAACATCATGATAATAGTATGGTAATATTATATTAATATAATATACGTCATACTATTTTTCTTTTCCTGAACTGTGTATACTGACTGACTCTATACATATACAGGGTATCCCCCAAAAATTTGACATCATTTAGTAGTCTAACAACATAGCCAATTCTTGCTCAAATGATCTCAAATGACTACCGACAGGCGGTGTGCATACTGAACATTTGTGAAGCTTCATGAAATCGGTTATAAAATCTATATCTGTTTAAATCTTGTATTTTTTTATTTAATTTAATTTGCCTAGGACATATAGTTAGTTCGATATTCATATTACAAATTATGCCCATTTCTTTTTTTTTAAATATATATATATATATATATATATATATA
>JAQQZT010000023.1:25953726-25963868 GCA_030068275.1 Clarias platycephalus
TTCTTTTGATTGTGTAAAGCTGCTTTGTGACAATGACAATTGTTAAAAGCGCTATACAAATAAAATTGAATTTAATTTAATTACTGGGATTAATAAAGTTCTTTGAATCTTGAATCTGGTGATTCCTATTCCTAATAAATACAGTCAGAAATGTTGTGTTTTTGTCTTATTTGTTCCAAATTTCCACAAAATGTATGTATCTCTTTTGGCTGGCCTTTGCTTGAATTTACTTCCTTTCCTCTTTACTCCTGTTTTGTCATAATGGAAATTAAGGCCTTCTTTAAGGTCAGTTTAAGCCCCTGGTCTGAAGTTTACCCCAAAGATCAATGAAAAACAAGGTTCCACGTAAGACGTTCCATACATTCATGCTAGCAAGTTACCCAAGTAGCCCCCAGAATACATACATGTATAGTACAGCTTCCTGACCAAACAGAAATTAAACATCGGTAAGTAAATGGATGTGATTCCTACATGCCTCATCTACACACGAAAAACGGGAAATGACTGACGTGGAAAACGTAATCAGTTAGCTGTCCTGTTAGCATAATGTTTATTTTGATGACTAACATTATTTGTAAATGACTTACCCAACCCTGCACGCCGCATTGTACCTCAGTGTTGTTTTTCTACAATCACTTCACCTCTCTGCTGCTTTTTAAACAGTTTATTATGAACTGAAGGTAACTCCCTCTATAACTCTGAGAACTCTGACTACTGTTAGCTCGGGTTTACACGTCACAACAGCCTACGGAAGCCGGTATGGTCCCTGAGTGACACGTCATCGCGTAAAGAAGAGGAAGAAGAGGAATGTGGGAAATGTAGTTTTACCGGTTTCCGCGTGACGACAGAACTACGTATAATAATAATAATAATAATAATAATAATAATACTAATAATACTAATAATATTCTTCCTCTTATTATTATTTTAGTTCGGATAATATTTTTCTCCTGAAAAAAATAGTTTATTATTATTATTTATTTATTTTTCAGGAGAAAAATATTATCCGAACTATAATAATAATAATAATAATAATAAGAGGAAGAATATTATTAGTAGTAGTAGTAGTAGTAGTAGCAGCAGCGTTATTATTAATGGATTAGCAAACATGGTAATATGTAATAATACTGTGCGTTTTTCATGATATATCAACACACACACACAAAGTATACACTCATGGCAAAAAGTTTTGTGAATGACACAAATATAAATTTTTTCCCCCAAGTCTGCTTCTTCAGTGTTTTTAGATCTTTTTGTTAGATGTTACTATAGTATACTGTATAAGTGGTATATTGTACAAGTATAATTACAAGCATTTCATACAGTAAGTGACTTTCATTGACAATTACATTAAGTTTATGCAAAGAGTCAATATTGTGAAATAGTGGTTTGTAGAAAACTGACACCATTTACATTCTCTAGGTTTTTATTAGTTAGGGAGCAAGGGAAGAGTGTTTTGTTCCTTTTCTTTTGGGCAGTTTAGGTATTTTACTTTGAGATTGGTTAGAGGAAATCTTTGGTTATTATTTTGGGTTGGCATCTGAAGCTCACAGTTACTTTTGGGGAATTGTAAGTTCACTTTGTAAATAATCACCAAGCAAGCGCACTATTGGTTGGTGTCGTTAAGTCTTTCGGCTGCTCTCGTCGAGGGGACTCCACAGTGGACCATCCAATACACTCACAACTTGGCACAGGTTTTATGCCGGATGCTTGTTTGTGACGCAACCCTCATATTTTATTCGGGCTTGGAGCCAGCACAGCATCCAGTGGCTGGGTTTTGGGTATCGCATGGAAATTGAACCTAGGCCTTCCACATGGGAGGTGAGAAACCTACCACTGAGCCACCAATGCACACAAGCAAAAAAATAAAATAAAATAAAAATTTTACTTTTATGGCACCTATAACTGTCATTGTCGCAAAGCAGATTTACAGAATGAAAGATGTGTGGGAACAAATTAACATATGGACTAAATATAGACTATAATGATCACTTTATGCCTGATGAGTAAGCCAAGGGCAATGGCGGCAAGGAAAAACTCAGAGATGACAATAGGAAAAACCATGAAAGAAACCAGACTCAACAGGGAACCCATCTTTATTTGGGTAATAATCCCTCTTTTTATTTTTTTTCCTTATTGTGGCCCGACCTAAACCGGGTCGAAACAGAATTAGGGGCTCATCCAGTGCATTCCTTAAGTGTGCTTGTGTGTGTGGTGTTCATCTGGCAGTTTTTTCTCGTTGTGGGGGAATTCTTTTTAAGAAATGGCTGGTGAATTTAATCTTAAACAGTTTACGATTTCCCCCGCTGTAGAACAGTTTGAGTGCTGCTGCTTTCTGATTTCAAACAATAATAAGTGTGGTATTAAAAAGGGACTGTATGCTGAGCTGCTGGGGGATTTGGCTGCGGCAAAGTGCAGAGCCAGGCCCATGGCTCCTGCAAGCATAGTATGTACAGAAGACAGCAGTATAAAGCTCAACAGCTACAGTCCCAAACCATGAAACTGGAAACTAAGATAAGACTAAGAGAGCTGTTACTACAGGTAATGATTTAGGTGGTGTTAAGGTTTTTTACTTGTCTGTAGTACCTGAGGTTTCTGAGATGAATGAGAGCAACGCACTGTAATGTGATCCTTTAGCATGTGTCATGATTCGCTCTCAAACATGCAAAATGAAAAATGCAGACAGTCTTTATGATTCGTTTATCTGTAATGATGATCCAGAGTTTAAAGACAGGAATGTGCCTCACAGTCCAGATACTGTGTCAGTGGTTAAGGTTATGCCCATACAGGAAGAGCATTTTGGTAAATGGGGCATTGGATGAGAGCAGCTTGCTGCCACTTTGACCATGATCAAAGGAAGACCTGCTACATAGTCTGATGCCGCTGTACAAAGTCTGATGTTGCTGTACGTGATCCTGTCATGTACAGTTGATCCTGTCAAGTTGCAGGAAAACTTGTTGAGTTGAGCTTTCTGTCCTAAACAGGGTGATAGCTGTCGAGCCTTTCCAGTAGCGCTTCTGAATATCCAGGTGAGAAGTACCTGTTAAAAAAAGCTTTACTGTTAAAACATATCATAATATTCACAAGTAGAAGTTGACTGTTTCATTTTGCCATAAATAAGTGTTTATTTAAAACAGTTATAAACCTGACTATATCCTCGGGGTAGCAGCTGATAATGGTGTTGATGTACTCTTGCAGAGCAGAGTCGTGCTCAGCTTTCATTTTTTGCACCTTCTTCAGTCCTCCGCTAGTTACAAACAACCTCCGTGCTTTACAATCATGAGGAAGAATCTGCAGGACATGAAACCAACAGAACTGATTCCCTCACACAGCAAGACTTATTAAAAACAAATGTTTTGTGTTTTGTGCAAAATGTGGAATAGACCTTGCTGAACTGGCAGATAACGTGTTTGAGAATATTGCTGGGAGCTTCGGAGAGGAGTGCCTCCAGAGCTGGAAAGTACGTGCACTTCTGAAGGATGCTTTTTAAAGCCTTCTTTGCCTGCATCAAGAGAGAGTTTTTGTTGTCGTGTTACAACCAGAAACTTTGCTTTTAAAAGTGCATTTCTATGGATTACATATACTGTACCTTAGGTTCTAAATTCCATGTAACTACATTCAAATGGCCCTGTATTAATAGTTACTATGTACACATGGCGCTACATTACTAAGGACTAATGCCTACTTTCCTACTCTTAAAAATACCTGGGTGTTCAACTGAACAGCAAGCTGGAATTGACAGACAACACAGATGCAAAATCTTATCTTATCATTCCTAAGAAATAAATTCCCAGGGCCCTATATTTTTAGGGACTGCATACGAAGTTCCCTCTATTCCTAAGGACAGTATACCCATGGGCCTGTATTCTTATGGACTAATATACTCAGAGCCCAATATTCTCTCTTCTTATTTTGTTTTATGTTGGTTGGCATCCAGTAAGTTTTATTTTACTGCCTCCCAAGTCAACTTCTCTCTGCCTCACTTTTTAATGATTTGGGCCCAATATTCCTAAGGGACATATTCTAAGTTGCCTATATTTCTAGTGACTACATTCCAAAGGCCTTACATTCATGAGGACTATATGTCCAGAGTCATGTATTAATTTAGGATGTATTTACCCTGGTCCCCTATATAGCTTGGAACAGAATGCCAAGTTCCATACATTCCTTTGAGTAATACACCAAGGACTCATCATTCCCAGGGACTATACATGCAGGGATATATTTTCTAAAGCAATATAACCTCATGTTCATTAGGGATAATATAATCATGGCAATAAGTTCCATGGGAATATAATCATACAGCCCTACATTCCCAGGAATAATACTGTCTATCTAGGGTCCTTTATTATACAATATAACCCTACAATATAATCCTAGGGCCTAATAGTCCTAGGAATAATGAACCCAGAAATCTACATTCTAAGCGGATATACATCTAGGGCCTAATATTCTTAAAGATACAATTCCCAGGGCCCTACATTCCAAAGTAATATGAACGTGGGGCCCTTTGTTCCTCAGAACTACATTCCCAGGCATCTACACATCTATACTGTATGTTCCCACAACCTTACATGCCCTGCCAGATATGTCCCCAGGGCTCTATGAACCCATGTTCCAAGGATCCTATGGTTCTCAGGGCCTATATTTCAAGGGCTCTACATTTTTAGGAGATACTGGAATCCAACAGCCATATTCCATGAAACCCATACAAGTCCAAAGGTTTAATATTCCTAAATGTATAGGACTCAAATGATATTGCTACATGGAGTTATACTGTATGTAATCATGGTCCTATATTTCATTAGGAACTAAGAACCCAAGCGTGAAAATGTTCATTCCTTGAATGGGATTTTTGTTGGTGAAAACCTTGATTTGCAGGTCCACTGAGCTCTGTGTGTCCAGGTAGAGACTCAACAGTTTGGGGAGAACATTGGACATGGCCACAGCTCTTGCATGCTCAGAAGTGTGATGGCCGATCTGTCCAAGTGCCCAGGCTGTTGCAGCCTTTATGTGATCCTCTGTCTTCTCCAACAGACAGATAGCCAGCTGTGGTACGCCCTGGTGGAATATTCAGGTGAGCAGTGGAAAAAGCAGAAACTTCAATGCTGACAATGCTAATTTGTGACAAATTATAACTGAGATTTTAAACCTCAAATTATGTGATTGGATTGGATGCTGGCCTACTTGTAAATGCAAAATAAATAAATATAATGTAAGTGTGGAATTATAATGTATCAATGGGGCAGAATTCCAGTCATCATCATCGCAACAGTCTTGGGTATAATTTTCAGTTTTTCAGTAAAAAAAAAACAAGATCTATGGAAATGTTATGGAATAAGAACAGTGCAGAGGCAGACCTTAGATACAATAACAGCCATAGCAAGGTTCTCCGAGTGTGCAGCCACGTATCCAAGCATCAAGATACCGGGCAATCGCATATTTCCTCTGGATTTAACTAAATAATCAATTACAGCTGCTACACCACCAACGTTCACAAACATCTGAGATAACTGAGGAAAACGCACACAAACACACATTTGAGCTATACAAATATGCTGGAAAAAATTCACAATACAATAGACAAAACAATATAATGCACTTTTGCTTGCCAGTTGTACACTTTCGTTGTTCTCCACTTAAAAATGCTTTACTATTTCAGGTATACCTCAGGGGTGTGTTTTGTGATCTCTTGCATCAGCATGCTGAGGTTCTTCCTCACATACTCATCTGGGTCTTTAAAGCAGGCCAGTACAGCAGGAAAGATCTCAGCCTCCACCACCATCTCTGCCAGATCCACGGAGTGCTTAGAGATTTGGCAGAGAGCCGAGAACACGTGCCTCTACACAGAGGAAATAAAATATATATTTTTAAATGGGGCAGGACCATTTACTATCAATACAATGTTAAGGGATACCATATAGAATATAAAACTTTGGGATATTAATAGAGTTCTTCACCAAGTATTTATTTCGTTAAACAGCCACACATTTTTTAATAAATTCATCTATTTATATTAACATACAATTTCCTTCATAAAACCTTCATTCAAAATGCTCTAATCTGAGGTGCAGTAAATTGGTAATTGGTACATTTTTTAGGATGGTGATGCTAAATGAACTTCTCCACTGCAGCAGAGGTACGTTTTTGCCTTGTTTTCCTGGGATGGTTCTTGCAAGCACGGTTAGAGAACAGCTGACCTTCACGTCTTTAAATTACATCTGATTGTTGTTGGTGTTTCTGTTACTTACTTAATTATATACATGTAGTTTTGAAAATCTCCAGTATTGTTCTAGAATGTAGAAAAGTAAATCCATGTGTCCAAACCTTTTGACTGGTGTGTCCACACCTTTGACCAACCATGTTGGAAAGTCTGGTCAAAGCATCACACACTAACCTTCAGTTTGGTGTCTGGGTTCAGGGTCATCTGCGCCAGGTGTACAATGGCTCCAGTGTCTACTACACTTTGTGCGAGCTCTGGTGAGTGTTTAGAGATGTCACTCAACGTTGAAGCACCGACCCTCTTCAGGGCAATATCAGGCTCCTGGAGGGAGAGAACGAGCAAAGGAACAGCGCCTGCATCCACCACTGCCTGAGCCAATGCTGCATTATAGAAAACATCAGTAAATGTGCGTTACTATGGCGCTAGTGATTAAAGATGAGCACTATTTTTCTTTAACTGCTTAAGGAATGGAGTTTAGGCCAAAGTGTTGTATAATATAGCCCATTAATGTAGAAATTGACTGCTTTTGGTGAACAAACTTGTGTAAAATCAATAATCTATTCTAGGAATAAAATTAAATGGGTAAGAAGTAGCTATTCTCACCAAGTCTATATATGCTTAAATCCAAAATCTCCTACACTACTGAATTCCAACCCTCACTGTCCTCATAGCTAGTTATGCAATGTGGAAGGACATGTTGCTTTGAAATCTTCAGACTTACAGTCATTGTGAGAAGCGATGTAGCCCAGTACCCATGCAGCAGACTCCTGCACTCCAGGGTCAAACTCTTCCAGGGAGCTGACGAGAGCATTAAGGGCACCGCAGTCTACCACGGCTTGTGCCAGCTCAGGTGTGTGCTTTGACACGGCACGGAGAACAAACGCTGCTGCCTTCTTATAGAAGCGCTGTGGAACACATTTACATTTAAGGTGGAATTTAAGAGCACTCATACTGTACACCTATTGTAATTACACAGACACACCTATTGATCTTGAATAGTGTGAACTCATCAGACCACATCACCTTTTTCCAGTTGCTCCAAAGTGCAATCTTTATGCTCCCCAACAAACTGAAGCCAATTTTTCTGATTATCCTGACTAACAAGTAGTTTTCTAATGGCGACACAGCTGTTTAGTCCCAATCCTGTGAATTCTCATCATATTGTGTGTGGATGGAAATGCTCTTACTTTCACTATTAAATATAGCTAAGGTTTTTACTGTAGATTATTACCATGCAACTTCATCAGTGTTTAACCGATCTCCATTTTTTTCCAACCAAATTTCACAGATTCTTAACTGAGTGTCAGGGATGTAATGGGGTTGCAGGCGAGGCATAAGCACAGAGGGTTAAGACTTCAAAGATATTTAATATAATATTAAAAAAAAGCAAACAAGCATAACTAAACATGAAACCAGAAACTATGGAACAAGAACAAAAAAAGCATGAAGAATGGCAAAAGGTAGTTTGTCCAAAATAAACGGAACAGAACTGGTTAACAAAACAGCAGTATAACAAAACAGGAACTATGGCAAAAGGCACAACAGATGCAAGACAAAGGACTAACTAAACACACAACTACTAATACAGAAACTAATAGCCACCTCGGTTCAGGTGAGCACCCACCTCACCTGACCGAGGTGCATTCTGGGATATGCAGTTCAAAACTAACAAAAACACAAAAAACACAGACACAAAAATGGTCTCTGGATTATCCCTGACACTGAGTTTCAGGAAATTTAAATTTACAGTTTTAAAATATTAACACCAGTTAATCAACAGTTTTAAAATATTAGCTATAATGCTGCTTACATTCTGCTCGGCCATTGAGTAGACCAGCTGAGGCAGAATGTCTCCCTCTACCACAGCCCTGGCCAGGTCGATGCTGTAGTTGGCGAGTCTTCCGAGAGCCAGAGCGGCCTTCTGCTGAATGGTCGGGACTGCATCCAGGAGGAGAGGTCTCAGAAGGGACATCACACCTGGAGTGAGAGAGAGAGCAAGAGAGAGAGAAAACGCGAGTGAAAGAGAGAGAGAGAGCAATGCCAACAATGTTTTGATTCCAACAAGACATCTGTTCTAACAAATAATTAATACCTTTTAAAAAGCAAAATCTGAAAATCTGAGTCAGACCCAGAATCGGACTTTATTAGCTGATTAATTTAGAGTATGCAAGGAATTTTACTTTAATATTAAGCACGCACTGTTTTAATTAATAATACATATTACACAGTAAATTAAGATGTACCGGTTTATAACACTATCATAATGGAATATCAAAGACACGTCTATCTCACATAGACAACATGTAAAATAAAATACAAAAAACTTGTCTTACTTTAACAAAAGCAGGCTATATATGTTAACTATCTGCAAAAAAGACAAATGTCACACAGAAAGTTTACATCAAGTTCTGGTGTATCTGTGCACGCTGTCACGGTCTGATGTTATATGGTTCTGAGATGCTTTTCTGTTCCCTGTAGTTAGTGATAAAGTGTGCTTACCATACATAGCCTTCCTGTAAGCTTCAGCCAGTTTTAAATTCCAGCCTGCACTTCATCAGCTTGACCCCTACCCCTTATTATTTTCTTATTTAATTCATTCACTCATTCCCTATCCTTATCCTGTCCAGGGTCGTGGAAGGCCTGGAACCTTGCTCAGGGGAGTTGAGGCAAATTCAGGTTACAACATGGACAGAGTTCCAATCTATCGCAGGGCACAAACACTATCGCAGACCCTGGGTAATTTGAAAAAGCCAATTAGCATAATCTGGACTGGAATTTGGACTGTGAGAGGAAACCCTTTAAACACAGGGAGATCATGACAACTCAAACCCTCGACCTTGGCTGGAGGTACGAGACTACAGTGGTAACAATTAACCACACTTTAGTATTTGAAATTAAATCCTCCTTTTTATTTACCATTTTACTCTTTTATATTATATGTACCATTTTGTAAGGCACTTTGGCGCTATTATTATTATTATTATTTTTATTATCACCATCATCATCATTATTATTATAGACATTCAATTGACAATAACACATAATAAATCAAGAACTTACCTGCATTTTGAAGCGTTTCGATATTCTGAGGTCTTGTTGCAAGCTCTGCGACTGTTTGTACGAACCTCAACCTTTCTTTCTGGTACTGCTCAAAAACTAAAGGATAAATATGAACATTTTTACAAATACTTTATGGTAGGCTACATAATGAAAACAGTTTAATGATGCATAATCAGATACATGCATGTTTTCAGTTTGATGCCTTCAAGTTCGAGAATGTGGAGCACTGGGACTATAGAGATGGAATCTGTTAAAATGCTTTGTTAAAAACAAGCTACACTATGATACTATTAATAATAATAATAATAATAATAATAATAATAATAAATAATAGCTTTAATATAAACTTGTGTATAATACTAAAATATTTAATGAAGCACAATTTTTACTGAATTAATACTAAAACCTATAAAAAATAATCCTAATTGAGCTTCATTTAGCTTCAAGGTCTGCTCACTTATCCTCAATACTCAGACCCAGTCACTTTCATGCTGTTCTTTTGCTCAATGATCCCTATTTGCACTGATGTCACTTTGTCATCACTACAAAGTACTGAATTTCACTTATTATTTTTATTTATTTATTTATTTCCTTTGTCTTATATATTTGTCTGATATTGTAATTGCACACTCTAAACCATTTAGAACATATAGAACTTGCATATAGTCCGTAGACACAACGTCTAATGTGAGCTGACCATCTTTATATATATCAAGGGCGTAGATTTGCTCTGGACATTGGTGGGGACATATGACCGTTTTTTGGTCCCAGTCCAGCCCTGGATGTAGCATATCAATTTCTTTCACAAGACTGATTTCTGACAAATAGTCGTCATTAGATTAGGAGAACTGACAGGGAT
>JAQQZT010000023.1:25964122-25978651 GCA_030068275.1 Clarias platycephalus
TTGGTGGGGACATTTCAATGGTCGGAGGATATTGGTGGGGACACATCCCCTCTGTCCACCCTAAATCTACGCCCCTGAAATGTTTTATAGTGTGCAATTACAATATCACCTTTGGGTTACTGTTCTCATTGGCATTTCTTTCGGTATCTATCTATATATCTATCTAATGCGTAAGCGGGGCAATCTTTACATTTACATGTAAAATCCTCTCACCTTCTGTAACGTGTCGCAGGCTCATAATGTCAATCCCACTAAAACAATTAGCGTTCTGTTGGTTATTAGACTAAATAGTGTGTGTTATCGGCTTGTGTACCCTACAAAGACAAATATAACGTTACGATTGTGACATTTCATTTGTGACAATGTAGCGACGTTGTCGCCTTTTAGACTTTATGGAAAAAGAAAACGATTAACCCTCCGTGACGTCACCCATAGTTTCTCAGAAGCGGCTTTGAAGCTCTGGTCGTTTCGTCGCCATCCCGGCAGGAGCTGACTCCGCCCAAACCCTCTGCTCAGTCCATAAATGGGCATATGGGCGGAACGAAAGCAGCATGGCTGCTGTTTTGTTGAGTCACCTCACACAAGTTAGCGACCTTAATTTAAGCTTAGGTAAAAAGCTATGATGGCTAATGTTAATTCATATGCTAATGAATTTGAATCAAATGATTTGATTGAACGGAGAAAATAGAAATAGTGATTGTATTTATTTATAACTATTACAACCCAAGGAAAAGACTGGAGTTAAGCAAGTTTGAAGAATTACAAGGCCAGACTAGTAGCAA
Organism: Clarias platycephalus; assembly: GCA_030068275.1. NCBI lineage: Eukaryota > Metazoa > Chordata > Actinopteri > Siluriformes > Clariidae > Clarias > Clarias platycephalus. The sequence continues at coordinate 25,964,905 of JAQQZT010000023.1, forward strand.
TTTGATATGATGTGGGGATTTCATTGGGCAGAACAGGTGCAAATGGTCAGGGAATTGTTAGATTTTAAAAGCTTAGTATGTTTAAAAGATGGCAGTAGCACTTGAATAGGTGTTAACTCTGGGAAAGTGTCTGTGCAAGATCTAATGTTTGCTCCAAACAGCATTAGAAAAAGCAAACTGAGGAAAGTTTAAGGGAAAAGGGTGATTGGTTATGTCAGGTCAAAGTGGAAAAGAGCATACAAAGAATGGACAGCATAATAAAAAAGTCAGTTTTTAAGTCCATCCCTCAAAGTAAATGCAACAACCAGAGGAAAGTGGTACCATTGAGGAATGATCAGTGTAAATCAGTGAGAAGCAAATAAAGCATTTAGGCTGCTTAAAAAACTCATCACTTTTATAATTTAATTAAGTACAAGCAAGCTCAGGCAAACGTTAGATGAACGATAAGTCAGCTTAAGTGGACTCATTGGAGGGAGTGTTGCGATGAAATTGGTAGCTACACAGGTAGAGAAGGTATGGGGGATGATAAAGAAGAGAGTGTAGTTACCCCATTCTGGTGAATGAGGATAAGATTACAGTAATAATCACAGATAAGGTGCAAATGCTGGTCAAAAGCTATGCTAAGTTGAATTGTCCAGTAATCTGAGTGAAAAAACTAAAAGCAGAGACAGAACAAAATCAGCGATGGCCCTGAGTGAAAAGGGAAGCATGGATAGTGAGCAAGATTTCCCGTTCACAATGGGATAATTAAATACGGTTCTGAGTAATACAGGAAATAACTTCCCTTGGTAAAGATAAAATCTGTTATATGATAAAGCACCTAAAGAAAGAACGTCTGGGTAAGCTGTTGTGGTTAAATAATAGGATATGGGAGGAAGGGAAGTTACCAGAAACCTGGAAGGAGGCAATAGTTTCACCAATAAGAAAACCAGGGAAAGATGCCGGGAACATACCAGGGAATTATATGATTAACGGTTATGTGAATGGCCAGCTGTGTGTGCATAAATTACCTGGAAAAGAGCTGGCGCCAGGATGCGGTATGGAAAGAAGGCACACTGGCAGAGGCAGTGTGATGCCCTGGATAATGTTCTGCAGGGTCCAAGGATTTATGTGGGTGTGAAAGTCGCTTATACACTTACGTAAACATTGTTGCAAACCAAATACAAAGAACCTGCCACTAATTTGAGCACGAGTGTCACAAGACCAAATTGCAGGCTGATAATACCTTGCTCAGTAGATTGTTCATTGTTTTGTAGAATCAATAAAATCATTAATACAGTTAGACCAATCCTGCTGAGCTCCATTTTTCAAACAAATGTAATGAGCATCATATTTTAAATATTAAATATTCAATATTAGGACTAAAATTGCAGCTTCTTTTTTGTGGATGTGACTATTCTTCTCCTTCCTCCCATTTTGCACCTATCCGACATAGTAAATTACAAAAAGCAGTGCAGCAGTTAAGTTCTGTAACATTTACTCTTGACCCAATGTGAGCTAACGTTCAAAAATGTTTATAGCTGTTTGGTAAATGATCTGCTTAGATTACTAAGTTAATACCACTCTACTCTCTCTGATATTGGTCTTTAAATGTCAACATGCTATTATAACACCACTGATGAAAAACAAGCTTGATCAATGTGCTTGTGAGACTTACAGGCCAATTGCAATCCTTCCATTTTGAGGGAAAATACTCCTACCCAGTGCTAATTATACTCTTGTTCTAAGATTTTAACATCAACTTGCACTGAAAAGCAATTACTCCACTTCTAGACAAACTTCCCTTGGGCATATCACAATCTCACAGATGTTTTATTAAGTCCAAATCCACCTAATTACCACCTCACCATCCTGAGATTTATTAGTGACAAGGGCTTTTCCATGAAAAATAACTTATGCACAAAGCCCAAAATCAAGCCATGGAAGACTGTCATAGAGGTATATTTGGTAGTGGTCGTAGCCTCCAAACTGATACTGCTTGTCTTAGATATAACGGAAAAACTAAGAAGAATAAAGGTTTTTTCTTTTTTACATTTGACAGAAGGACCATTACTGTAAAGCCTACCTTGTATAGATCAAGAAAATTTGAAGACGGTAATATTGCTACCCTCTAACTCTCATACCTAGCACTTTTACAGCAATGTGTCAGGCAAAGCAGGATGAAAAATGGATCTCACATCCAAAATTGAGATCACATTTGAGAAATGTTTCACTCTGCAACCATCTGAGATATATGCTCTGTTTGAATCTACAGCCTCGGGTGGAAAGAAATCAGCTATAACCTTACTTCATACAATTCTGTGTATTTTTCTTATGATCATGTGTGGTGTCACCGCGCTTTGTTAAACAAAAATACAAAAATAATCAGATCTAACACATTAGTTACTAATATATATTGAAAGCTAATGCACTTATACCAAATACTCTTGGTCACTTAATATCAGTGTGTTGAGCGTCATTTATGATTGTTTCTGTTGGTATGCTAACGTACAATATTCTCCCCAAATATCCAATCATGACACACAAAGTTAATGTAGAAGCATTTTATTCAGTATATCATATTTCCAAGGTAATTAGGTTTTTGTAGATGAGCACAAAAATTGACAGAATCAAAGTTATACCGTATATATAAAGATTTACAATGTTTACTCAGTTTCAGTAATGTCTTTATTAGATTTTGCTACTTGAAAGGTAAATAAACAGATATTTTTTATACCACATGAAAACACACAGTCCTGAAGGCATTAAATGGAAGTAGGCACTTCTGACATTGGAATAGGAGTATTTTCATCTCTGTAGCAGGGTAGGGCTGCAAAATGAGATACTGTATATGCACATATTTTGCAAAGCACTCCCACTGAGCAGAAATATGATATTGAACATCCCTGACTGTCAAACTTGCCAAAGAAAAGTCAAAACAGCAGCTCAAGGGAGGTAAAAAGTTGACAATACTCCCAGACCATTTAATTGTGGAATAATTGACATGGATAAAGGGTTGAATTTCTAACAAGTTATATGGACATTTTTCCTTTATTTTTATGACGCTAATACCAACAAATATAAGTTAATTTTAATACTTGCCAAAGTACAGTGTGAGCTGCTATTTATATGTAAAACATTTCTTTTTCTGTAGTTACAATACCTCTAAAGTTCCCTACTGTTCACACCATATCACTTTACTTTCTCTACATTCCCATTTTCTGTCCTAACCACAGCCTACATCCATGCATAATAGAATACGTGCTAATAATATTCATAAAACAAACAAAAAAATGCAAATGATTGACATAACCTTCCAACCTCCAATCCACAAATATTGACTCACTGCAGTATGGCAAATGTAGCTTATTTTTAAAGGGAAAGCTGCAGACCTTGTAAAAACAAAAAGGCAGGACTGTGAGCTTGAGCTCTGTAAACCTTATGATCATAGTTACTTCCTCCAAAACACACAATATTTGTTCAAACTCCCACCTACAAAGTTTGAATGGGCTACCTCATGATATCATTTGAAGTGAAAATGCAAATTCAAACAGAACTGGCATTTCGTTTTGGCTGAGGATGAGAGTGCAATCACAAATGTTTCTATTACTTTGTCAGGATGGCAGAATCAGTTAAGTATTGAAATGAAATGACAAATGGACTTTGCATTTGCATTAAAATTTTTGCCAAGCGTAGCCATGACATTGCTATGCACAAAAATGCAAACTGATATCCAGGTTTTGCAGCTGAGCTTGAATTATGATTTAAATTATGCGTACTCATAAGGGAAGTATTCTCTAATCAGCATTTGAGTTTAAATAAAGTCTGGAAAATAATGTCATAACCCTTAAGGAAAAGAGTGTATCAGACAAAAAAAAGCACCTTTTGTTGCTGTTGTTTTCCCTCTTTCCCTGTTGGTTTCAGAGCCTGTTGTGGCCAGGAGATTTTATTGATAGCTGTAAGAATGTAAAAAGAACTCAAAGTGAAGAAATAACTTAAAGTGAAAATGGCTCACGCTTCTTCTTACTGTGTGTGTGTGTATGTGTGTGTATATATATATATGTGTGTATATATATAGGTGTGACTTATATTGGGGCCAATCCCAAAAGACAATCTTTTTCAATGTGGCATCAATTTCAACATTCTGTTGGTATAAAAAGCTGGTATAGTCAGTAAGTCATTCCAAGTTCATCATTCAAACAGTCATGAACACACGACGTCACTTAACCGACGAGCAGCGCCACCTGGCCATGGCGCGTCTTCGGGTCGGTGTTCATGACAGACCCAGGAGTGGTGCCCCACGAGGGGTACTAGGGTTTCCATACAAACCATTCGAACCGACTCCACTGCAGGTGACTTCCCTGACACCAAGACTTCACTGAACCCCATAGAGCACGTCTGGGACTCTTGTGGAAGAGTGGAACGCATTGCTTCAGAACAACATCATGAGGCTATTGAGTCATTGCGGCAAATGGTGGAAACACCCGCTACTGACATTGTCAATTTTTGTTATTTGGGGCTATCCCTCTTATTGTCTAAATTTTTGGGGTAATAAATATTAAACTAATGAAAATTATGTTTCTTCTCATACATTATTAGTACTTTCAAAGGGAACTTTTACTTATTTCATTCAAATTCAGAGCAAATAGGAAAAGCACTCATGTAAATAACAATATCCCTAACTTATTGTGAGTAATATATTTATATATACAATACTGTATATAGTTCTTATAGTTCGTATAGTGGTATTATATTATAATAAATAAGGTATTATTTATTAACCATTTCCACTATTTCTTAGTTTGCTTGTTAGTTTGTACAGTACATATTGTATGTATAATACGTAAAGTATGTATAATTTAATTTAAAAACAGAGTAGCACTAGAAAGTATGATGTGAAGCTGGATTGTACCGGGATAGAATTTTACTCCCATTTTTGATGAAACAATATATTACTCACTTTTTTTGCTATACTTAGTTGCGCAAGAATTCATTGAAAGGCAGTGAATGGTTTTGTCAAGTTTCTGGCATGACCCTCATGCTGGCTGTGAAATCATGTTCAAACTATCCAAGGTATGCCTGTTGAACTACTGAAGCATAACCTGGTTCTGCTCCGCTCTTTTCTGTTGAAAGGTTTGCTTTCCTAAAACAATAAATGTATATTCTTTAAAATTATTTTTAATGGAGAATCAGCCATGTCTCTTCATGAATCTTATGTCTCTTCCTAATTTTCATTTTCCCTTTACCTGTTTATCTTTTACCTGTAAAAGCTTATCATTTCACCACATCATTGGTGGCGATTGAATAAATCCTCTAGGAGGATTATATTAAATTCCATTGGGTGTGTTTTGCAAACGACCCAAAATAACCGACTTCCTGTTGAGTAAAGCTCATGGCATGCAATGGGAAAGTTGTTCGGCTCAATGAGCTCTAAATGTTGTAACCAGTTTTGTGTGCGTACTGTACATACAAGTGTGCATCAGCTCAGTGAACTCTAACTGTGTACCGGGTACTGTAAATAACTGACTTCTTGTTGAGTAGAGCTCATGGCATGCAATGGGAAAGTTGTTCAGCTAAATGAGCTCTAAATGTGTACTGGGTTACGCATGTGGGTTTTTGTGGTGTAATTGAGTTGTAATGGAATCCAGCATTTTTTCGATTCACTGCTGGTTTACAGGGTGACAGCTTCTTTTTTTAAAGTTAATATTAATTTGTTGAAATAAGGTGACTTGCCTTGGCTACCACCTTTCCATCCCCAAAGGAAACAGTAACTGAACCACAGGGCCATACTCTATTATAAAAGCAGGTGCTTATCATTCCAGGAACAGCATCATTGATTTATATTTATGCGTGCTGCTTTTAGTTGAGGCTCTTACAAAAAATAGACCAGGGCTTTACCCTTAGACAAATTTCCCTTGGGCAGCCTGACTGTTGACGGACTGAATGCTCTAGGGAAAGAGCCATCTGTTGAGCATAATCAAGCCTGCTTTTAATAAGAAAGAAGGTTTTACTTTTGTGGAGATATTTCTGAAAGTGAATAAATTAAACAGAGCTCCACAATAATAAAACAGAAACTGTGGCGTGTAAGCAAATGAAGTTCTCTTTTAACTGCATGTGAATTGATTTACATTTAATGTACTTATTTTACTACCCATATTCTACTGTACGTATGCTTGAAACTGCAGCAGTCTAATTACTGTAAATTAATGTTTGTAACAGAATAATACCCAGGTTTATGGTGCATCATTGAAGGATGGTATGCCTAATTAAAAGCGTGCTGTAATAATGCAGACAAGTGTTAATGAGTTGTTGGTGCTTTTAATCAATTAGCATCATACAGGAAGCTTTCACTCCTTTTAGGAGGCCATTTCTTACTCACGAAATTACTGAACAAGAGAGAATATCTCAATCTATCATATCTTTAATGCTTTACCACTGATGTTATACAGTATCTTCATATCATAGATAACCTAGTATTATAAACTATTAGTATTACTGTATAATACTAATAGGTTATAAAACTGATATTACCAGTTCCTCAATTGACATTTTGTATGAAGTCAATAAATATAACTCAATATAGCACTCAAGACTATGTAGAGCAAGGTGCTGCTTTATAAATTTGCCTTCAGATGCAGAGAGAAGGATCAACAGTGCCATCTAGTTTGGAACAGTGTCGCATGTCTCACTAAAGTTTCCAAAAATATATTCTACGTCAAAATCTGTAGTGAGTAAAGGCCATGCAATAATGGGTTAGTAATATCACTTTAAATAAGAAGTAGAAGAAGAAGAAGTACCCACTGTGAAGTATGGGAGACAATTACTGATGCATGTATAGTAGCACTTAAAGCATTGAAAATGCTCTGGTTTACTGATCAGAGAGTCTGTGATTTATGCCCTGCCACTGCTGTGACGCCACTGTTTGATCCTTGGGCAAGGCCCTTAACCCTACACCCCTTACAACCCCGTGACTGCATGCAGTGCTTGTCCCTTGCCCAGATACAAAAAAAATGGGAGAGTTCCACCAAAATTAGGCCAAATCTTGTGGATCAAATGATGCAATTTGTAAACATCTAGGATAAATGGACAAAGCCCAAGAAAAAAATAATAATTGTGATGATGCTGATTCTAATTCTGAAATAAGCGTTTTACAAAAAAAAAAAGCAGAACTTCAAATTGAAATCATTTCGACAATGTCAATAAGAGAGACCACTCCTCTGCACATAGGTGCTATCTTGACAGGGCATATGCCCCCAAACTGCTCCGCATCATCTCTTTTTAATAAGGCACTGCAGCCACCCAGACACCTTTTTCATGTCTATAGCTTCATCAAGCCTAAGTGGATTTTATGAGGTACATACTGCAAAAGGACAGGATAAAAACATGACAGCCATACTACTTCCATCACCCTAAAGAGCTAGTTTTTGTTGCTTTGGCAACTACAGTACCAGACAGAGATGAGTCTCGATAACAGTGTTCAAAAACATGAAATCCCACTTGGAGATGTTTCACCATCTGAGGTTAGGTTACCAATTTTAATATTGAACTTTTAGATCACTTTTTCTCCCTTACCATGGCTGATTGATCCATGTTGAGACCTACCCCAGCATGTGTGTTTTAGCTTGCCTGAACACAAATGAAATAGTTCAGAATGAATTGAGGGAAATGCAAGAGAAGGGTCACAGATTGACTGCAACACCCCCAGCTGTGCTTGTCCCCATGGTCAACAAGGTGGTCAATTTCTACAAGGACCTTTGCTTGACTTTGTTGCCCATAAACTAATTAAAGCAACGTACCAGCCTATTTGGGTTCCACCAGTTCCTCACTTTTGTGCTAACTATGCCACAATATCTAAATTGTGTGCTACAGTGAGTTCCATAATATACTACTTTGTATATAGATGACACCACAATCTACTGTATGATCATGATTGTCAGTCCTAAATTACCTGGGACAAACAGCCATATTGTCAATCTAGAAAATTTGTTGATGTCTCAAGTATCAGACCATCCTTTAGGGAAGGGGTGTCCAATCTTATCCATAAAGGGCAAGTGTGGGTGCAGGCTTTTATTCCAACCAAATAAATGCCACATCTGATAGTCCATCGAAAGCAAAGAAGGTCTAATTAAACAGGTGGAATCAGGTGTGACTTCAGCTTGATTGGAATACAAGTCTACATACACAGTGGCCCTTTCTGGATAAGATTGGACACCCCTGCTTTAGGGTCATAGGCAAGTGTTTCCCACAATAAGATGCTACTCACTGCATTAGATAGGGTTAAAATAATTTTTGCCAGCTAAGACATCTTAATCATAACAGTATTTATGAAATTGAATATTCTTATATAATGACTTATTAAAAGCAAATGGTGACATTTTTTTGGCTGAGCCAAAAATAAGACTTATTGCAGCTGTCACAGACACCACAAATTTGTGTAAAAACTATGCTTCCACATTGGAGCAAGTCCACTGGTATGTCATCTGAACACATGATTCAGTGGAAGAGATAAAACTCTTCTGTATAAAGTTGTCAACATGGTCAGTATCACAAATTTGCTTAAATTCAAATAGTAACCGAGGTAATGTGCAAGATTTTGAATGCATAATAGATTTTTTTTTGTTTGCTTTAATTAGGTCTTACTTTGAATCCATAAAAAAAAATTTCCACATCATAATTTCAGGGTTAACATTTTTCACTGACACAGTAGATTAGCAAAAACTGGATTGTTCTGGTTCTCTGGCCTTCCCTTGGTGTCTTTTAAGACTATTGATCTGATTCATCTCCCTTCAATCTTTCCTCGAAGGGATGACACCATATTTAACCTTTATTCATGAGCTCCGGTGCACACTCTTGGCACATTAGCAAGTCTGATGCATGCAGATGACTAAAACTTTCATTCCCTAAAGTGAAAAGTGCTAATACTACTGTTAGTCCCAAGGATCTCTGGAGCTCAGGATCTGTCTGTAACTTTTCTCTCTAATTCCACTTAATAAATGTCTTTACAGTAAATCCAGAGTAAAATATACATAGTCTTTGACATAGTCATTGATGTATTTTGTAAAAAAAAAAAAAAAAAAAAAAAAAAAGTCATTTCTATAGATACTGTATAAACGGTATTTCATTAATTAGTATATTGGTATTAGTATAATATAATTTATATTGGTCATTTAACATGCTTTATATTTAACTAGCTGACGTACCTGTTGATGACAGAAAAAGAGTTTTCAGAAATAATTAGAAAGTTAAAGCTAAAAATAAGCTCATCAACTTTGATGTACAGTAATCATTGACATTTTTATTTCAGGTTGAAGCCCATGTACACGTCTGTCTGTCTTACTGTACGGCAGAACTCTCTGCCTAACTTATTTCCTACAAAGAAATAACTTTTTGTAAGGTTTAGTATCTTACTCCTTGTTTACACTAAGTTGTACTTTTTATTGTCAGTTAAATACACTCCCTGTTAATCAGAGAGTGAATCACAGATGAGAAATTGAAAAGTTTCGTCTCAAAACGACTCCAGCATGTTAAAATTCACTTATGGCACTTTAGCGCTGTTATTTCAGCTGTTATTCCCAGGAAAAACATTCAGTTTAGCTTTTCTAATTAATAATTATTTGTGCAGGTATTAATAATTACATTGAGCAAGTAGCTTATTGGTAGCCTATTTTAAGGTAGATTATTAAATAACTGTTCATAACATCGCTTTTATTCAACATTTTGATTTCACTTATGGTGCAGGTTGAACTTCAGACAGATATCTATAAAAGATTGCAAAAGTTTTATTAAATTCAGCCAGTTTTGCTTGTTGCTGTAATAAATCTGGCTGCCAGGCATTCATACAGACATGCAGACAAAAAAGTTTTTTTTTTTAATGTATAAAGATATAATTAAAAAAGAGAGTTCTGACCAGTGGACAAACAAAACCATGTAATAACTTATTGAAAGCTAAATAATAATAATAATAATTAGGGGTTTAGATTTGTTGCAATTATTTTAGTTCAATCTCTGAGTGCCATCCAGTGGAGGATTATGATCATGGCTATCAATTTTTTTCCCAGAGACTGTTATGTATAATGCTTTAACTGATTAGTAAGGAGCACCAACAAGAAGGAGAATTTGGGGGAAGATTGTCATGTCAGAAGGGTCGAATTATTGCCCTGAATCAAGCAAAGTGAACATTAAAGTGACTGGAATTTGTTTTGGAACTGTCCAACTCATTATTAAAACCTGGAAGAATAATGCTTCATAGTTTTTTTTTTTTTTTCTTTCTTTCTTTTCTTTCTCCAAGTCCCAGGATACAAATTATAAAAAAGAGGTTCTGGGAGAATAAGGAATCATTCTCAGACATGAACCAGACACATTTCCAATAAAAGCCGTCCTTGCATACTTCTACAATTGTAATCTAATTTTATGCCATATACTGTATTAAGGAAGATTTCCTTATTCAATTATCAGCTCTATCCAAATCAGCCACCGTTTCATCAAATAAAATAAAAACCACTCAGTCACTCTGTCCTCACATTGGTCCTCTGTCATCCATATAGTGTGTTTAAGAGTAATTCCCTGTTTTAATGATATGACAATGCAAGAGTGTTTGAATATATTATATTGTTAAATATATATTGAGAGCCACTATCTGATCGATTGATTAATTAATTAATTAGAATGTTTGTGTTGTGCTGTTACTCATTAGTGGCCAACAACTTCACTACACAGCAAAAAAAAGCACATTGAGCTAGCAGGGTTTTACACATCTTTCCATTTCAAAGATTGTTTTCATTCCTTTTGAAGTGTAGCAACATGCAGCCCATCAGCATCTCAAAAAAAAACCCAGTCAAGTGTTTTTTAAAAATAAGTTGCTTAACTAATTATAACCAGCAAACATATTTTTCTAGGTAGCTTTGCTTTGTTTATATTATACATAAATAATTAAAAACTATTATTTGTGTACCTTATTAGAAGACAACTGGCAGTCATTGTCATATAATATTAGTGTTGCTGAAAATACAATTATTGAATAAAAAGCTTGGCCTCTACAATACACAATACAGATTGGCCCTTATTACAGTCATGAAACCTTCTTTGTAATGGTAAAAATGAGTAGAACACACAAATTGTCACATTTTCATCTACAGTCATACAATAGAATGTTCTGTGTTCCTGTTTAAATTTTTGTAAGAAGGTAACAAAGAATTAGAAGCAAATATGCTCAACACTTTGCCACAACATTCCATATGCATTATATTCTGCAAAAGTAAGATATGTTCTTTTTTTTTTAAAGTAGGAGTTTAGTAGCCATTTGACAACAGCGTCACTTTGGCCTCACATTTCCAGGAACGAGGGCTCGAGTCCTATCTCTCTGTTACTCTGGTTTCTTCTTACAGTACAAAGCTAGCATTTCCAAATGGCGGCATGGTGGTGTAGTGGTTAGGTTCCGGGTTCGATTCCCGGCCAAGCTCGATTCCCATCTTTGTGTGCTTGGAGTTTGTATGTTCTCCCTGTGCTTGGTGGGTTTCCTCCGAGTACTCTGGTTTCCTCCCACTGTCCAAAGACATGTAGGTTAGGCTAATTTGCGTTCCCAAATTGCCCGTAGTGTGTGAATGAGTGTGTGCCCTGCGATGGATTGGCACCCTGTCCAGGGTGTACCCTACCTCGTGCCCTAAGCCTCCTGGGGGTTACAGGTCCCCGTGAATATCAAATATCTATATCGAATATCAAATGACGCAAATAAATCACTTCTAATTCCATGTCCACTTTGTTGAGGTTACCAACTGTTCATTTGTAGAGGACCCTAGGTATAAAACTGTGCCAATTTCAGTTTTAGGACTATTCGAGCAATTCCAGTCACATCACAGACAAACTTTGCATCAATGCAGTCCAAAGCCCACATTATGAATATGAATTTGTGGGAGTTATGTTTTCTGAAAGCGCCAAAATTTGTGCGAGTGAATTGTTTGTTTAATCTAATTAATCTCGAATTGTGAGATAAAACTCCTGTTGAGATTAATGAGAATAGACCTGTTGAGATTAATGCCCGATGGTTTAGCAGGTTCTCGCATGCGCCCCCTACTGTACATGGCCAAAGCTGCAGCCCCGACTGTCAGTGTTTACATTGACATTTATTTCTCAGTACAGTAACAACGTTTAATCATTTACCTTAACATTAATTAGTTTTACTAGTTTAGTTCAGGACTTATTCACTGGGGTGGAGCCTGTCGCCACAGCACAGTGGTATAATACTGTTCAGTGTACTGAGCTCTAACAGCCAGGGCCCATATTCACAAAACTCCTTAAGCCTAAAAGTTGCTCCTAGTGACGAAATTATAAGAAAATTCTTAGAATTATGACATTTTCTTACATAAAATCTTAGTAAAAATAAAAATTATTCATGAAACATCTTAGCCCTAAAAACAGCTCCTAGGGTAAAAATTGTTAAGAGTATAGATGAGGATTTTAAGAGGCTTAAGGGTTTCTATAGTAGAGGACAAATTGGCAGCAAGAAGAAATATTCTCCAAACACTGAATGTAAAGCTAAAAGGAAACACTGCACTTCTGTCCAATTTGGTTTTCGTGTTGTTTTACTTCCTTCCATCTCTCTTGGATTGTTGGCCAGGTTCCATCCAAAAGTGCAACTTAAATAGCCTGTAAACTGGTAAAAGGTGAGCCATTTTGCTCCCATCAATCTGAAATGGATTACATGTAATAAAATCAGTATGGTAAATACTGTAAATGTAAGAACTTAAATATAGTAACTACTGTGTGGAAATTGGTTGCTTCAAAAATAGACACATTTTTTACGTTTGGCTGTTTTAGTTAACTTAATTAGCCTATAACATAAACTTTGCATAAAGTATTCATGATTATACAATTTCTTCTATTTATTCTATTATCATATACAGTATAAACATTTTTAAGACCTTTATGGATTTTTTTTATCAACCAATCACAGTTGAATTGCTTACTCTGTTAAGTGTAAGAGTAATCCAGTAGCTGCTGATTCACAAACCTGAAACATCTTTCCACAGCTAACTGTAGATGGTGACATTTCCCAGGGAATAGATGTTCATATATCCTCTTTCTTTGTCTCACTATATACAGTACTGTGTGTTCCACAATAGACAATCACAGTTCAGAAATATGATGTACAATACAATTGTACAGTAATGTGACTTATAAATTATCCAATTTTAAAATAAAAAACATAAGAGTAATGTAAATAATCTTCTACATTTATTCAAAATTATTGCTGAATTGAACATTCGATTCATTAACAGTTTTTACAGTGGCGCTTTAAACACAGCTGAGAGCAATAATTTGTTTTAGGAAAACACTCTCTGAAGGACACTAGGCAGAAAGACAAGAAAACTGAGGAGGCCATTAATAATATGGAGGCTGAGTCTGAGCTGATCACCAAAAACAAACCGCAGAGCACAGTGGAGAAATCAAGGAGCACATTATATAAGATATGAACCGGTGAAAAACAGGTACAGATGATCAGGTGATACTGAATTAATTGGTTGGAACAGACGAGAGGGGAAATGAGGTTGCTGCTGAGGTTGTGACATAAACAACCTATTTTTAAACTGTATCTTTAGACACTTTGCAGCCTGTTGCAGTGAAACATTTGTTAATACTTCTTTAATTTAATTTACATCAATTAATTTTATATAAAGAAATGTAAGTAGGTCAAAACTTTTGAAGAGCATTGTATCTCTCTCTCTTTCTCTCTCTCTCTCTCTCTCTCTCTCTCTCTATATATATATATATA
>JAQQZT010000023.1:25978751-26002520 GCA_030068275.1 Clarias platycephalus
GTAGAATGTAGAAAATAAATCACTAAACAAAAACAAAGACATTTGCAAGTGACCCCAAACTTTTGAACGGTAGTGTAGCTTAACATAGTTTAACATAGATTAAACATAGCTGTGAGTTCACTGCTGTCCTTCCAGGTTTTAAGCAAGTTGTATTAGTTTCAGCTATCTTTATTAAATTCTTTGCTTGATGCAGATCAATAATTTGACCATCCTGAATGTGACTTAAAAAATGCCTTCTGACATGGTTGTTTAAGAAATCAAAAGCGACTCAGTGCATCAGTAAGGGTTAAATAACTTATTGCCCACTGAACCATATTAATTACTGAAGTAATTATCCAATGGAAGATTCTTACCTTTTTGCTTAGTTACATTTTGGTGGTGACATTTTGGGTGTCGTTGGAAATGCACCACCATTGAAAATGTGGCAACAATGACTGAACTATACCACGAAAGCAACCGAAAAGCTTTATAAAGCAAAAATGTTTCATCTTAAATGACCAAGTTAGTCACCTGACTTCATTGACTGAGTTAAGCATGCATTTCACTTATTAGAGATAAAACTAAATACAGAAAAAGCAACAAACATATTGCGACTTCAAAGACACTGACTGAAAATGATTTTCATCGAAATATTAAATATAATCCTTTAATCCTATATAATTTCTAATTGTTAGTTTGTGCAGTTTTGAAAATATTTTTATCAAAAACATTGAATTAAATCACATCACTGGTGGTATACAGAGACAAAATTATGAAAAGGCAGCCATATCCAAATTCTAATGGACGCATTGTAAGGGACTGCCCCTAGAGGGCACTGTGGCCATGATTATTTTTTAGTTTGTGTAGTCCTGTTTGTAGACTCAGTTTTCCAGAAGGCTCCTCGGTCAGGTGATGATGGAGCTCACTAGAGGGTTATAAAAAGCTGTTGAGCATTAATACTGTCTAGTGGGCATTTGTTTTGTTTGAATTGGGATTTGTGTTAAGCTGGCTCTGAAGGCTTGTTTCCTGTGTTAAGTGTATCTTTAGTTTGACCCTGTGTATTATGTGAGTATTGGTTAGTGTGTCTTTAGTCCTCTTGTTTCCAGTTACTCATGTTTTTTGGTTCTCCCCTTGTCTCTAGGTTTTCCCCTTGTTTATATAGTTTCCTCCTAGTCTCCAGATTCTCCCCATGTCTCTAGGTTATCCCCATGTATCTATTTCCCCCTAGTCTCTAGGTGCTCCTCATGTCTCTAGGTGGTGTCTCTACCCTGTCTCTAGGGGTTCTCCCTGTCTTTAGTCTAGGTTCTAAGCCTGTGTATGCTCTAAGCTTGTGTACGCTCATAGGAGCGCGAGTGAGCGGTTCGCTCATACTGTAGGAGCGCGAGGCTGTGTGCCAGGCCTAGAAGATCTGGTGTGTCTGTTATGTTTAAGGAGCCTGTGTTTTGTTTATTTAGTTTGTTGAAGTAGGCTATTGCTTGTTTTGTTTCAAATAAAATACTTTTTTTATGTTTTGAAAACCCTCTGCGTCTATGCCTGCCCTTTTTAAGCCCACGGCGTTAACAACAGCCAGCAATACACCCTAGAACGTGACACGCATCAGTATTTGCTGGAAGGCTAATTTATTTAGTTGCTTGACCCAATTAAATAGAAATTGTACATTATTATTGTCTCCCCTTATAAGGAGATGTAAATAGTATGTACATTTCTTCTTTTTTGAGCAGCTTTTTACTGTAATCTACGAATTCTTCATAAAGATATGCATACCATTAAAAAGAAACCTCCACTCCTGCACTGCAGAAGTGGCACACAGGCCTGCCCCAACAATTTTTCTTCCTTATGCATACATCTTCGCTTTTAACCACAAGAGGATGCTGGTCTCCCACTCACAGTACATGCTAAAGGGCAGATAAAATCTATTAGATGAAGTGCTTTTAGTGTTTGCATACAATAACTACTGTAGATTTCCATCAGATAATGAATAGAAAAAAAAACTACCCATTCACAATGTAAGAAAATAATGAATTCTCAAATATTTATCATATTATACATTTTAGAATAAATTTTGCTTTAGAGTGTTGTGTGTTAAGCTGTCCGTTTTCTCTTCCCCTCCCTCGCCTGGTGAAGTCATTTGGAGAAAAGATGATGAATGCTTTTCATATCTACATAGAACTGAAAATAATTCTCTACGAGTGCACTTAGATGAACAAACTGAAAAAATAAAAGGCAACAAAACATATTATACAGTGTTCAACAAATATTGTTCTTTTATAGAGCAGAATATAATAAAATGGTTAACAGTATAAAACAGTTAACAGTATAATACATGTGAATTGTTCCTGAAAATAAATGGTCCCAGGGCTTAAACTTGGGGTAGGACAGGAGAAGTCAGCTGCCCCTCTTTTAGTTCATGTAAGCAGAAAGTGAAGCTGAGCTATACTATGGTAATTTAATAGAAATGTAAATCATAGCTGCTTTAATGTTAATACAAGTTTATAAATGCTCATTTTAAAATGGAAAAATGCTTGTTTTGATCACTTTGATGCCTTGAAAACAAGGAAAACTGAAAACATACAGTGCCATTCAAATGCAGTTAAAATGTAAAATGTAGTTATATCTTACTCAACTGATCATTAAAATCACAGGACTTTTTTGTAAATCAAGACTGAACCTTACTCGTTTAATTATGTACCTTCCCTATTACTGTAGTTTCACTGTACACTCAAAAGAGTAAAAAAAAAAAAAATCCGGCCTAGTGTTAAATTGTTTGTACTGTGCTTAATTATATTTAATTATTATAACATGAACATACCATTATTTACCAAGATTTATCTTTGTCTAACAATTTTTTTTATCACTTGGTGTAAAATATGTTCTTAACTTAATTATGTTGATAAATTAATCATTGTTCTCAGTGTAGTTACTAGATAATTGTAGTTCATTAATAAAATCCCTTAAGATGAATAGCTGATTCCTTTTTAGCTTTCCATATAGTATATCTTTTATGCCTCTGAGTTGTGATTTTTACTATGTGGTTTTTCTGTAATTCTGCATATATAGGTTTCCTCAGGGTTCTCTGGTTTTCTTCCATTTCCAAAAAACATGCCTCAGAAAGTGAGAGTGAGTGAGTGAGTGAGTGAGTGAGTGAGTGAGTGAGTGTGTGTACACGGTGCCCTTTAATGAATTGGCATCCAATCCAGGTTGTATTCCAGGCTCAGGATTCACAACAAAAATAACAGAAGGAGGACATTAAATTCCAAATTATATTATTATTATTATTATTATTATTTACTATTATTTTCCTATTATAAGTTCAATGCATATTCAAACTCACAGGAAGCTTAGTAGTATGACATAAAACCAGCTTGTAACCAACTGCCTGATAACTCTTCAGATGCTGCATTGAAAAGTGTGCAAGCATCTTACAGTACATGTCTCAATTAACTCTCATTTAACTGTAAATGAAGTCTTATTCCAGGTACATTTTAATTAAAAGCTAATATTACAGCTTACAGTACACCCATACTATCTTCACAAAGGAGTTCCTTAGAATTTCTTGAGTAGTGCCCTAAAACAGTTTACTCTGTTGTACGGTTCTACATAGTACTTACTGGATAAGGGCTCCTACAATAGAACAATCTAAAGAACCCTACAGGGTTAGAAAAAAAAAAGGGGGGGAAGCTCTGTCACTCTGGGTAAACAATTAAAGGCCCTGTGCAGAACCCTACAACAAAAATGGTTCCATACAAGAACTGTGTGTAGTTTTTAATTGTGAGTTTTACTTTAAGCGGAAAATTATAGGTGGCTTCTAGTGATTACAGGAATCCTGCTATATTTGTACCTCCAATCTCTTGATTTTTAATCTTCTGAAGACCAACCAAAATAAAGGAAATAGTGGGCCTGAACACCCTCACAATACCCACCTTTACTAATCAAAGCCATGCAAACACCTGCATGTTATAATGTTGCAACTACACACTTTTGCTGTTCTTTTACTAATGATCTTTTTGTGTGGTTTTTTTTTTCTTTTTTCTACCCAAATCCACAGGGTAGGTGCCATTCATCCTGTCCTGTTCTTCCATCCAGTACTGTGCTCTGTTGTCCTGTCTAGTGGGCCACGTCTATGTGGTTTCATGAATTCTCTCAAGCCACCTTATGTGAAAAGTTAAAAACGCCCAACATCAAATTTTTTGCCTGTTTCAGATGACAGTGTTTATTTTATATCCAACAAATTTCAATTCACTGTGACGCTCACCTATGCATCCTGATAAGATAATCCAGACATTAAAACCCAAAATGGATTTGAAAATGCTATTTAAAAATGTGCAGGAAACTGCACATTGACCCTGGCACACCCTCTAACCCAGCATCCACCACATCATAAGTCTCAGCAATGAACAACTTAGAGGGCAGAGAGAGAGAGAGAGAGAGAGAGAGAGTGCAGAGAAAAATTTGAGGCGAGGAGGGATGAGAGACAGGGAGGGGAGAGAGAATGAAAAAGACAACGTGGCAGACAGCAATGCACTGTAATTTTTGGAGATGTTAACATTACTGAAGGTTCACCTGAGGTGGCACAGGGTACTGTGTGAACTAAAAGCATCAATCAAATTATGTTCCAAATAAATACACAATATCAGCTTCAATTTAAATATATAATATATATATAAAAATTATATATAATTATATACATGATATGCATTTTGATAATATGCCTATTTCTGTCAAATAAATACCTTTGGCCAGTTGTGTGTTGTTTCACTGTTGGGTCACACAAACCAGATCTAATAAACTACCTAGCACTAATTGTAGATTTTGTTCTGCTGCTGAAGTCTCTCAACATGACAACTAACAAGCTTTTTTTATGTGGCACCATGATTTTATCACTAATCCAGCCATTATTACATTGACAAAGTGAGAACTATGGAATCAAAGAAATGGTCTCCAATTTCATGCACCAATGAAATTTGTGAAAGAAAAAAAAACGTATCCAAAGCATATCAACCTTATCTATAAAACATGGCTGCAAGTGGAAATCATTCATCTTTGGTAATGATTTCCTATGTATTTGAAATCATGCTAATTATATCCAAGTGTAGCATAGTGACACTTCTGCAGCGAAATCTGTGTTCTTTTAATGGTGCATGGTGTAGTAAAAACCCTTATAAATACCTATAAATATACAGTATGATAGCTATAAATACCCTTATGGTTTCATTATGGTTTGAAGTGCTTCTATGTTTAAAATCTCTGCAAATCTCAGCTGGCATTTTTCATGAGAGGTGACAAAAATAGACATCCATAATTTCATGATAAAATGTATGGATCTAAATTTGTTGCATGTTTAGCAAGAAGTGTTTAATACTTTGTTGATTTTCCTTCAGCTTTATGAGCAACAACTCGGGTAGGCATAGAATGCATGATCACGTCTTTCAGTAGGTACAGGTGGACCAGATCATGGATCAATGGATTTCTGATTTTCTTTAAATTGACCTATTAATGTGTTAATGCTTGAAAGGGCTATTTTAAGATTCCTTGCTATTCATCTCTAGCACAGTCCATGCTCAGACTGATCAGTAATCTGCCCTCTTTGCGAGAAATTATCATTTCTAGCATGCATAAAAATGGGGAGATTTAATTTTAAACATAATAAATAAATCATTGTCAAAATAATGGTAATAACTTGGTGCATGCATTTTATCATGAAATTATGGTTGTCTATTTACCTTTTTTTATGTCTGTATATGTCATTGACATGCTTATTCTTTAGGCTATGAAAGATATAATATATGTAAATATACATTTAAGTAATAAACACTCAAGTTAAGCATACACCGATCAGCTATAACATTAAAACCACTGCAAGGTGATTAGTATTCCATTTATTATTAATTATATTCAGGTAAACTGGTAACAAGATCATGGACATTCAAGGCTCATTTATGACTAAAGACTAGCCTGTCTGGTCCGATCTCACAGAATAATATACAATATATACAATTATATAAATGGCCAAAATATAAATAATGGCCAGTATAGAAAGGTATCAGAAAACTCAATGCATCAAAAACCTGTCATGTTTGAGGCTTAGCAGGCAAGAGTTGAAGATTCCTCCAAACTCCTCCAGCCTCCAAACTCCCCAGATCTCAATCCATCCAAACGTCCATGGAATTGGATAAAACAAGTTCAGTCCATGGAAGGCTGCAACCCATAGCACCCAAAGAATCTGCTAACAGCTAACATCAAAGCATCAGACACCACAGGACAACCCCGGAGGTGTTATGACCTGAGGAGCCAGATCTGCTCCAGCAGCACAAGGGGAACCTATACAAAATTATGCTTAATGTTTTGCATTTTACTGTTATGGCTGAGTAATGTACATCCTCTTATCTTATCTTATTCTTGTAGTTATGACACATCACTTGAGAAGGCTCATGATCGTTAACCTACTGTACAGACATGATGGTTGACTAGTTTAATCAATGGCTTATGTGAGTTTTTGGTTTTCTTCTGATAATAATTTTAGTGCTTTTTCAAATTTTTATTTAGGGGCTTAAATTTTAAATTTAGGCAACCCCTCTGTTATTTTTTTTTTTCTAAATCTGTCGCTCTTTTTAATTGAACTGCATATACACACTGTCTTGGCTTAGAAATCCAAAGCATACTAATATTATTTTAAAAATTGTAACAACACCATTTAGCCAATTCAGATGAAGCGATAAATAGGTTAAGCGATGGTTAGCCTATTTATCTGTTTGTTTTTTTTAATCATTCAGATTAAACAGCTTTATATCCAAACCATACTGCACTTACAGGCATTGATACTAATTTGCTGGTAAATACACCAAATGATTTTAAAGTTAATATTTTGTTTTTATAAAATATTAAATACTGCTTGTCTCTCACTGTAATAATTCATTTACCTGACTCAAAACATGTCTTTGGTGTATACTGTAGCTCACCTTGTAAACCAATATAACGTGACAGGGAAGCCCCTGTGTGGGGTGGGCTGTGGGGACGTTTTGCTCCTGTTTACATGTAGGTGGGCAAAATACCAGGAAGTAGGAGGAGTTTAGAGAGCTTGATAAAAGCTTTATTAGGAAAGGGGTGTCCCTCTCAAATTCAACGAGAGTGATGTATGCAAGCGCCGCCTCCAAAAAAATATATAACCCCTATTTGATAAGACTTCTTTGCACCCAGGAAGAGCAAACCCTCATACCAGTCATCAAAATGACCACATGATCTAACCAGCAGGAGGACAAGAATAGCACCATCCTCTGCTTAAAATTATGCACCTTAAAAACCCTTGATTCCTTCCTTCTGCTGTGTTTTTTCCAGGTCATATGGACTGAGAAAGTGTGAGTGAGAGAGAAAGAGAGAGAGAGAGGTATGAGAGGGAGGGGCAACACTTTTTGTGCCCATGGAAAATGAATCACAGAAGCTGAGACAAGGCAGAGAAGAGAAACCCATCTGGCCAAAAAAAGACAAAAGGAAAAAAGAAAACTTTTGCATGCCTTAAACCCATTTTCCTTACGTTCTTTTCATTCCTTTTCTGTTTTCTAACTTTTGAGTTTACACCTAAAGTTAGTTGCAAAGCACTTTGGCAGTTGTTTTGCTGATTTATGACCATTTTGAAATACGCTTGAGTAATGACCCATGCCGTCCATTAAGGTAGATCATATAAAACCTAGCAAAACTAGCTTAGACCTTCATAAAGATTAACTCAGCACCCACAGTGTTACTGCCCTGTTCCTAATGTTATGTTTTTCTAGACTGGAGAATGTTGTCCTAAATTCTGACCCATCTTCCCCCTGAAGGAGGAGCTCAACAGCAACTCAAACTGCAGCTGCATGACTCCAAATCTCTTTGGCTCAGTTTGTATATCATTAGGATTTTTTCCTTCTCTTTCTGAAGATGTGTACAGCAAAGAGCAGGCCTTGAAATCCTTCCCTTGGACCTGCAGCCACGTCATCTACTGCTGAAACAAAAAGAATTGTGCTTGAGAAAAAGAAACCGCATGAGCTAGCCTGCCAACATGCCTTAAGCATAACCTTCTGCCCAAAAGAAGAACAGACATTGAAAGTAGTTACTGATAATGTAATGACATTATTTTGTTTAAAAATATTGAAATATGATCAATTTAAATAGTCTAGCAGAACCTTAAATGATGAGAAGTACTTCATGATTTAGTTTTAATTTAATATCACCAAAGAGAAACAAATACATGGGACAAATGTAGTGCGATGAAAAAGTGAAAGGGGGAAAAGAGCATTCCGGACATCTTGGAGGAAACCCAGATGGATAAAAAGCTATGGACAGGATTTTTTAAAGCACATCCCACTTCAGCTAGCCCTCCCTCCTTACCACTTATCTTCTTGTTCCATAACACATGCTGCATAAAAAAAATTATATGTAAAAACCATTTAGAAATACTTTACATCAAGTACTAATTCTATTAAAGTGGCAGATTATATTCTGAAACATCTTGAAGCAGCAATACTCCATACACGCATATACAAAAAAGTGTTTAGATGATCAATCGATAGAGGATTAATGCATCACTGCATGTTTAATTTCATTATAGAGAAACCTAGCAAAGATTAAAAAGTGGATCTCAGACACATCTGCGGCCACTGGGGCCGATCAATACTCCCTTTGCGGCCTGCATGCACCCACATGTACACACACTCATGACACCAGCTGAAGATCAGATGAGAGAAAACACAGCAGCCATGTTGTGAACTAGCAGAGGGGAGGTCTGGATCTCGGGTAACTATTGAGTGTGTTTGTCTAGTGGCCCCTGGGACAGGCAAAGGAAAGAGTACTGCGCCAAACTCTGCAAGATTTCTCCAGCCTGCTAAGAAAATATCCTCCCCATCACAGCTACTCAAGCTTCACAACTATAGTTCCTTCAATTGAAAACTGGACAAAGTGTGAATTTGATTTGTCCTAGGATTTTCTAGAGTGAGAAGCACACTGTAGATAAGAAGAGAGGTTGAACTAAACTCTCATAAGGCTCACAGGTAGCTAAATTCCACTGTAGCGTGTAGAAGCTAGCCAAGCTGTGCCAGTTGCTTTTTACCCTGCAGTCACATTTGAACATTGTTCACCTCTGTCAGTGTGAACGTTTTATTCATGAAGGACGCCAAGCTTGATTGAATGTCCAATTAAAAGAAAAACAAAATTCTGAATTCTCAATTTGCTTCCATCAAATATTAAACCAAAAAAATAATTTACAAACATTTAAATTTAGCCCTACTTGATCAGGTCTCTCTGAAGACCAAGGCAAGTGTGGATATACACTACCTGGTCAAAATATTTAGTTACAAAAAGTAAAAAATAGTTACAGTTGTGTGAGTGATAAATAAAATTAGAAATTTGAAAGACGTCACCATTTGGTTAAAATGAGCATTTGATTATGTGTTTTATGATACAAACAGTCCAATTATGATTGGATAATTACAGCAGTGATTAATATCATTCAGCTGGCATCAATTCTTTCAAAATGATGCAGTATGTAGCTTCTCTTTTCTCTGAAAACCAAGTATGGAGACATTTATCAAGGTTATGGAAAAGATGTGATTGTAGTGAAAGTGATTGGGGAAAATAAATGAAAAAAGTTAAGAACTGTCTATACCATTTAATAAAACCTGGAAGGATAGTGTTGAACCATCAACTTTGCCAAAAAAAAAATGTAGTCAGGGTAGGAATGGAAGCTCATGAAGCGATGAACCCAACATACATAGCGCCCACTGTACAAGCCTCTGGAGGCAGTGTTATGATCTGGGGTTGCTTCATTTGGCTAGTTTCAGCAACATTATGTGGCAATATATGTATACTGTAGTATATGTATGTGGAGTTTCTATTCCCTAATGAATTGGGTGTTTTCCAGGACTCAAATTGTGAAAGTGGCCCTGGAAGCTTGAATAATTTTCACACATGAATTGACCACCACAGAGTACTAAACAAAACCCAACTAAACACATTTGACTTGAATAAAAATAGATCTACAGTACTATACCAATAATTCACTTAAGTAAAAGTAGCAACGTATTTTTTGTACTTGCAACCTTTTTTACATCTATCGATGGGACAACTAATCCATAAATGTTCTACAGTATATGAACAGGTTTGAACAATAATGTTAGCCAACCAAGAGAGCAATACTAACATGAACAGCACCTTGATTATAAAATCAATACCTAAACCTAACCTTGCTGTAACAGCTCTTAGATATATATATAGTAATGTGTAAATCTTAGTGCCCTCTTTTAATTTTATGTGGTTTCGTGTAAAAATATAATAAAAATGATCCATTGTGGGGCCCCGACATACATCCTGAGATCACGTGTTAGTCTGCGACCTCCCAACTGAGTGGTCATAGTAGCCTTAATGTAAAGCACCTAGAGGAATTGGAAATTACTAAATTAGTCATGGGGATTAGTCAAAAGACGAACAGCAGCATTTTTTTCACAGTGCCATTATTTATTTAACAAGATTGAAGCCAAAATGGAAAATCATGATTCAACAGATTGTAGATCTACCTTTAGCAGCCATAACTTGAGTTATCATTTCCTGTATGACTTTATCAAATTGTTTTGGCCCATTCTTCTTTACAACATTGCTTCAATTCATTGAGGTTTTTGTCCAATCACTTATGCACAGCTCTGTTAAGGTTCAATCAAAGCATTTCATTTGGACTGAGGGCTGGACTTCGACTAGACCATTCCAAAACATTGATTCTTTTTTTCGATCAAGGTATAGCCATCATGCTTCATTGTTCTTTTTAAATAAAAGAGGCTCCTGGCAACCCTTACAAACAAACCATACTTGTTCAGTCAATGCTATCCTCTCCAGTGCTGCCTCAAGATCCAAGCTCCAAGCCACTCACCGAACCAGCCCTCCTGACAACCTTGTCTAATCGTGTGGCATTTCTGCTTCTGAAGCTTCCTCTCCAGCACACTACAGTACAGTAAAAGAGTACACTGGCAATGACTAACTGGTAAAACATCAGCAGGAGCTTTATTCAGATGAGCCTAGTCTCCTCAGGAAGAACAGCTGATTCTGATTATTTCCTTTCTTGTACAGATAGTCAGTATACTGTAGTAATGTTCTGTAGCAATACAGGATACTGTAATAAATCAGGATGATGGATAAAAGCCTTATGACTGTTAATTACTTAGCATTATATAAATAAATTGTCTAATCACAATATCAGCAATATGATATCAGAAAAAAGTTGTTCCTGTGATGAAAGATGAGTATAGTCAAATTTAATTTCTTCTTTAAACCCCATCATGGACAAAATAAATGTTGCACTTAGAAATTTCTTACAAAATGTATTTGTCAAATACAGTAATTGTTTGATTTTATGCAAAAATCTGTGCATCCATCTGCCCCAAAATTTCAGGCAATGATAAAGGCAGTGGAACCAATTGTTGGTTCCATAACCTGGAAATGCTATTTCTGCCAAACCATTTGGTGACGTCTGCTTGCATTGTATCAAGCTGTAGCATTTCGGGTTTGACTACCAGCCAGGTTCAATTCCTGCCCCTGTGTGCATGGATATTGCATGTTCTTCCTGGGTTTCCTCCCACAGTCCAAAGATATGCAGATTAGGCTAATTGGCATTTTAAAAATTGCCCACAATGTGTGCATGAGAGTGTGAGTGTGTGTGTGCCCTGCGATAAATTGCCCCCCTGTCCAGCGTGTACCCTGCCTTGTGCCCCTAGTTTCCTGGGATAGGCTTCAGGCCCCCCGTGACACTATATACAGGATTAAGTGTAATAGACGATGAGTGAGTGTGTATATTTAACAGTTTGGCAGTTTTTCCCTTTTAGACTGCTTTACTTACTTTAAAGACTTACATTTTGTCTGAGTTACCTCACATCTGTATTATAGCAGACAGCATTAATTCCTTGTTTCTGCATTTATCTGCATCTGAAGAGGCTGAGGTAAATCATTTAATTGTGAATAACTGCACTTGATGCGTATCTGTAGCTCAAACACAAACCCAATCGTATACCCGGTCCTATACATATTATTTTGGTTGTTGTAATGTAATACCTGTTGCTATTGGTTCTCAGATCACCTCAAGGTTGTGTTCTGAGTCCGCTGCTCTTCTCTCTTTACACCCACGACTGCTATGCTTGACACAGCAACAACTCCATTGTGAAATTTGTGGATGACACAGTGGTGGTTGGTCTGATCCTGAACAATGACGAAACAGCTTATCTGGAGGAGACAGCAACAATCTCTTCTTGGTGTAAGATCAATAGCTTGGACTTACATTAAATGTCTCAAAGACCAAGGAGATGATGCTGGACTTCAGGAGAGGAAAGCAGGTCTCTCAGTACACGCCACTCAAGATAAACGGGATGCTGGAGGAGAGGGTGACCGTCTACTGAGAGTCCATATCTCTGAGGACTTGTCATATACACCTCATATCTCCTCACAGGTGAAGAAGACTATGCAGCACTTGTACTACCTCAGACAGCTGAGGAAGTTCAGGATCTCCGGGGGTCTGCACAAAACCTTCTACACCTCGATCATCTAATCTGTTGTCTCTGGGAATATTACCGTCTGGTATGGGAACAACAGCTTCCAGGACAAAAAGGACTTGAAGAGAGTGACCAGGTGTGCCGAGCACATCACTACGACTGAATTGCCAGATCTACAGGACATTTACATCAGGCGGTGCAGGTCCAGGAGACAGTGCATTATAAAAGACATTAACCACCCAAATTACAATCTGTTTCAGTGGCTGCCATCTGGTAAGAGACTCTGGTCACTCAGGGCACAAACTGAAAGACTAAACAGCAGCTTTTTCCTTCAGGCTATAAGGGCATTAAACACACAACCTCACCAATGACTGACAGCCCACAGTCACTTGCATTAACAAGCATTAACTGGTATTACATTTTACATCATAATTATGTAAAATGTATATTTATATTTTTATTATATTGAATATAACTTATTTCATAGTCTTATTTTTATCTTGTACATACATATTCTTTTAGTCTCCTTCTTCCAAATCTTTTATTTATTTATTTTAAATCTGCACAGTCTGGAGTTTGTTGCAATTACATTTCACTACTGTTGTACTTGTACAACCATGTACAGTATGTGACAAATAAAATTATTTAATCTTGAAGCTTGCTATAACATACTAAGTCTTGACTGTGTTGACTTTATATAAAGCACGCATTCAAATACATTACAGTACAAATGTATTATCATTTAACTATAGAAACAGTTAATTCAACAGCTCTTTGTTGTTAAATTTTATGTAAAAATATGACTCAAACATTCATGAGACAGTATGTTTATCAAGTGATTTTTCTTATTAAAAAAAGTTGGGTTTTAAGGCTTAGTTAATAATGCATCATAAAGTACCAGAGGTGGAAAGAGTAATAAAATTTTGTACTTAAGTAAAAGTACTGTTACTTCAGTGAACTTTTACTGAAGTACACCTCTGTAAAGTACATACCATACCATTTATCATAAAACATACTGTACAATAGATTTATTTTTTGGTCCACTATTTGACTGGATAAGCATTGTTCCAAAAGTGCCTATGGCCAAATCACCGCTGTGTTGGTATTCAGTACAACAGCACTCCTGCTTTCGTGTACCTGCTTAACTACAAATGTAAACTTTTCTGACATAAAGAATTTAACTATATTTTCACAACAGCTACCACAAAGGGGAACATGATATTCTTAGACAACAGTGGTATATAACATCTGCTGTATAATACAGTGGTATATAACATCTGCCACGACACAGAGGTGATGTGGTTCTGTCAGTCACATGATGCAGGGTTTCAGAAAAGGGATAAAAATTGCTTAATTTTATTTAACCCTGACAATCATAATATACTCTAACAAAAAGTAACTGTCCTGAGTTCTTCTCAGGCATACTGTATAGTTAAGAATCATTAAGCAGGTTCTAAAAAAATATAAAAGAAAAATAAGTAAATAAGTTTATGATTGTAAAATTGAATTTTGCTCTTCAAGGTTATATGGAAACAAGTAGCTTTGATTACATTATTTTGTCTAAGATAGCTAGTGTACAAATCTGAATCCTAAAATTAGTAAAATAACCCGACTTTGTGTGCACAGTGGAATGAGGCTAGAAAACCGAGAATGGGTGTAATTTGAGAGAGATGAATCTGCTGCAACACCAGTCAGGGCTTGTCCTCACACACTTCATGACCTGAGGGTGCGTTTTCTCCATTCTCAACACTAAGAGCCCTTAAACTCGTTTTTACTTCCAGCTCATAATGCAACGCTGGCAATTGAGCAGTTCTTTTTAAAAGTGCATTTTATTGGAATTTATTCGAAAAATCATGGAGTTCAATGTAATTCTACCCTACCCCTAATTATAATATAAAGTCCCACAGTCAATTAGAGTTGCTGCAGACAAACAACAAATAAGATAATAGGATGATAAATAGGAATTGTATAGTTAATACACAAATATCATATAAAAAAGTGTGATCCTTGGTTCCATAATCAGCATCATGCATATGTACATATTACTTATAAGTTCACTTGAATAAAGTCTATGCATCTGAAAACAAACATGTGAGTATGCATCTAGTGTTTACCTTCATACTTATGGTTAACAAGAATGTATCCACAAAGTGTCAGAAATTTTAAAACAAACATGTCATTGCATAATGAGTGCAGAAAAAATAATTTAATTAGAACACTAAAATATAATACTTCTTCTTGGTTTTCAATCACACATACTGAGTAATTAAACAGTAAACTGTTTGGGATTTTTGTCAGATTTTGTCCACAAAGAACTGTGTTATATATGAACGTGGATATTAGAAAAAAAATATATATTTTTTTAAACACAAACACACACAGTGGCAAGGAAAAGTATGTGACACTTTTGGAATTTCATGGTTTTCCTGCATTAATTCGTCATAAAATGTGATCTGATCTTTAAAAGTATTGACAAATATAATGTGGACAAAATAATAATGCAAGAAAAATCTGATCTTTTATGTCTTTATTGAGAAAAACCATAAAAACCTCAAAGTGCTAGTGGAAAAAGTATGTGAATCCTTGAGTTAAAGACCTCAAAAAAGCTTCTTCGCATCAAGTGTTAGCATACCTAGAGTCTAGAGTTTGGAAGTATGGACTAGAGCTACATTGAGTGATAAAAACCACCTAAAATTTTTACGTTTGTTTCACACAAGAAAAATACGCTTATGTGGGCCATGCTTCCAAAAAAACTTTTTTTTTGAGGATCTACATACACACACTATATTGCTAAAAGTAGGGTTTAATATGATGTTTAAGTTTTTCCACACCAAAGTCACTCATCCATGTCTTTATGGACCTTCATGGAAAGTCATGTTGGAACACGTAGAGGCCATCCCCAAACTGTTCCCACAATGTTAGGAGCATGAAATTGTCCAAAATGTCTTGGTATGCTGCAGCATCCTTTCACTGAAAGTAAGGGGAAGAGCCCGACTCCTGAAAAACAACCCAACACCAGTTCCAACATGACTGTCCACCAGAGCACAAAGCAAGATCCATAAAGACATGGATGAGCAGGTTTGGTGTGGAAGAACTTGACTGGCCTCAGATAGAACACCTTTGGAATGAATTAGAGCGGAGACTGCGAACTAGGCCTTCTCGACCAACATTAGTATCTCTCCTTTCAAATGCGCTCCTGTAAGAATGGACAAAAATTCCCACGAACACACTCCTAAACCTTGTGGAAACCTTCCAAGAAGAGTTGAAGCTGTTTTACCAACTTAAATTGAAACTCAAATTAAGCCCTGTGGATTAAGAATTGGATGTTACAAAAGTTCATATGCATGTGAAAGCATGTGAGCGAATACTATATATACAATATATTTATGTATATAATTATTATTATTATATTAATAAATTAGTTATATTATATTATTATGGCTTTAGCAAGACATTTAGATTAAAGGTGTGTAATTAAAAGGAAGATTGATGTACAGTACTATGCAGTATGTAGTATGACTAGATCTGAAGGAAGTTAGCAAGCATGTTAGATAGCAGCGCATGTTAGATAGAGAACATGTTACAGTAGATAGCAGCTAACATCTATTACAGCATACTCCTTTATTTGTAAATTGGTTTATGCAAAAAAAAAAAAAAAAAAGAATAGCATATCAGAAACTTTGTGTGTTAGCTACAAGACTGCAAATACTGTACTGTAACTCTGTAATTTCAAAACAGAAATTGTATTTCTACATAGAAAATTAATGTTGTGTGCTATCTACCTGGCTCAAAATAACGTTCTTTCATCTTTAATTACAGTTTTGCTCCTATATTTTTGGCCTACACCAGCTGTATTATGAAGACTTCCAGTCCCCCTGACTCCAGACGAGCACAGTGGGTGTCCTGATACACACTGGTCATAGTGTGCTGATCAGATGGCCAGCCATAATGCTAACAATACACATGGCAGACATCATGGCACTCTTTTATTTAATCTTTATTTAACCTGTGTCTCATCCTACCTTCTATCACCCAGCACAGACTTTAAGTACACCCTGTAGAAAGACATTGAAAGGGTTAACTTTTGAAGCATGCTGAAATGCACACGTGGAAGAAGTCTGATTTAAGAAGGAATGGAAGGGAAATAATCATCTTGATGTCGGCTCCTCCTCCTTTGTATAACCTAGAGAAAAAGAGAGCTAAGGCCTTGTGGACACACCCAAGAGTTTGTCTAGATTACTTTTTTTCTCCTTAGATTGGAATGAGAGAAGCTTGAGGCAGGCAAGCTTGCATCTATCCAAACCTCTGACAAGTCTGAGAATGGCTTTTACTTTGTGTGCGTGAACTCATTTAGTTGACGACGTATGGTTATTAAATTAAATTAATTGTTAGACAGGACATATCTCCGTTTGAAAAATGTAATTTGAAAAAAAAAAAAAAGAAAAAAAAAGAAAAAGTAAGGAGCCAGTGAGAGAGGTGGAAAATCTGATTGAATTTTTGTACAACCGTACAAACTTGTCATTGCATGATGACGTCATCACATGACCAGTAACCGTTACTGATACATACATGTGCAAGACATATAGAACAAATTATGCAAATATTGCTAAAAAAATATATATAATGCTTCTTGTTGGTGGTTTGTTTGTCTTTGTGTAAAAAGGAGACAAGCCGAGCAAATATGAGAGAGAAAAACAGAGTTAGTGAGAGAGACGAAGGAAAAGACTAAATATTTCAACCAGATGCTGTGGTGTGCAGTTGGACAGCAGCCAGTAAGCATGTACTCATGCTGCAGATATGTGGTGAGCGCAGCCTCCTCAACTCCTCACCCCCAATTTGTTTCCACCCCTTTGCTTTTTGTTATAACGACAGACCCTGAGAGCTGGTTCTACAGATGAAATTGACAACACAACCCTTTCACCTCCCATTTCAATCTTTTTGGAGCCAATGCCTGTGATGTGGCAGCTTTCTGTTTGCAGACATACAGGGTGATGATGCATAGCTGCTCTGGCTTGGTCAGCTCATCTACTTGTAGACTTGTGCTGAGTGTTACAACAGTGACATGACCAGAATGAAATGCGTTCTGCGAGTGAGTTAGCAGAGAACAGAGTCTTGCGAACTGTTTAGTTGAGAGATGTTTAAGAACAGGGGGCTGAACCTCGACTTAGCACTGACCATGATTTTCCACTGTGTGAGCTCGCGGAGGAGAGAAGGGGAGGGACTAGACAAAGGAAGGTGGAAAAATTACAGTCGACTGAAGTTCTCTACTGGAATTTCTGGCATCATCTTCCAGACCTGCACATTTAAGCAAATGGTAGGAAAATTCTGAGGAAACTTCAGTTAAAACTGTCTAAAAGTGAAGTCTATATGATGGGACATGACTAGAAAAACCTCAACAGTTAGAGCTTCCCATATACAAATTCTTAACAACTTCTATTTATCCCAAATCACTCCTATAAATCATCAAGCAGATTATGGTTTAGGATAAACAAAACTAATATAGTTACAAAAGCATCCGTGAATGGGCCTGATGAGTTTTTAAGACCCATATGTACTTTGTACCCATGCGTCTAATATCTTCCAGGTGCCTTTGGAAGCTTCTTACTGACCCTTAAAACCTCACAAATATCTGACCTTTACCCAAGCCTGAAATTTAAATGGTTTATTAAAAGGACAACAACTTCATGGTGGCTGCTTTTATTATAAGATATTTTATAACTCTGAGTGAAGAGCTATTAAATAAACACTTGAAAAAACAAATCAGCATATTATGCCTTGTGTAGAAAGGCTATACTGCTTAACCCTGGGGAGCTGGGGCACTGAGTGGGATACACCCTGGATATGGTGCCAATCTATCGCAGGGCATACAAGCACACACTCTCAGACTACAGGCAATCTAGCCTAGTCTGTACTGTATGTCTTTGTACTCTAGGAAGAAACCAGAGTACCCAGAGGAAACTCACCAAGCATGGGGAGAGCATGCAAACTCTACGCTGACGGACCTGAGACTCGAACCCTCGACCCTGGAAGTGTGAGGCCACTGTGCTAACCACTATGCCACCATGTTTTTCAGTTAAACTAAAATAGCTGAGCCACAACAGCATGGAATGCGGAGTCTTTCCTACTGATCTGAACGTTGAATAGCTTGTATAGCTAGCCTCATCTAGTTTTTTTTTTTCCTTTTTCTCCTCTGCTATTACATTTGAATATGCATGTATAATACTTAAGGTTTACAGGATAATTCATTAGTTCCTTCAGCTCAGTTATTTAATCCAGAATAATCTCAAGACCCATTTTAGGAGGAACCAGTCTAAATCTGATTAGCTTCTATTTGTTGTTCTTATCTAATTTAACATTATTTTAAAATGATTTGTTTGATTGGTCATGGGATTTTTACTCAGTAATAAAATTTTAACTATGTTAATTATTGTGAATGAAGGAAATGTGTCGTTTTTTAGAGCTTGCATGCACAGAAGGTCGACAACTGTTTGAGATACAGTAGCACTGAAAAGGTGATATTGGCAAGGAAAAATCATTTATACTTAAGTGTAATGTTATGGAACATCCATGGAACCAATTTGTTCTTATCACTCATATTTTAGCAGCTATACTCATATGTTACAAGCCTCTCTCTCTTTCTCTTTCTCTCTCTCTCTCTCTCTCTCTCTCTCGACAAAAAAACAACAACTTATTGAATTAACTTATTACAAGGTGCTCCTGTCAGAGCAAATTGTGTTTGCACACATTCTGCCTTGTAAAAATGACACAAAAATGGATATTAATGCCATTTTCACAGGCACTTTTAGTGTATGTCTGTACTGTAACTACTGCAAGCAGGAGACCTTGTCACCTTTTATTTTTTGGAAAGCAGTACTTACTTCACTATTTGTTTTCTATAAAGAACTGAAGCAGTCATTAACTAGGCACAACTACCGGCTCCAGTGTTTATCCTGCTTTCCGTGCTTTTATTTCAGACAGTGCACGCCCCATCTTTCTGTCTCTGGAAAAAACTGCAAAAATGCATGCCACATCATAGGAAGCAAGCAAGCCATCAGCACTATGAGCATGTTATAAATACGCTATATTATCAAAATCTGCTTAGATTTTTCAATAATTAAACTTTTTAAACTTTATACAGAGGATAGATTACTGCCAAGTTATCTGTTCCTTATAGCATTTGGTCAGCAATCCTAAAAAAAAAAAAAGACAGGAGGAAATAGTCAGAGAAGAGAGACACAAAGTTGGTAAAAAGAAACAAGGGAAAGGCTGAGAGCTGACACCTGCTGCTGATAAGATAATTAATCTGTTGCTAATTAATCTGGTTCTTAAAAAAGTGGAAATGAGTTAAGAACTCATTCATTCCTTACATTGCTTGTCCTGTACAGGGTCGCGGTATACCATGAGACTCTAGGCAGGATACACCGTGAATGGGGTGCCAATCGCACCAAGCACAGGGGGATCATGGCCAATCCACATAAACAGACCAGAGGTGGGAGTCTTTGACCCTGGAGGTGCGAGAAGAAGCCCAGAGGACCAGCAGGAAGTTTCTCATCTTTTTCCTGACTCAGTCACCAGCTTGATTCTTTAGACTACACAAGCCATGAGCTCACTAATAATAAGGTATCTTATAAGTAACACACAGCTAAATTGCAATATATTGTAACAGTGTACATGCTGATGCACACATCATATAATATACAGTATGGGGGCCTACATGCAAGGTGCTAAACTAGCTCGCATAATAAAATCACTGTCTCTTAGTGGCACAGGTGGAAAGAAACAGGGTGTATGGAGCCGAAGGGAAGAGAATGCTGGCTTCCACACAGGTTGTGTGAAGTTTAAAAGCAGCCAGTTAAAAATGCAATTGGTTGACAGATGGGGGTCTCATTACAAACAGGTGGCAGTTTCCACCAGTGACTCTAGGAAGGATGTAGTCCTGTGAACTTGAGTAAACTAGTGGGAAGTACTGTCTAATACATCACTGAAGATTCCCCCACAGTCTTCAGCTGGATCTGGTGAAAGTGAAGGCCATTGCATATGATTTGCATCTCATCAAACCATTCATCTCTCTACCTTGTGGATGAAGCAGGTTTGTGTTAGAAGAGACTACTTCCATCAGGATAGCAGTGTTTCAACATAGGATGAAGGTTATCAGTCAAAAGAATGTTTTATTATTTAAGGTGACCGCTTAAAAGGTAAGCACTGTCACTTTGCACCTCCATGGTCCGGGTTCGATTCCCACCGATTGGGTCTGTGTACATGGAATTTGAATATTCTCCTTATGCTTGGTGGGTTTTCTCCGCATACTCCGGTTTCCACCCACAGTCCAAAGTCATGCAGATTAGACTAATTGGCATTCCCAAATTGCTTGTAGTGTGTAAATGTGCGTGTGAATGTTGAGCAGAGGTCTTACCTGGTAATAAAATATGGGAATAAATGCAACTGTCACGATTGGCCTCCTTAGTTGGACTACAAAGGTTCCTAGATGGATGGATGGATGGATAGACTCCTTAAAAGATGAACAAAACCATAGTTTGCTTTTTTCCAAACTACATATTCTGTCCCAAAATGAATTTTAAAAACGCAAGCTATATAAACTACTTAATTCATGTCACAAATAACATAAACATAACTTTTCAACAAATGTAGGAAAAACTTTTTTTCCACCATATATTACATTCACAATTCATGTTTCCTTATATTTTTCTGATGTTTTGAGGTAAAATCCAGAAGGAGTGTATTTTCTCCTATCTAGCTGCACAGTCGCTATAGCTGTTTACCTCAAAGGTCAGGTCTAAGACCTCTAGGGGTTGTGTGGGGGTTGGGGTAAGTAACAACTGAACACATTTTCTTCATGTCTAGGCAAACCCTTAAAATAATAAGCCTGGAATGATTCATGTAAGTTTGGAATAATGACTAGAAATGCTTGTCTAACATTAAAAGTGTACGGAAAATATACACTTTCTATGGCTAAGGTGAAAAAGAGACACATAGACACTTTCCATTTTGGAAAATAAATCTGACCAGTCAACGCTCTAAACCCTCTTTCCTCACATACCTCACATAATGCAAAAGCACAGGAGACGACATGTGATGTGGGAGGGACATGTCTCATATTTACATCACTAAGATTAATATTCATGAGTAACATTTCTGTCTTTTTTCCTTTTATTCATTGAGAAGGAGGGGCATTGTTTCTAAAAGACCAATAAGCTGAGGGATGTGAGTCACCGCGCTTTTGCCCTGATAAAGTTTCGTACTTCCCACACTGCTGGATACGACTTTATCCAAGCCATGTAATTTTAGGTCTTTACCAAAGGCTTTATATTTGCCTTCTGTTGCTGGCAAAAAAAAACACACACTGTTCTTAGGGTTGTTCACTTTTGTCTCCACTTCAGACTAAACTTCACATTACTTTGGTGATCTTTATTTTGTGTCTTAAAACATACTACACAGCATTACTAAACAAGCTCCAGATAAAGTTTAAAGTGAAGCTCAAAGTGGGTTTTCCAGATGTGTAATGATATACTGCACTAAATCTGCCCTTTGCCAGAGAAAGAGTGAGAGAAAATAAAAGAGGGGGTGGGAGGTAGAAAAAGGAAGAGAGACAAGAAACAGAGAGAGAGAGAGAGAGAGAGACAGAGAGAGAGAGAGAGAGAGAGAGAGAGAGAGGTCCTAGACAGCTGGACTCATTTAAACTATTCCTCATGTGCTGCTCTATGGAAAAGATTTCTACATCCAGAGAGCCTTTAACCATTTAATGGCCGACCTCTGATTAGGCCTCAGGCTGTGAAGATTTTATCACAACAATAATTAAATCTCAATATGGTTTTATTATTACAGGGCATTGTGTGTGACGGGGGAGTTAGGATGACCTGTTAAAGAGAGTAAACACTGCAGGAAAGGTTTGGGATATTAAAAGGTACACATAATAAAAGATTTTTGTTACAAATCATTTTGAAAAAAAATAGCATGTCATTCCATAATACAAGGACAATTCAAGTCAAACCAGGACTTTCGACTGCGCAGGATAAAAGATCACAGTGATGAGAGTAAAAACTCCCTTCATTTCTCTATATAACCCCCTTCTGCACTAATGCATTCATCCCAGTGTTTCACTAGTGCTTCGATACCATTAAGGTAGAAAGTTTTCTTAGCACACAGGGGCCATGATTGGACTGTCTTCTTCTGAAACGCTGGCCTGCCAGGAACTCCTTTAATGGCCCAAACATGTGGAAATGAGTTTGATCAAGGTCAGGACTGTATGGAGAATGTTCATGGGAACGACTGCATTATGGGCTCCGAGCTACCTCGGCTTGGATCTTCTTTAAAAAGTTTTTGCCATTTAAATGTTTTCCTGCAGCTAAGTGTCTCATCACCATACAGTGCTTGAAGTCTTTTGTAATGGTCTATAGGTTTTATGACTGAATTCACTAGAAAGTTCATCACAAGTCCTTGTTTGTGAGAAAATTATGCTCCTTGTTAATCTTGGGCTTTAAACATTTTTTTTTTTTTTTTTTTTCAAAAGAATTTGTAAATTAGTCGTGTAAACAGGAGTGCATAACTTACAGCTTATACTTGGAGACAACGAAATCTCCAGGAAGACTTAAGCTATAAATATAACTTTACATTGTATTCCTTTAGGCAAAGCTCCTCAGCTCCTGAGCTCAGCTTAATGTGCGTGGAGCATTTCACATGGTTTCCCTGTGTTCCTCTGGCTTTCATCTCCCATTAAAATGGGTAGGTGGATTGGTTCCGCAAAATAGGTGGACTGCTTTGTCTGTGCTAAATGTCTCACTGCTGTGAATGTGTGGACATGATGCTCTGTGATGAACTGCCCATCCTATCTGGGGTGTTCTGCCAGGATATGTTCTTGGTCCATATTATGTTTACATTTACATTTAGTCATTTGGGACATGCTCTTATCCAGAGCGATTTACAAAACTGCTGTGCTGTGAATTTTTTTTTTTTTTTGGTGGGGGGGTCTTTAGTCATCGCTTAAAGATTTCTAGTGACTCGGCTGTACGGACATCTAGAGGAGGTCCATTCCACCACCCAGGTGCCAGAACAGAAAACAGTTTAGGTGTTTATGTCTTCCTCGATTTCTAAGAGATGGTGGAACCAGTCGAGCGGTGGTGGAGGATTGGAGGGAACATGGGAATGTAATTCATCCTCAGTAACCAACTTTTCCTGGTTTCCTGGAAATAATAATATCATCATGAAAAAAAATAGGCAAGAATGTCAATTAAGCATTTAAAAATTTTAAGATGTATCATATACTTCTTTAACCATCATT
>JAQQZT010000023.1:26002580-26034072 GCA_030068275.1 Clarias platycephalus
ATACTGTTTAAGTCCGACAATCCCTCATTTAATTTTGTTAGCATAGCATAGTGTTGCTTTTCCCAGGCTAACCATCTAATGCTAGCAATGGCAGGGCAATCTGTGACGCTTAAGGGGGTACTTCAGCTTAAATAGCAGATAGCTATTTTATAGCTAAAATAGCAGGATCTGCCCAATGGAAACCCGAAGAAACACTGATCCAAATTCGTACAATAGAAAATCTTTTTTAACAATTTATTTCCATTAAAAAAAAAATAATATGATGTACAGTGAATGTTTTAGTGTCTAATCTATGAAGTATCTGCATCTATAGGGAACATTAGCCAATGTATAAAAATGTGTGATAAAATTCATACTCAATGAAGCTATCTATATAAGTCACATTGCATAATTTATTAATTTGCCTAAGATGCAAGATTTTCTGTCTGCACAGGGAGGCTTTACTAAATCTACAGTAATCCATGTCAAAATGTTGCCATTTCCTAAACCTAAGTTCAAATTTCATACTCTGTGGTCAGAACTGTTGCTTTTTGCCAAGCAACCCAGTAGCCATGAAAATGTATTATATGTTAGGTCTTTGCTCTAAAACCACGTCCAGAGGTATCCACTAATTTGTCGCACTGTGTATTCTAGTGACATTGTGTGGAGATATTTTTGTGCCTTTTATTATGCGTTTGCTGACCAAGCCGTGAGTCATGTGGATGCTGAAAAAAAAGCTAACTATGTGTTAGGCAGTATGTGATGGTCCCTCCCTGCTCAGAGATTCTCTTCTCTTGTGGCACAAATGTATCCTCTGTTGCAGGTTAAATATTACAAAAAGATCCTAATGCAAAAAAGGGAAAAGTATTTAGCTTTTATCATACCATGCATTAGGAAGTAAGATGGACCTTCTGATCCCAGTTTCCAAATTCACCCATGTTTGTTGAGTGATTTTTATGGAAGCTGCTCCCCTCCTCCATCCTCAGGGTAAAAGCTCTGGAAGCCCCACCTACACATTTTGCATGACTCTAGAACAGTGGAAATGAAATGGCCGGCAGATGTGCAAGTCACACTCTCCAGACTGAGAGCTGAATCATTTCAAGTGCATAAAGAAAACGAGCTCTCCTTAAATTGCTGCAGTTACTAGTTTTGCTGAAAGTGTCTTAACATCTAAGAGAGTTTATTTAAACATATAGTAATGTGCAAAAGTCTTGGCCCACCACTCATTTCTTCACATTTTGCTCTCAAAGACCCAGACTTTATTGTATTTTTAATGTGGTCTTGAATAGTTTTAGAAGCTTCCTGAAGGTTTTTGACTCTCATGTTCAGTCCAGTCCCAGTTCCTGAGCAGTTTCAGATTAATCTTTTTGTTTGTTAAGACACAGTGAAATATGAATCATTCAAGCATAAAATCTAACTTAAGGCATGAATCAGTGAGATAAAGGTGCAGATGATCAGGCCAGTGATTAGTACAGTATACTGGAGATGCTCCACTGGAGGTTGAGTGGTTGGAACCGACGAGAGGGAAAATGAATTTGCTGCTAATGTTGTTACTTAAACAACCAATTTTTTAATTGTTAGGCAAAGTTGTTTTTTCCTATTTCGTTAATTTTATCATGATTTAATCTAATTTGATTTAATATGAAGAAATGAGGGGTGGTTCAAGACTTTTGCACAGTCCTGTAAATCATTCTGTGACTTTAAAGGGAATGCCAGTGGTCATTACACACTGATATGTGCTCAGACCTGTTGCTTCAAGTGGCAAATTCTTTTCAGGAGATGTCTAAAAGCAAGAAAAATAATGAGGCTACTCAGTTTTACATTATTGAATGCAGTAAAGAATAGGACTAATCGATTTCTTTTAAAACACAAATCAAGTATATTCAGAGACAGAAATGTTCAAGTCCGATTTGGTTCCCTCTTCTCTTTCTGTCTGTCATATGGAAAGTTCATTACCACAGAGTCCAGAGTTAGGAAAAAAAGGATATCTGGCCAGAGAATAGCCTGTAATTTAGAAACCTCAGTCTGCTCTCAGTCTCTCTCTCTCTCTCTCTCTCTCTCTCTCCCTACCTTTCACTGTGTGTGTTACACGTGTGTGTGTGTCCTCACCTCAGTCAGTGAAATGAGTATGTTATGAGGAGCTCCTCCTATGTAATGACCCTCTTTGTACTGCAACAGACAATATACCCCGAATGCCACGGCAGCGAACAGCCCACACGCTTTCCCTGCATCCTGCCTGTTGGCTACTCAACCCTGTTTCAAGGCAATCACATTGTAGCCTCACTGTATTCATTAATGTGACACATCAACAGTTTGAGATTATACCATGTGAACAGCACAACAATGACATTTTCCTTTTTTTAAAGTAAGTCATTATATTATAAAGTATTTTGTTTAACCCTTTAATGGTTATTAGTCAGTTATTCATCTTAAAACTGATTATTTAGTGCCTAATATAAAAATTTTTTTAATGATGGTAAAGGTTGTGGTTTTGAACATGGTGTATGTACAGTGGTAGCCAAAAGTACTGAGACAACATATGCCATGCGTTATACTGTAGTTCTCCCTGTGCACAAAATTGGTGATTCCACCTTTTAGTTCGAGCCTATCTGGCTGAAAAGTTGTGCTAATTAGAATCACAGTGGCCTAGTGGTTAGCACACCTCCAGGCTCCAAGTTTTGATTCCTTCCTCGCCCCGTGCTTTCCTCTTTGCTCTCAGTCCAAAGACATGTAGACTAGGCTACTTGGTGATTCCAAATTCCCAGTAATGTATGAGTTTGTGTGCTTTGCCCTGCAATGGATTGGCAATGGACAGGGATGCATGGCCTCGCCTCATGCCCCGAGTCCCCTGAGATAGGTTCCAGGCTTCCCGTGAGCATACAAACCTCCACAAAGACAGTAAACTGAGCTTATTATTAAACCAATATGCCAAACTCAGGTTACTGTCTTTGTGCAGTTTGCCCATGCATGCTGGTTTCCTCATGCATGCTGGTTGTCCTGTATCTTCCCACTTTCTAACAAAGGATGCATGTACTGTAGGTGAATTGGCTTTTGTAAATTGCATTCATACTTAAAGGCGGCTATGGCCTGTTTATTAATTAAAGTTCAATCAAGTTCATTCTTTTCATTTTCCCTTGTTAACAATTTTTTTTTTTTTTTAGCTTATTGTCATATGGGATTTTTAAACGTTGATACTCCATTCAATATACTGTATAATAAATTGGTAGGTTGTGAGTTCAATCCCACTGCCAGAATTCCCATGTAAGCTGTTTTTTTATTAAATAAACAAATGCTTATGTATATTAAATCCATATCATAATTATACTTACCAACCTTGAGATCTTGCATTTTCCATGATGGCACATTTTCCCATCAGAACGCAGCCTGAAGAATTCAGTAACTATGCTCTTCACATCTTGATGTTCTGCCAGTGGTGCAACCTGGTTCTATTCCTACCAACTGGCGATGCTTTGTTTGGGTGCATCCTGTAAGGAGTCAGGATTTTTTGCTAAACAGTTGTTTGCTAAAAAGAAGTGATGACTCTGCTTGTTCACACAGATTGCAGTTCATTGTCAATTATGATGACCGGATCGAAGTCTTTGCATTTTGAGATTTGCTTAATTTGCACAGTAGGCCAAGAATCAGTATACTGTATGTTGTGTAGCATTGGTGTAGCTAATATTGCAGTGTAGTAGCTCATGTAGCTTTGTCGTTCATTCTCTTAAAACTAACATTTTGGAGGTTTTAGCGTTTTTACATCAAGAAATAAATTAAGAAATATTGCAGATACAAACATGCCTGCCTATATACACAATTTTGGATATGTCATCTTTTTGTCACTAACAGCATTAGGGTGATAATATGGCTACCTCGCAGCTCCAAGGTAACCAAGTTTTTTATGTTCTCCTGGTGTCCATGTGGGGTTTCCAAAACTTCCAAAAACTTGCCAGTTTGTGGACTGGCTACAGTAAATTGTTCCTACTGTAGGTGTGAATGTATGTATTATGGTGCCATGTAACAAAGTGGAAGACATCTTTACACTCGTACCCTGACCAGGATAAAATACTTACTGGTGTAAGTATTTACACACTAATGAATAAATGACACAACTACATTACATCACTCTTGGACTAAGCTATGTAGGTTCTAAAAAGAATTAAAAATGCTGACAATTTACAGATATTAGGCCAATATAAACACAAATTGTATTAGCACACATTATCAGGTGGTCTGTCCATACAAAACTGCTTTTTTTTTTTCCTTGTGTGATTGTACTAATAGCCTACATCTAACACAATAATGTAAACCTCCTGGGAAAACCTATTATGGAAACCCTTTTTTTTTTTTTTTTTTACAGCAAAGAGTGTATTTGTCTTGTAGTTGTACCATGTGTATGTGACTACATTAGAAGCTTGTTGTGAAAGTAACACCTGTATGAGATTCCAGAAATGATTCTGTTGGATCAGGTTGGCAGGTGTAATGTACATAAACACCCACATTAAATGCATGTCCCAGAGAAATCAGATACATTTTACCCGGGTACAGCATGAGGTTGTACCCCACCAAGTAAACAGTCGAGCACATCTGGAACACAGCAACATGCAGCACTGGAAAAACACTCTGAAGACCAAAGAGAGCTATGAAGCTATGACACGAAAAAGGGTATCTCTTTTTGTTCTGTAACCTTAAAATTGTGTTTCTTTCCCCGGTGTTTTCATATTTGCTTTTAATATTCATTTGCCTAATACAGTGGCAGTGGTAGCTCTAAGGGCTAAGGCACTGAGTTACTAATCAGAAGGTTGGCAGGTCAAGTCCCAGCTCCACCAGGTTGCCATTGTTGGGCCCTTAAACAAGGCCCTAACCCGATCTGCTCCAGGGGCGCTGTATTACGGCTGACCCTGAGCTCTGACCTCAGTTACCCTGGGATATCCTAATTTTACTGTTCAGTAATGTATATGAGACAAATAAAGGTAACTATTGAGTTAATACCGTATGTCAATATGCAATTTCATTTTGTATTAATAAACAGATCATATTATGGACAAATGCAGCTTCTTCCTCTAGATTAGATGGAGATATTCTTCAGTGTATTGACCTAAAAGCAGAAACAGAAGGGCCTTTACCATATTGTAGTTTTTTCAAGTTTATTTTGACTGTTACAAAGACTCATTCCATTGGATGTAAAATAAATATTTCTGACACATTTACTGTTTATTGGAGCATATAGCAAAATGAACGCATGAACATCGCCAGGGATAAGGTTATTGAATAGATAAATAAATAATCATCACCTTCAAAATAATTAGACTAGAGCGTTCAGTGGTGATGTAAAATTTTATCTATTATGTATTTAAATGGCTAGCATCATCACTAAGATCAAACAGAGTGGCTGAACATGCACATTGAATATACTGTACCAGCACCAGTGTATTCTATCACCACAGTATCCCAGAAGCATCCCTGAGACATGACCATGAGTCCCACTGTTAGGAGAACTGTGCTAATATATATATTTTTTTAAATAAGCATTCATATATTAATTATAAATCCATAATATCAACCCATGTAATTCACAGTTATAACCAACTAACTTTGAAATGTTTAAATATAATCTAACTCAACAAAAAGTCAAACATCAGCATTCAAACATCCCATTTTCAAGGCATTCATCCCTTAAATTAGTGTTTTGCAGCATCTTTGTTTTGGAATCAGGTTCTTAAAATGATGTTTTGTGCTGTGTTTTT
Source organism: Clarias platycephalus (assembly GCA_030068275.1). Classification (NCBI taxonomy): domain Eukaryota; kingdom Metazoa; phylum Chordata; class Actinopteri; order Siluriformes; family Clariidae; genus Clarias; species Clarias platycephalus. Next base: position 26,008,304 of record JAQQZT010000023.1, read on the forward strand.
CTCTGTATTTTAATTATACTTTGGACATGCACCTCCTGAAGACTCATAATGTTCATTGGACAAAGACATGCACTAAACTTTTCATAATGTCATTTAGTGCGTTACGAAGCTTTACATTCACATTTTCGTGGAGGTAAAGTAACTGTTACTAAAGCGAAGGTGGTTCATGTCTGACTCCAATGCAGCTCCTCCTGCGTGCAGATTTTCGTAGAACATGCTGCACAGCTCAGCTCCTTGGCCATCTTTGAAACACATTTCCTCTTACATGCTCCTCCCATTCAATGCTTTCCTCGCTTTGACTTCAGCACAGTTGTCTGGATATTCCAGCAGTGACTAATATTTTACTGGCACAGCTCCTAAAAGTCCTTTGAAAAAAGAATGGCAGGAGACGCCATGTTGATAAAGCTTGTTTCACACCAGGTTTACTTAAATAAGCCTAGAAATCTGTATACCTATAGATGACAATACATGTTTATAGTGTATGATAAAAATGCTGAGGGGGATATTGCTTTAGTACTTTACTGTTATCTAATTTATCATTATTCAAGTAATAGATTTTAAAGTATTAACATTTGTGAGGACCCTAGGAAATGTTATGTTTTAAATAAAACATATGAAAATATATATGCAAGATCTAATTTCCTGTGTACATCATCTAATTTTAAGGTTAGCCAAAGAAAAGTTGGGAAGTGTGTGCGTGTGTTCTCCTGCACATGCTGGGTTAGTAAGGGAGTTAAACATGCCTAGTCCATGAACGTCCCATACAATTAACCAATGAAACAGTTGGAGGGCTGTTACAGTACTCAGTAGTTCATTAAAGCAGCTTCACAGTAAACATGGCTGCATAGTCACTGCAGGGGGATGCTTTTTCTCTGCACATTGTAGGCCCTAAAGAGAGAATGTTAAGAACTAAATGTACGTCTCCTGAAACAAGCCAGGGAACCATGGATATTATGCAGTGTAAGCAGTGATTATAACACTCGCTTGTGAAACATCATCCCACCTGAAAATGGGAAAAGTAGTTTAAAAGGTTTTTTTTTTTGCATTTTGCATTTTTAGTAATGTGGCATGATGTAGGCTACTGAAATCTAATGCATGTGCAGTTCTAAACGTCGGTAGGAAGAATGTAGAGTCTGTAAATGCAGTTTGTCTATGGCATTCTGTGATAAGGGAAAAAAAACAAAAAGCTGATTTTCGAATATTTTGGAAAACATTTCTAAATCTGCTATTTTCAATTGAAATTATTATAAAAATGATTATTCAATGATAGTATAGATTCAGTTAAAAGTTGAGAAGATGCTTGTGAGTTCCTGCAGCTCTGCTTTGTACAGAGTAAGTGGTGAAGCTTGACTGTGGACATGTCTGGTCCTGTGGCCTGCTTGGAGCTGTGTGCTGAAACTGGATCTCCCTCACCTGCCTTTAGTCTTTAAAGCAAACTTCTTTAGCTGCATGACCTTAACCTATAGGCTAAGTAAAATCCCCAGTGCAATGCTTGGTGACCTCCTGAAGAAATTACTTCTTTTTTAAATGAGCTCAGGACACACCTGAGCCAGGGACAAATCAACTCTTTAACCTGGCACAAGTGTATTAGGAAGTGGAAGTTGTGAAAAAATGTGAACTGGGGGGGTTTCCCCAGACATTACAATTGAGAAGATATTTGAGGAGAAGTTGTGAAGTTGAGAAGGTTGGGGACGAAGGAAACACTGGATTATTTAAAAATAATAAATAAATAAATACATAAACACACACAAACAGTTAACGTATAGAGCGCAAACGTACTCAGACACAATCGACCTTAACGAACATGACCACAAAGATTCCGCACGAGCTTCTCCGGGTTGCACCGCATCTGCCTGCTGCACCGCATCTGGTCCGCGCGCGCCTCAAAGCTCCAAAAGCGCTGCGTAAAAGCGCGCATCTCACGTACCACCGACCACCCTGACCTGTCCTGAGCACACGGCAACAGCAGCAGCCCTAGTCTACAAACCCCTGCAGAGCTACGCCTCAAATACGCCTAGACCCGCAATAAGAAGCCTGGGACAAAAAAAAAAACGCACACGGGTTTCGGATCCCGTCTGTGTCCACGTCCTCAAAAGAATGGATCTAATTAAAACGTTGCACTCGTCATCACGGATAGAAAGTTGCCAAAGTTGGCGGGGAGTGGGACGGGACCAGGGGAGGTCACGTGACCCACTCGGGCCGTTCACAACCCAGGAGCTCTCTAGAGTTGCACACACCCGATTGGTCCAGCGGTGGCTCTCCGACGCGCAGTCATAGGAACCTCCTGCCGTATAAATAGGGCTGATAGGACTTTGTTATTCCAGCATCACGGCAGCAGGTTCCCACTAAGTTTGGAGTTTAAGTTTCCGCGGCTGTATGTCTGCTTGAAGAGGTGAAAAAAAAACCAGGCACCGCGGCACAAGGAGTCTGCATGTCGGACTAGACATGCTCAGCTTTGTGGATACCCGGATTCTGTTGCTGCTTGCAGTGACATCGTACCTAGCGTCATGTCAATGTAAGTTTCAAATGTGCTTCTTCTGTTTTTTTCTTTGTTTTTTTCTTCTGGTGTGTCTTCCTAAGGACCGTTAAACCTCATGTATTCCTTTGATGACTTGAGGATTCTTTTGGCTGCCTGAGGCCACTGTACTCGGAGTTGACCTGAAGAACAGCTGTCCACATTGGCTTTTAAAAAAGAGAGAGAGAAAGAAATAAAGAAAATAAAGGATTCTTGTGCGTTTAAAGGATGCTTCGTGATTTGACCGTGGATATTTTCATCTTTTGAGTTTGCAAATGAAGATCAGTCACTTGACCGCAAACCATAGCCGAGTAACCTGCGTGTAACAGAATTTGCTTAAGGCAATGCAATTATAGGGTTTTTTAAACAGACTTTAGTTTGGGCGTTGCAAGTTGTGTTTTTTTTTTTTTTTCCAGGGTCCTGTAGTATATGATGTTTTATTATAAGGATAGGAAACATACTCACACGCGACCCCTGCTGGACGAATTATGTCACCGCAGATTCTGGAAATTAGATATTCAGGCTATTTCTTCTTATTTTACCTGCAATAAGGACGCTGTTTAGTTTCCTATAAAATAACAGAATAGCAAACAAAATAGCAGAATAAAAAAATAATGTTCGTTAATAAAAAAAAAAGTAATTTATAATTAAAGTAATTAAAAGTAATAAATAAAACTTTTTTCTAACAATTCCAACCCAGAATGATTTTTTTTTTAAATAATAAATTTTTATTCAATTTGTGTACGTATAAAATGACGTTATAACACGTGCTCATCTTTGTTTAACTATCTTGAGGATACATTTTTTGTAACGTGTCCAGATGCGCCATCTAGTGGAGATTCTGTGATATAACGGCGCCGCCCTAAAGCGCACCCTGCTATTACACTGCGCCACCTCTAGTAGGCATTAGGAATGATGCGAGGCGGGCCGGAGCAGGGGTACGGGGGCGTTAGCTCCGCCCACAAGACCACTCATCAATCAGGTTGACTGAATGACCCAAACAGCTGTACAATTTATCCAGAAAACCTAAACAAACCAACAGGAGTTGTGACGTAGCATACATGAGTTTCAGAACTGATTTCTCTCTATCCACTTTTTAATTCGAACTGCATTATCTTTTAGGTATTTCCACAGTTTCATGTCATTGTGTACAATATTATTATTACTATTACAATACTATTATTATTATTATTATTATTATTATTATTAGGAACAATAACAACTATAATATTAATAATAATATAGACAATTTAAGAAAAGCATGTTATTAAAAGAAACAATCCTACAGTATTATTATTATTTATTATTATTATTATTATTATTGGCATTGTGGTTTCCTCTTTACATTCTAAAGAATGATCTCCACTTTACATCGTTATGGTGCATCATTGAAATTAAAAATACCTGCTATTCAGGAAAGCTCTTAATTCCTACTTGTTCTTATTGCAAAAAAAATCAAAGCAATTTAATCCCTAAATGGCTAACCAATATAACCATGGGCCTATGCAATAGTCCTCAAATGACTCTATATAAATAGTTTAAAGCTTGAAGATCTAGTACAGCACAAGTATTTAATAAGTCGCAATGAGTGGAAAAATACAGTGGAAAAGGGACACATCTTGTTGACACATTATAATCATATTTAGCATTGAACATTTAAGACCAAAAGGTTTTGGTTTCCAAGATGATTATTAAAGCATATTTCATAATATTGTCTAATACTAGTAATAGTGTATATTAATAGTGCACATTTGTCTATAGTAAATTTTTGTTTCTAACTGATTATTTCTCTCTCTTCCCCACCCTCTTAATCTCCATGTCTTGACCTGACGTGTATCATCAAAGCGGTCAGTACACTTTCATGCAATTATTCTATAGAAGTGCAATAAAAATTCTTACCCTTGAATGTTTCCATATTGAGTGATATTCAGTGAACAGATCCATGCCAGACTCATGTGCCACAGTATTATGTGTTATCGAGAGATTTCGGCAGTGCTGGGTTTTTTTTTTTTTTTACTCTTTCCTGTCAAAAAGTGGCCGAAAGTCCCATTGGCTAATGGAAATGTCAGTGAAATCAGAAACCACTCACATCTTCTGGGCAGGCTGCTCTGGTACAATGAAGCCCTTTTAGATACCTGTCTGAAGGGAATGTCTTTAAACGGAATCAACATGGCCTAGAAATTCCTAACCCAAGTACTGCTACACAACAGGGCCTTCAATTGACTATCATTTGTTTGAGATTATGGCAGATTGTTCACTGAAATAACACTTAACATTTTTACATAACAATATATAATACCAGTTTGTCTGTACTGCTAGTAGACGTATAAATGAGTAATTGATGCTCATTAAGGAACAAATTTATTAAGTCATGTTTAATCTAAATGAGGCCTTCGCACTCCTTAAAGCATCTTTGCTCATTATACATTACATGATGCACAAATCTCGAATGACTACTGTCATTGTTAATCCCGTGCTGTTTTATCCTAACCAATACTAGAGCATGTGGAAAGTTTGTGAATATGCATGCTTTACTCAGAGCTTTGTGAGATGAGATAATGCAATTCTACTCATTAAATGACACAAACATAAAAAAGATGGAATAAATAAATCTTGCAGTTATTTATTTCCCTTTTTGTCTAGGCTTATCGTAAGGTGAGCATGCACTGTTATGGTCATTGTGATGTATGTAGCATGCGGAATGTGTGAACTGAGATCCTGCTTCTATAACTCGTTAATTATGATCAAGCTTAACACGGTATCGAATCTCTGAATTCAGTTCACACATCCTCACAAAAAGCCTTAAAGCTAGTACACAATGAATGCCATATTCAGTGAAAGCCAATCGACTTCTGCTCATACATATAATGAAAGCCTGATTACAGACCATCGCAGTTGGTGAATTATATATATATATGCATTTCTATTAATAGAGCCCAAGGGGAGATAAAGGACCTAGAGGTGACAGGGTAAGTCAGAAACTATGACTCATCAATATCTATAATAGTTTTATTAGGTGTATTACAGCAAAGTGCTGACTACGTAACCTTGTAGAAACCGTAGGGCATGATCGACACAAGAAATCATTCTTTCCATAAATCATAATGCAACATAATAACCCTGAAGAATCCATAATTCTTATAATTTTAATGATTACATTAGTCTTGTACTAAGAAATCACTGATCAGGTCTTCTCTGCTTCTGCAACCATAGAACCTTTCAAACAACAGAACTATATCACTCACAAACAGTATTATTACACTTGTACTACATTTATTAAGAAGCTCAAACAAAAGTTCTGGTTAGAGTCAGCACTGAGTTCCAGGTTGAGCAGTTATTTTCTACGTTTAGACGCTAATATTCCTTTTTCTCTACCAGGGTCCTAAAGGGCCTGATGGCAAACCTGGCAAACCTGGACTTCCTGGGCCTGCCGGCCCTCCTGGCCCCCCTGGTCTTAGTGGAGTAAGTTTACAAATCATCATTTGACAATTTAACTTGTTTCAAAGGTTTTTGATTAGAGGTTAGATCTGTAGTGATTTTGAAAATATTTTGATCCCAATGTCCTATTGACCTGTTATGTCTGCCAAGGATGATTACCTATTAACCTTTTGACCTAATGACCTTTGAACTTTAATCACTGTTTGAGTTTATAATATGAGTTATGCTTATATTATGCTTTTTGCAACATTTAATAATGCAATTTGTATTGATTCTTATTATTTATGCTATTATTATGTTCATTTGTACTAATTTGTCTCCTTTTTTAAACAGAACTTTGCTGCTCAGTATGATGGCTCTAAAGGACCTGACCCTGGCCCTGGACCTATGGTTAGTGCCAAAAGTTCAACCTGGAAAACCACAACACAATTAACCATAGCTTGTATAGATAACACATGAAAATAAAATGAATACCCATGCATGACTTCTGTGATTTGTATTCTGATGTTTAGGGTTTGATGGGACCTCGAGGCCCTAGTGGACCACCTGGTTCCCCTGTAAGTACAGTTCCTAAAATCTGTAGACATAAAAGTAGATTTTATACTTTGTTATACAACATTTTTGATGCTTAAAATGTGTTTGTTTTAATACATAGGGACCTCAGGGACTCCAAGGACATGCTGGCGAGCCTGGAGAGCCTGGACAGGCTGTAAGGAAACTAGTTAATACCCAGTTTAATAACAAATGGCACAAAGCAGACTTGAGTTTTAATTATTTATCACTTTTCTCTTATGATAGGGACCAGTTGGACCTCGTGGACCCCCTGGACCTCCTGGCAAGTCTGGTGATGATGTGAGTGAAATCAATTAAAGAAAATTACTTTCTCAGCTTTTACCGATCGGGCATCTGATAACATTGTTTGTAACTTTTATTCAGGGTAACAACGGTAGACCTGGACAACCTGGAGACAGAGGTGTATCTGGCCCCCAGGTAAGCAATTAATTTGCATGTGTCAAGTACACTTGTTCTACAAAAGTCAAACCAGTTTACCTTGCTTCAACTTAACTTTTCATTTCTATAACTCTTAAACATACATATATATATTTACCGGTCTGACACCATCAAGTTGACATAGGATGACAAAACTCCATGTATATAGTTGCTTAGCTCTTACAATCAGTATACATAAACCTCAGAATATTTTGCATTCTGTGAAATAAGCCTTTTAAACGATATCTAAAGAAATAAAGCTCATATTGTTAAAATACAGGTATAAAAGCATTCACGAATATTTTATTATTTTACCTTTTACAGGGTGCTCGTGGTTTCCCAGGAACTCCTGGACTTCCAGGCATGAAGGGACACAGAGTGAGTAACGTGGAAGAATAAGAATATTTCAAATACTTTGTTATATATCTGATATTTATCTAATTCTGGAAAACTCATTAGTATTTATTTACAAAGAATGTACTATGCTATATTTACATATGGATATTCAGTATGCTCCTTTAGATTTACTATATTTTACGAAACAATTTTAATATATAAATTTTCAGTTGGATGCTTCTCTATAGCAATTAAATTGTTTTCTCTGTCCTAGGGCTACAATGGTCTTGATGGGCGTAAAGGAGAGCCTGGTGAGACCGGATCCAAGGTAAAATTAGAAATAAACTGATCCTTCAGCCAACACAAAAAGATTCTGTTTAGATTAACAAATCTACAATACTAGTGTCATTGTATAAGCAATGACCTTAATCGTCTTATCTAGTTACTTAGGTTAAAGCACATAACCTACAGTAACTTCAGTAAAACCAAAAGTAAAGCAAAACAATCTTCTTTACATCTCCAAAGCTATCAACTATGCCCTTCTTTGTTTCTTTTACAGATGGCCTTTAATCCTTATACATTTTGAGTAAATCCCACATGTGCTATCTTATCTGTTTTAGGGTGAGAACGGTGGTCATGGCTCAAATGGAACCCCTGGACAAAGAGTAGGTTATGACTTATCTTTTATATAAATCTTGTAGAAAAACATGAACAAGTTTTAAAATGAAATAATCCTCACAATAAACACTTGTTTGTACAGGGTGCACGTGGTCTGCCTGGTGAGAGAGGTCGTGCTGGTCCTGGTGGTCCAGCTGGTGCCCGAGGTGCTGATGGAAACACTGGTGCTTCTGGTTCCGCTGTGAGTATTTGAACTCGAACCCCCTCGTCTCCCAGACTTTATTTTCAATTTTTTATTTTCAATAAAGTCTAATCAAGTCTTGAATCAAGTCTTTCAAGTCTAATACTATTTTGTTTGTAACCTTCCTTTTCAGGGTCCAGTTGGATCTGCTGGCCCTCCAGGTTTCCCTGGTGCCCCTGGACCTAAAGTACGTGACTTTCTTTTGTTTCAACCTGAGAAATAGTATACATTTAAAAGTGTGAAAAATGTGTTTGGATTTTAAATGAACTGCTTGCATGTCTGTATTATATACAGTATGCTTACTTAGATTAGCACCTGTATTATTGTAAGAACAGTTAAGCATCAACTTGCCTAATAAGCTCTTTCTCTGACTTCATCATTAATTTACAGGGAGAGATTGGACCTGCTGGTCCCACCGGCTCAAATGGAGCTCAAGGACAGAGAGGAGAGCCTGGACCAAATGGTGTCGCTGGCCCAGTTGGTCCTGCTGTAAGTATGCTTAATAGTTAAATTTAAGCAATGTGTTAAAATCAGAGAAATGGACTGACGTCTTAATTTTTCCCTTTTGTAGGGTAACCCTGGTGCTAATGGCCTGAATGGTGCTAAGGGAGCTTCTGTAAGTATCCAGTGAGACTATATGATTGAATGAATGACAGTAGAGTCTAATTGGGGGTGAAATGCTACAATGCAAGGCAAGATAGGGCAAGTTTATTTGAACAGCACATTAAACACACATTAACAAGCTTGTATTCTTCAAGCAGTATGGAAATACTATAGGCTTTTCAGCCAGTCAAAGAAAATCAGCACAAAATCATAAGTTCCTGTTTCCTACAGTAGGTTTGTAAGACTTTCACAAATATTCAACCACATTTTCAGTTTACAGCTTTTAAAGAGTTGGGAAATGGAAAAAAGGTGAAATTGTAGACCATCTGGGAGACCCAGTGATTGATTTGGGAAACATGATCCAACAGAAACATGCAGTATATAAATCAGACTAGATCAGGACTGTCACATTCATTAACAGCCTATTTGTAACTTATATGCTTCTGTAGTGCCATGTTTCAGGAATCATTTTACTCCCTCTCATCTCTCATATATATGAAATGCAATTAGTTTGTGTGATTTCCCGTAAGCCTATGTCTTCCTTTAAACCCAATTTGAATATATTACATGATCATATTTAATATCTAATCAAGATTTAAAGCAATGACAAAGGCAGTAACAAACAAATTACAAGAAAATGGCCATTAGGTTTCATTTGAAATCATTGTTTTAGGGGCAAAGTAAATTACAATTAATAATGTTTGACAGCTGCATAATGTGCTTAAAATAGTTGACTCGGAAAAAAAATCAAGTGTTCTGCATCCATCTTATATTTATAGTAGTGTCCTGCTACAAACTAAAAATCGGTTTTAGGATATACTATATGGGTTACGATAAACACTACTGTACAGGACAATTTTCAAATATTAGAACAATTTTAATCCCCCAAGAACCGCTGAGGAATGAATTTTTTTAAGAATACATTTATATATTGTACGATTATTATAATAATGCGATTTTTTTTTTAATCCGATCAATGTTGGAATTAATTTATTATAATGTGCATTTATTTGCCATCTTTAAACTCTCTGGTTGATCTTGCAGGGTCCCGCTGGAGTTGCTGGTACCCCTGGTTTCCCCGGACCAAGAGGAGGCCCTGGCCCTCAGGGACCTTCTGGAGCTGCTGGCCCCAGAGGCCTTTCTGTGAGTTCCACTTAACCAGACCCTGATAACAAAACTATTATCAAAACTATGTATATTGTTTATGTGTCAGAACAGTCCTGAAGGATCTTTTCATTACTTCTGCCTATTAGGGTGACCCTGGAATTGCTGGAGTGAAGGGAGATAGCGGTGGCAAGGGTGAGCCTGTAAGTATAATTATAACAAGTAGTTTTATTGTTAAGCATGTGATATATATTCATGGTTGATGTGTTTTACTTAACTTGTGCTTGTTGTGTGCAGGGTAACATTGGCCCTCAAGGTCCCACTGGTGCTTCTGGCGATGAGGGCAAGAGAGGCCCAACTGGTGAGCAGGGAGCATCTGGACCTGTTGGTCTGCGTGGACCCAGAGTGAGTAATATTATTATATAATATTATAGTTAAATAATTATGTATCTTATATGAGTACCAATTTCATATGTATTTGCTGGAGTCTGTTATTTCTGATATTACATCGTTCTGTGTTTCAACAATGTCTATCCTTTTTCTGTTTAGGGAGCTGCTGGAACTCGTGGTCTTCCTGGTCTGGCTGGTAGAGGAGGACCAATGGTTAGGAAATTATCCTACTATTATAAATACATACTTAATGCCTGCTTGTTACGTTTGAGAAAATATGCTAAAACAGTTCCGTTCCACTCAACATATAGTTAAACATATTTGTAATGAAGGCCTCCATTATTACCTGCTGTAATATTTAAATGAAAAACATCGCAATTTCACGGGCAAATTTAAAGTTATGTGGTAATAATGACCTTTAAAAAATTTTGCTCCCAGGGTATGCCTGGTGCAAGAGGTGCATCTGGTGCTGCTGGTGGACGTGGTCCTCCTGGTGATGGTGGCCGACCTGGTGAGGCTGGTCTGGTTGGAGCCAGAGTAAGTATTTTAGCTATAACTATATATATATATATGTGGTCTAGACAATCTGTTTTAAAATTATGGAACATAGCACGGGACATGGGATAATGGGGAGAAATTATCCAAAAGTACTTATCCAATAAAGCAGTATTCTTTTCCTTATTCTCCTTGCTTGTGAGTGTGGTGTATCAGCACTGCAAATTAGAAATATTATTAAATGCATAATAAACTGGCATGCATTTGCACGTTAAAGATAACTATAGATAGGTATGGTGAATGCTGATAGTCATTATGCAGATTTAAAGATGGTAAATTACTCAAGTGAAATTGCTACACATTAACTTGCTCTCTGGTTATAGGGTCTCCCTGGTAGCCCTGGAAGTGCTGGACCCCAAGGAAAGGAGGGACCTTCTGTGAGTGTCCTCTAGTAAAACATTATATAAATATCGATACTATATTAATCTTTACAGAAATCAATTCTATAGAGAACTGCTGTGATCTAAAATGAAATCCCTGATTCTGTGAATCTCTATCTCCAGGGTCCTTCTGGTCAAGATGGCCGCAGTGGACCTCCTGGCCCAACTGGACCCCGGGGCCAGCCCGGTAACATTGGATTCCCAGGCCCTAAAGGACCTTCTGTATGTAGAATTTGATAAATGTTACAATATTACAAATAAGCTGGGGACAATATTTAATAGCCAACATATTTCCTCATAATATATCTGCTGCATCCATCTCTAGGGTGAGCCTGGCAAGCCCGGAGAGAAAGGCCCCGGTGGTGCTACTGGTCTGAGAGTAAGCATCTTATAATTTCATGCTACTACTATTAACATCACTGCGACAAAATCTAGTTTTATACAGTAATATAACTGTCCAGTCACTGAGTTATATTTTGTTGATTTAGGGCCCCCCTGGTCCTGATGGTAACAATGGACCTGCTGGTCCCGTTGGAGTTGCTGTAAGTAGACTTAATAAAACCAGGAAATCTACTAACCTAATGTTATTGTGAGATCTCTAATGGTAAAGCTGATTTTTATTTGTTTTGCAGGGTGGTCCTGGTGAGAAGGGTGAGGCAGGACCCTCTGGTGCTCCTGGTTTCCAGGTATGTGTAGAACTCTTATTCATTGTCTTATTCTTATTTATTTATTTATGCTTTTTGGAAGGATACAATTACCTACACATATCTATACCAATTGCATTACAGAGTTTACAATGCAACAGTAAAATATATTGTGTGATTAACCATGCTAACGTGTACTCCTCATTATTAGTTTAGGTGTTTGAGTGGCTTAATGCCTTCATATTACCTTACATCAAACACATATTAGTGTAAAGTTGGTATACTTTATTGCACTGTACATGTATTATTCCATCTGTCTGTCTGAGTAACCAGTCTCTTTCTTTCAATTTCACAGGGTCTTCCTGGACCTGCAGGACCTGTTGGTGAGACTGGCAAGCCTGGAGACAGAGTAAGATCTTCTTAAAATGGCAATATTGAACCATAATAATTCTTCCTCCAAAAAAGAAACTTGCATTTAAGGATATGTTTTTCATGCTCACATATCCTACCTCGCATACAATGTCTGTAGTCATTTTGCAATATAGTTTTTAGTTAAATTAATTTGTCATCATAGAAGTTAACTCAGTTACAAATGTGTTTTATTTAATTATAGGGTATTCCTGGAGACCAAGGTGCCGCTGGACCTTCTGGTGGCAAGGTATTGCAATTATTTTTCCATGAAACATATACATATTCCATAGCTAAATAACCAGATAAAAAATTAGAAGCAGAATTTCTGACCATCTTCCCACATCTTGTCTGTGTTTCCATGTAGGGAGAGCGTGGTAACCCCGGACCTGCTGGTGCTGCTGGTGCCCAGGGACCCTTCGGTCCTCGTGGACCTTCTGGTCCTCCTGGTCCTGATGGAAACAAGGTAATCTGTGGTTTATTTGTGTCACTGATTATTTAGTACTATCTATTTATATTGACATAACCACCAAATTTATTATGATGATAAACATTTAACTATCAGGGTCTAACAGAATGCGTTTTGAAGTCTACAGAGATCATACTATTTCCCTACAGCAACACAGAGCTTTCAGCCATTGCTGTCTTTTTCCTTTAGGGTGAACCTGGTGCTGCTGGTCTTTCTGGTGCTGCAGGTCCCCAGGGATCTGTTGGCATGCCCGGTGAGCGTGGTGCTGCTGGTGGACCTGGAGGCAAGGGTGAGAAGGTCAGTTCTGGAGAGATCTCTTTACCCTTTTTATAATTGTGCATTCTTGGAACAAGAACTACTGTTTTAGCTCCATGTTCTCTGTGAACATGTATAATGGGAACTCCACATGATGAAGACAGGATTGGTGTTTTATAGGCCTGTATCGGACTCTCAATTAAAAAAAAAACATGATAATTTTCTCTTTTTCCTACAAATAGGGTGACGCTGGATACAGAGGTCTAGAAGGCAATGCTGGACGAGATGGTGCCCGTGTAAGTTTCAGTTTAGGTTCCTTTGAAAAAATATCATATTCATCACTTAAATGTAATTATTCCATCTTCCCATCTTCTGTATGCATAAGTTAAAATTCCTGCTTTTTCTGCCTACCAGGGAGCTCCCGGACCAAGTGGACCTCCTGGACCTGCTGGTGCCAATGGTGATAAGGTAAAGAATATTTTCTGCTTCATGACACAAACTGCACAAAAATATATTTGCAATTTATGAAACGACAATTAAAATTCTTTGTGGATCTTATTCTATCTAAATTATGGAACTTCCACTGAAGCTCAGCAAATCATCACCATGGCCACTATAGTCCACCATATAACCCTCTGCTAGGGAGGCATCACTTATCCAGTGGACCTGCCCTGTGGTCTACATATATACATAGAGGGACAACAAGAGGATTAGGACATAAATGAACAAATTTTTATAAGGTTAACTATATATTAATTTGACTGTTATTAATCATAAATGTAAATACAAACTTCAATATTACAGGGGAAATGCCATATACGTTGATGGCATCTTCTTGACATCAATACTAAAAGAAATTGGCATCTCAAAGACAAATTAATAAAAATAAAAAAAAACAAGAATCACTAGGTTTATTTTTTTATATATTATTATTATTATTATTATTATTGCATTTATCGCAAAGAACACTGAGGCTTAATTAAAAAGAGAAGAGCTGTTGAAAGTTAAACTAGCTGGAAATTAGACATTAATTAATTTAATTAGTTCTGGCAAAAACAAAACAATATTAATTCAAATAACATCAGTCTGTCACATTGCTATTGCTCTGCTTGCACAGAAAATAAAAACACGTCAACATGCTCCCTGACTACTGACATGTCAGTGATGTACATTTAATGCAATTTCAGGAAGTATCACTTTAACAACAGGATCTGTAGTAATGGGCTACATACTTACAGTACCATGATTGCCAGTGTAATGGCATTCATTCACCTCTGTAAGGTTTTACTTAAAATATTGTTCAAAATGTCATTTACCTCAAAACAGCTGTAAAGCCTTTAAAACAGTGAGTTTATGATATCACTTTGAATGTACCTCATAGCTATGAGTTTGGGATTTAGGAATATGGGAATATGTCCAATTGTTTCCATAGCAAATTATTTTCTAGGACACTACAATATTTGTCTCTACAAAACACAAAATATTGTAGTGTCTCTCCATTTGTCTCTACAAAAAATCATTTGGTTGAACAAATTCTGTTGTGTGATTTATTCATGCCTGCTAAACACTGTTGAACATCCCTGTTCTCTTCCAGGGTGAGAGTGGTTCTGCTGGTCCTTCCGGCCCTGCTGGTGCTCGTGGTACTCCTGTAAGCACTATTCCTTTATATCAAAATGTTAAAAGCCCTTACATGAACTACTGGAAAACAATACATGACACATTTACAAATCACTCTTAATCAATTTGTTGTAGTCATATTACCTCTGTTGTGCAGACTGCACGTTTAATGTATGTTATTATCTGTTAATAGGGAGAGCGTGGTGAGGCTGGCCCTGCTGGACCTTCTGGATTTGCTGGTCCTCCTGTAAGTGCGCAAATATGTCAATGTTTGTCCTGACATGGAGTACTTATATGTTTCACCAAGGTCAAACTGACAGGAATTCCATGGCTCTTTCAGGGTGCTGATGGCCAGACTGGAGCTAAAGGCGAGAGAGGTCCTGCTGGTGGAAAGGGTGATGTTGGACCTTCTGGCCCCGCTGGTTCTGCTGGTAGCCCCGGACCTGCCGTGAGTTTAAATTAATATAACAATAAAATCCTAACTTTTAAAATATTATGGTTATTTTTTTTTTCTCTATAGCTTAGTGTATTATGTTGTGTTTCATCAGGGTCCCTCTGGACCTTCTGGCCCCCCTGGTGCTCGTGGTGAGACCGGTCCCAGTGTAAGCTCCTTTATTAGTATTACAATATTGCCTTATGGTTTTAGTTTTTCAAATTATTATTCACATGTAATGTTTTACCCATTTCTCTGTTTTAGGGTTTGACTGGTTTCCCTGGTTCTGCAGGAAGAATTGGTCCTCCTGGTCCCGCTGTAAGTTTGCTAATACCGGAACACCTAAAAAAAAAAAAAGACATGAACCTAACATGTTGGATTAACAAGAGTTGACTGTCATGATAAGGATGGACTTGATTGGTGGCGTCTTCTTAATCTACAGGGTATTAGTGGACCTCCTGGACCCACTGGTCACGCTGGAAAGGATGGTCCTCGTGGTCTTCGTGGTGATGTCGGACCTGCTGGACCTCAGGGAGAGAACGGCCTGCTTGGACCTCCTGGCCCATCTGGTGAGAAGGGATCTCCTGGAGAGTCTGGTTCTAAGGTATTGTTCTTAACATTCCAAATACACTAAAAGTTATGCTAGTTTCATTTAGCTGTCAGTGTATACTCAAATTAATATGAAATATTTAAGCAGAATTCAATGTTGTTTTGACTACAGGGACCCACAGGTATTGCTGGACCTAGTGGGCTGATTGGACCTCAGGGAATCACTGGTCTTCCTGGCTCTAGAGGTGAACGTGGTACTCCAGGTGGTGTCGGTGGTGTTGTAAGTAATTTCACCCTTTTGTAAGCACATTCTGAACTGTGATTATCCTGACTTTCATATAGCTTTTGAATAGCATCATAGGTGCAGTCACAGATTTTTGGAATAAGTTAATTATACAGTAATACCTCCCATGGTTAACTGAACAATCTGATGTATTACTTAGGGTGAGCCTGGTAGAGTCGGCCCTGCTGGTTCCCCTGGCCCCCGCGGTCCAGCTGGCAACATTGGTCTGCCTGGTATGACTGGTCCTCAGGGAGAGGCTGGACGTGAGGTAAGTTATACTGTGCCTTTTTGGTTACAGTGCCAGATATATAGGTTTGGGTAACAGGTTTTGGTGGTGTTCCATAGCAGGTACTGTAGTATTAAACTGTGTGTTTAAAATTTTGCTAATTTGATAACACCCTAAAAAACATGCATGCAAATTTATTAGTAGGTTCTATGGAGGACTGCATAATGTAAATTTCTTAAATTTTTGACTTAACAAATATGCACCTTGAGACAACTTTACCTAAAGATGCAAAATACAGGTTGAAAGCAATGCAAATTGATTTTTTTCTTCTGAAATATAATTTACTAAACTTTGAAGGCCACTTTGGGAACTGAAATTGCATATGTAAATTAAAACATCTGGAAATCAGAAATTTGCAGAAGCCTCCCTTGACTTACTACTGTAAGTGTAATCAGAAAGTTATGCTGTTATTTGGTATATATATATATACCAAAAATATACATTTCATATACAGAACTTATACCACTTTCACCATGGCTATTCAAACCTATTAAACTTCAACAAAAAGGATAAGGATGTCATGCTGGAATAGTATTTATGCATATGTTTCATTATAAAATTGATTATTGATATGTGCTTTATATTTGTCTATAGGGTAGCCCTGGTAATGATGGACCTCCTGGCCGTCCTGGACTTCCAGGTGTAAAGGTAAAATTTTAACAGTAGAAACATAGTAAAAACATAGTATGTGCCTAACTATAGTCATTGTATATATGCTTTTACATTTTTTTGTAATCTAGATTAGTAATATGGTCACATATTTTAAACTGACAGGGAGACCGTGGAGAGCCTGGATCTAATGGCCCCGTTGGAATTGCTGGTGCTCCTGGACCCTTGGGACCATCTGGTCCAGCTGGCAGGCACGGAAACCGTGGTGAGGCTGTAAGTGTCCAAGCCTGAACCACAACATGAAGTTCTTGATATATTTCAGATTTTTCAGTAATATACTATTTGAGTTCCCTTAGTAGTATGTTAGCAATCTCCAGACTGTTATTGACAGTATGACTTGTTTTAATTAAATACAACAATGACTTTCCCATTTCCCATCCCATTATCGCATTCATTATTTTTTTAGGGACCCGGTGGATCTGTTGGACCAGCTGGTCCTGCCGGTGCAAGAGGTGCCCCTGTAAGTAAATAATCTATAAAAGATCCAGAAATGTGTTAGCTGTTTATTAATACTGCTAAATGATAAATCACACTTTTTTTTATTTGTTCACCAGGGCCCTGCTGGAACCCGTGGTGAGAAGGGTGTGGCTGGAGACAAGGGAGATAGAGGCATGAAGGGACTCCGTGGACATCCTGGTCTTCAGGGAATGCCTGGATCTAATGTGAGTGACCCCATTCTAGAATTATAGGCTATAGGTTCTCCTAATAAAACCTAAAATTAGTTTATATTTTTCACTGGCTCAGCTGTAATAATGGCTTTACCTTACAGGGACCTAGTGGTGATACTGGCACAGCTGGTCCTGCTGGACCTTCTGGTCCCAGAGTAAGTAACCTACCTTCTGTAAAGTCATTATTTAACTATGGACCTTGTACTGTTAGTAAAATTTTTGTAATTTACCTTCATAGGGCCCTGCTGGTCCTAGTGGCCCATCTGGTAAGGATGGTAGACCTGGCACTGCTGGTCCTGTTGGATCTGTTGGACATCGTGGTGCCTCTGGACATGTTGGACCAGCTGTAAGTAGACATTTTTGTCCAAGAATGATAAGATGCAATTAACCTTTGGCAATGATGTAGTGTAATTAAAAAAGTACTAACTTGATCTGCAGGGACCTCCCGGATCCCCTGGCCCCCCTGGTCCTCCTGGTGCCGCTGGTGGTGGATATGATGTTTCTGGTGGTTATGATGAGTACAGAGCTGACCAGGCTGCTCTCAGGGCTAAGGACTACGAGGTGGATGCCACCATCAAGTCCCTCAACACTCAGATTGAAAACCTGCTTTCACCTGAGGGCTCCAAGAAGAACCCTGCCCGCACCTGCCGTGACATCAGGCTCAGCCACCCTGAATGGACTAGCGGTGCGTTCTCATACTGCGTATATGTAACTCCCTTAAATTCCAATAAATATTTTCACTACACCTAGTACTGACTTCTAACTCTCGTCCAACTAGGCTTATGGCATGTTTATGTTCTCTTTTGTAGGTTTCTACTGGATCGATCCCAACCAGGGCTGCACCATGGATGCCATCAAGGCCTACTGCGACTTCACCACAGGTCAGACCTGTATCTATGCTCAACCCGAGAGCATTGCACGCAAGAACTGGTACAGAAGCACCCAGGAGAAGAAGCATGTCTGGTACGGCGAGACCATCAATGGTGGCACAGAGGTGTGTTTTATCTCATAGTTCATGGGTTTATCTGTTACTTGAAGATAATTCTGCTCAATCTAAAGTTACATTTGGTTCTTCCTTTTCTCTCCTCAGTTTGGCTATAATGATGAGACCCTGAGCCCACAGTCCATGGCTACACAGTTGGCCTTTATGCGTCTGCTGTCCAACCAGGCTGTCCAGAACATCACCTACCACTGCAAGAACAGCATTGCCTACATGGATGGTGAGAACGGCAACCTGAAGAAGGCAGTCCTCCTGCAGGGATCCAATGATGTGGAACTCAGGGCAGAGGGCAACAGCCGCTTCACCTACAGCGTTCTGGAGGATGGCTGCACTGTAAGTTCAATATCTGTGTATCTCTGTGTATTGGCAGGACATATCCAATCTCTATATGTGTGCACATAGATTTCAATTTCCATGAGCTCTTACAATGGCATGTTCATTTAGTTAAATACAAAAGCATACTTGAGATGAGATTATTATATTTAATTGTGACTTGAATTATGTTTTACTAATGCTTGTTTCAACCTTGTGATTTGCCCTGCAGAAACACACTGGCCAGTGGAGCAAGACAGTCATTGAATACAGAACAAATAAACCATCTCGCCTGCCCATCCTCGACTTGGCACCTTTGGACATTGGTGGCGCTGATCAAGAATTTGGTCTGGACATTGGCCCAGTCTGTTTCAAATGAATAGACTCAAGATAAATTAAAAAAAAAAGAGAGAAAGAAAGAAAAATGAAAAAATCTCTGCCCTTCTTCTCTGTGTTGTTTTTTATACTGAATGCTGATTTCCTCTGCACATCCACTTGCTTAAGCTGGGCTCTATCGGAGAGGACCAATGGACTGAACAGAGAATGGCACAATGCAAATTAATACAGCTGCCCAAAAAGAGATGCTGGGAAACACCATGGTGTGGGACATGCCATCATTTTGTAAAAATGAAAGAAGTGTAATAAAAATGATGAAAGTATGCATCACTTTGTGGTCTTTATATATCTTCCAAAGAGGAGGTTTAAAACCACAATTTCCAAAAGGTTTAAACTACCTCATGCCTGTATAAAGAAAATATTACCAGACCTGAATCACATCCTACTCATTGGTACTAAGGCTTCAAGTTCTGTCCTGTGTCAAAGGTGCTCAATCACTTGAAGTGCGGATATATGGTGCTACATTTACAGCTGGAGGAAACCACTTTTACTGTATTACTTTGTATTGTCTTTAAGGAGTATTGCACAGGTCCCACTGATAACCCCATTTTTTAAGCAGGTGGAAAATTCCTAAATCTGGTGTTTGCCCAGAGTTTACTTTTCATGTTTTCGTGGTTTTGTTTTTAGTTTTGTTTGGATTCCATTTTTTTTAAGGCATTTAGTTCAATCACACCCCCAGTGTTCATACTGACAATCACATTTCATCCATTTAAAAGGGTATTGGAGGCCTCTCTCTCGCAAAAATGAACCACAAAGTTTATTGTACCTATTTTGTATATGTGAGATGTTTAAATAAATTGTGAAAAGTTCTGAAATAAAGCATGTCTGATGTTCTAAAACACAACATTCCATGAGTTAAGTGATTTAAAGTGTTTAGAACAACTGAAACATCCATGAAATTGATATAACCACTTCAGAACTTTTGACTTCTAAACATGCAACAGGATAACAGATTCCCTTAAGGAACCAGTTCAACCAGAAATTAAAACCTTCAGTAGGTGTCCCTTACCCCAAATTTGAATATCACCCAAAACTTATTTGATGTCCAACCTTTGAATATTTCATTTGATATTGGAGCTATGAGGCTATTTAACACTAAATCTAAATATCCATTTTGGAATTATATTAACATATGAATAACATAACCTTTGGTCACACCTCCTCTCTAGGTCTGATGCATACCAGAGTGATAGACGGTTCTGCTGAGAAAGACCTTCGATTTCACCTTCACCTCGTCCACCTTGTAGCTGAATAAAAAAAGCAAACTTCAGGCCTTAAACATTGGTGTAAGGAGTAAAATGTGTACATATTATGTTTGGATAATATATTCATTAAATGTTTTAGCTAAAACGTACAAAATTAAAACATTTCGTTTAATCAAAAGTTAATATATTATTTCAGAGAGCAAAGTGCAAGAGTAACACTTTCTTCACTGTATGTTTAGTTGGGTATTTTCACACAATGTTCCGCTTGTTACCCAAGCACAGTCTTAACATGTGGTGTCTGACATGTTCTTTAGTTTTGCACTGGTAGGTACAGTAGTAGGCTAATGTAGCAAACAAATAAAAAGGCATCTATGATATTTTCTTAACAGCAACAACCTGCATTATTACTCGGCTGTCTCAAACCGTTGAATGTGTTGCCCACAGCATTCTGACAGTAGACTGGAGATAATTTGTTTCGGCACAAAGCGGCTGTATTACTCAAAAGGCTTTTGGGTGTGTCTTTGTTGAAAGGGAGGAAACTAACATGAACCCACACTAGAAGGGTTTAATGAAAGGATATGTGGTTGCACCCGCACATTCTGTGTACATGAACCAAAGCGGCGGAAATATGCCCTTTATCTACACAGGATACAATCCATTATATTTTTCACGGTTTCACCCCTTTTTTATTATTATCCAGAGACATACAGTATATAATTTACCTAGAATACAGAGATTGGTAAGAGCAACAACAACAAAAAACACTAGCTTGAACCTTGTACCACCTTTTCTTCATAGTTTTCTAACCTCCCCAACCTCCCCAAGCTGATGGAAGTTTAGCCCCGGGTCTAGTGAACTAGCCAGAGCACCTTCTTTTGAAGAAAACAAAGCACTTGCAAAGCACAACCCCTCTGGTTAATCAATGACCATTTCAGTAGATTCTGTACTAGGCTGTGAAAAAGAAACCTCACTCTAGCTTCTAACTTAACATAATTCACTGGATTTTCTAAAAATTATTATTTACTGAGTTTTTCATCTATAAACAATATTTGGCTAAGAAACTGAAGTTCTCTGGTTTCTAATCAGTAAATAGTGGTATGACTATGCCACTTTAACGCCACCTTGTGGTAGAAGAGAATATTTTTCATTATTCACTCATAGTCTATACAGCTTTATGCTGTATACAGGGTCTCGGGGTGCCTAGAGCCAATGCAGGGGGCCAATCCATCACAGTGCACACACACCATCACACACCTACATGTTATGCATACACTGCGGGCAAATTTGGCAATGCCAATTAGCCTAATCTGCGTGTCCTTTGAACTATGGGAAGAAAAACAAACCAAGCACAGAGAAAACATGCAAACTCCATGCACACAAACCCTAGGAGGACCTTGCAGGTGCAAGGTGACAGTGCCCCACCCACATACTACCCAGACACTGGTCCCAAACCCGGTTAAAAAAAATTGGGAGGGTTGCATTAGGAAGGGCATCTGTTGTTAAAACCTGTGGCAATTAGATTCTCCTGTTAAACTTCTCAACTGGTTTTCTATTCTGTAATGAGTTTCCAATTTCATTTACCCAGTGTTCTCTGGACTATACTCCAGATTTGCTTTGATCCTGACAAGCATGAAGTGATTACTGAAGATTTTCCTTTTAGTCCCTTTAAACCCCTCCTAACCATAAAGAGGTGGTGAGACTTAACACCCTCTTGGTCAGAGATTGTGACCTTTCAATAATGTGATATATTATGTACTGTAGTTTTCATAATAAATATGGTGAAAGGCTGAACAGCTGAGTTACCAGCTTTCTTCAAACAATGACTAAGAACCTACTATACATGAAGTAGGACTTACACCTCTTCATGAAGTACTTAACTTAGCATTTTGTTAATAGAAGTGTGTTTTTCCTAATATACTACAGTACATCTAAATTTACTTCTCAATGATTGTGTGGCATTTTGCATGTTCGTTGTTTCATTTGGATTCCCTCTGGATTCTCCTGTTTCCTCACCTTTCAAAAAAGGTGATTAAAGTATGGTTATATTATTAGGTAAAAACGTGTGAATGGATGGCTACATGGCTTCCTAAAATAGGCTGTCATCCCATCTGGGGGCTAGGCCTAGTAGAGGGCATCTGAGGGCAGATTTATTATTTATTAAATAAGTATAGGGTAAGCCACGGCTAAAACCATGTACAATCCTGATATCTGCGCAATATCATTGCCAGCGCCCTGTCTGCTCTAGGGTTTCAATATTCCTGAGCACCCTGGCATACTTCGTCGTAGACGACACTGCCTACTGTTACGCTCTTAGAGGACGCTTTCTGCTCATAGGAGAGGGACGCTTGAGAAGCTTCACAGTACAAAATAAAATTTGACGATGATGATGCCTACTTTTACAACCAATGTAGACGGCCTGTGACATGCTCACAGTATGACATAAAAGTTGTTGATGAGCGCTGTCTGCTGTTACAGTTGGTGAGGAGCACCTGTGACACACTCACAGCACAACATAAAAGTTGATGATGGCCCTCCCTTCTGTTGCATCAGTGAAGAAAGCCAGTGAACACACAAAGACACAAATAGAATTTTTGTTTTCATATACAGTATAGATTGTGATGAATGCTGGGTGGAGAGGCTCACGCTGGGTGGAGAGGCTCATGCTGGGTGGAGAGGCTCACAACAGACTCTAGAATCACCTATGTGAGAAATAGTACATTGCACTTCTTGTTTTTTTTTTTAATATTTTTAAATAATCTTGAGTTATGCAATCTCCCAGTGGGCATTCAGACTACAGTAGCTCTTAGGTCATCTGGTGGGTCTTTAGTGCCTTTAGGTCATCGCCACAGTAATAAGATATTACTAATTACTTTATGAGTATGAAGATGCCCTAAAGATAACATTAGAATGAGGATTTTATTATAAGGCTTGAAATAAATCCTGAAGACATTTTAGGTATTAACATTTTTAGGGCTTTACTGGGTCCAGAAGATGTAAACATCACAACAATTGTAAAAAAAAAAAAAAAAAAATTGTGGAAGATTAATTGTTTGTGTAGGGTGTTGTTTATATTCACTATCACAATTGGGCATTCACTAGGAAAGATTCGCTCCCCTCTTGAGTTCAGCTATAACAGCTTCCACTCTTCTTAGAAGGCTGTCCACAAGATTTTGGAGTGTTTCTGTGGGAATCCGTGCCCATTCATTCTGTAGAGCATTTATGAGGTCAGGCAATATCTGTGTTTCCAGTTCATCCCAAAGGTGCTCGATGGGGTTGAGGACAGGGCTCCATGCTGGGCCAGTCGAGTTCTTCCACACATCAAAGCACTCTCTGTCTTTATAGTCCTTTCTTTGTGCACTTGGGCACAGTCATGATAGAATAGAAAAGGACCTTCCCTAAACTGTTGCCACATAGTACTGTCCAAGATGTCTTGGTATGCTGAAGCATTAAGATTGCCCTTCACTGCTGATTGAAACACCTACATTTAATAATGAACAGGTTTGGCCATATAATTTTGTCCATATAATATAATGTACCTAGGCTACGATATACTTCTGTAAAGCTGATTTGTGTCAAACTCTTTTCATGTCCACCTTTGTGTGTAAAAAAAAAAAAAAAAAAAACACAGGGGGCGTGGTCATCCTTGCGGCAGCCTGTCACTCGCCGAGAGGGGCGGAGCGCAAATACCGCACGTCCATCTGCTCGTTGTCATGGAGGAGCAAAGATGGCGATACTGGCCTACAGCCTGGGCAAACGGGAAATAAATCAGTATTTCAGCATTAAGAATGCAAAATTGCTGTCTCTCGTTGCCGTCATTATCCTCACCGTGGTACACGCAGTCACTCGGTATTATGGAGGTGAGTGTTTCGCCAGGGTAAAAACACCGCGGTGCGCGCGAGCTCCGCGCCGCCGCCGCCGTGCAATGTTTTTAACCTGACAGCGCGCGTGAAACATTAGCCTATGTGCTGTGTTAGCTTAGCCGCTAATGACTGCTGCAGAGTCTGGGAAACGAGCTAGATAACCTGTCTGTGGAACCTTAAAGCTCCGAGGTGTTCTGATTTTGAGCTCTGGTTTTAGTATGGTGTATATCAAAGTGCCCGTGTAAGAGTTAGTTATTTATCCAGGATAAGGAATGCTAGTGATGTGAGCTGTAGGCAGAGTGTTAGACATAAATGACATAAATGACAGTGGTTACAGCATCTGAGCTGAACTGTCAGAGTCATTTACTTTATGAAGAATTTCATAGCATTGCACGATCATTTTCATTCTGCAGCTTAATAAGCATAGCTTGGCTAGTGGAGCTGAATGGTGAGGCAACATTCCTGTGCATTTGTCCAAGAATGTCATTTACGTATGGCAAAATGTGACACACCTTGACTGGGTGGAGAACTAAAATGTAAACCTGTAGATGCCATTGTTTTTAAGCATGTCGTGCAACAGGAGCCTTTATTTGGATCCCTGCTGAATTCTTCTTACATGATTAATCATGAACACTACTAGTTTTTAGTAGTAGTGATTATAGTCACTATTGTAGTAGTAATAGTAGCATTTCCAAAACTTTTTCTTTCTTCCAGCACTTTCTGATGGTCTGTAAGTTTAAGCAGCTCGGCTTGTTTTGGCAGCTGGATGCTGGTCAGAATAACAAAATTTTCCACCAGGGATGTATCGTTTTATTTGCTTATGTTGTTTGCACAAAAACAGATTTGAGAAAACTGTAAAGTTTTTCACCAATATTTGCACAAAATCTTCTACTCTGTGACACATGACATTATGCTTTTATTGTACTATTTTGTAATATTATGAGCTTAGTGAATTTAATGCTTTGTCGTTTGTTGTGTTGTAAATCAAGGGTCGTGTGTGATTGTGTTATTGTATGATATTTCAGGTGTGGTGGATTGTTTTGTAAATAACTGTTTGTTGATTAGCTTAATGAATTAAGGCAATTGGAACTTGTGCCGATCTTCAAGAACAAGGGGGATGTGCAGAGCTGTGGCAAGTACAGAGGAATAAAGTTGATAAGCCATACAATGAAGCTTCGGGAAAGAGTAGTGGAAGCTAGGTTAAGGGCAGAGGTGAGCATTTGTGAGCAGTAATATGTTTTCATGCCTAGAAAGAGTACACCGGATGCAGTATTTGCTTTGAGGATGCTGATGGAGTGGCAGAGAAGTATGTTAGAGTGGTGCAGGACATGTATGAGCGCGCTAAGACAGTGTTGAGATGTGCCATAGGTGTGACAGAAGAGTTCAAGGTGGAAGTGGGTCTGCATCAAGGATCGGCTCTGAGCCCCTTCTTGTTTGCTATGGCGATGAACAGAATGACAGATGAGAGTAGACAGGAGTCTCCATGGACAATGATGTTTGCAGATGACATTGTGCTTTGTAGCGAGAGCAGGGAACAGGTGGAGG
>JAQQZT010000023.1:26044592-26054853 GCA_030068275.1 Clarias platycephalus
GACCATTTTCAGTTCTTTACAACCTATAAAATGTTTTAACTCTGTTGTGCATAATAATTTGGAACAGTGCATTTTCATTAAAAAAAAAAATTTTTTTTTAAATAAATATTATCATTAGGAGGTTTGTTCAATAAAATTCAAAAATTAAAATTATACCCTAATGGTTGATGATTATACTGACTGTCATTTGCATCGACTAATTATGAAAATCAGGGAAAGATATCATTTGCGTAATAATTTGGAACATGGTGTATAGATTAAAGTTGACTGAGATGAATTAAATGTGTTACAGTGCCGTACAATCTTATTTTAAAGCCTTTTCTCAGATGCAAAAACAAAAAAAAGGTATTTCAAATTACTTTAAGTATCAAAAAAAACTAAGGCAAACATTAAAATAAATAATTATACAAAAACGCTAAGTTGTGCAACTTAACTATCAGAACTAAAAGTTCTCTTCTTTGGCTCGCTGATATTTTCATCGCTCCCTGTCATTTTGCAGCCGGCAACAGAACGCTCCCTCAAATCAATACACAGCTAACTGTTTGCGTCTCCTTCCGCTTTGTGGGTGACGTAAGCGCTGCTTCTTCGTCTGTGTTTACTGGCGGCTTGCATCCGCAAGCACGCTGTGTCACACCAAACAAGTATTTGAGTAAAAACATAATGCAAACTTTTTAAATTAATTAAAAGAAGCTTTGAGGCAGAAGATTTTGCATCGATAATTTTTTGTAATCGAGTTACTCAAGGAAGCATTTCAGCCCTACTACAGAGCATACTTAAAATGTAAGCTGATCTGTCTTATTTGTTAAGAAAGCAAACACAAGAGCTCATTATAATTCTCAAAGACAATGTCACCTCTCCCCGGGTACTGGCTAAACTTTTTTTTTTGCTCACTCTTTAGGGTGCCATGGTTCTGATGAACTCCATATGCAACAAGATCCTGAAGCCTATCGATGGTTCATGTTGTCAGAGTGTACCGCCATTGAGTGTGCTACAGAAACTGACTGCTGGACTGTTCCTGTTAGCTGCTGTCTGCTTCTTTGTGTTGCATGCACTCGGCTACACCGGGCACTGGAAGAGCAAGCCTGTGTCTGATGTTGAGAGCGGAGAGGAAAGGAAACCTCCCACCCCTGCCGTTCCACTCATCCTAAAGAACGTGTTACAGTCCATCTGCAAAATGGGTCTCATCATGCTTTACTTCTACCTGTGTGACCGTGCGGACATCTTCATGAAGGAGCAGAAATTCTACACACACTCCACCTTCTTTATCCCCCTCATCTATATATTTATGCTGGGGTTTTTCTACAATGAAAACACTAAAGAGGTACAGGAAATAGCCAGTTTACCCTAAACATTTATAAAGGCTTTTTCGACCTCCGAGTGGCGCAGTGGTAAAGTGCTCGCCTTATCATCCGGAGATCGCTGGTTTGATTCCCGGGTGATGCTGTAACCTCTCACAGCCGGAGGACTAGAGAGAGCTGATTGGCCGAGCACTCTCAGAGGCGCGGGATGAGAGGTACTTCGTGCTCCCACATTAATCACGACTCTACAGCCAATCAGGGGCGTCTGTGAGCTCACGTAAGCGGAAGGAGCGGATAGCGCTGTCCTCCGAGTGTGTTACGCTGCCCCCAACGGTGTGAGCGAGCAGTTCAAAAAGATCACGTGGTTTGGAGGAAACACGTGAGAGTCTTCGGCCCTACCGACTGTGTGGTAGTAGTAGCCTTAATGTGGGAGCCCCCTAGTGACGGGGAGGAATTGAATCCGACTAAATTAAGGAGAAAATCGGGAGAATTTTTTTTTTTAATATAAGTAAAGGGTTTTTTGAATTTGTCTTAATTTTGCTTGGAGTTGATGTGTTTTCTTGATCTAAAATAAAGGACTCTGGTCTCTCAAGTGGCGCAACAGAAACACGTTAGTCATCCGGGTATCATGATTTTGACAACCAGGTAATGCTACAGCCATCTGTACAACCGGGAGTCTAGGGAGCAGATTAGCCATGCTGTCGGGGGGAGGGGGATAGGGTGACGTACCTAAACTCTCGCATCAATCATATTGACACTAGCTTATCTTTGGCATCTGTGAGCTAACGCAAGCAAAAGGGCCTGGATAGCTCTTTTCTGCAAGTGTGTGACTCCACCCCCCGACTTGCATGAGTGGCAGTTATTGGTCAAAGATATTGGTCGCTCGTGTCACATATCTCAAAGGATAGCACAATCGCCATGGTTGGTAGCTAATGCTACCGAGCTAATCAGAAAAATCATCCCATACAAAAAAAAACATTAAGTTTTGTTTCTCCCAGGTGGAAAGTGGAATTAAAGTTCTAGTAACTGTACTCAATTGCTGAAAGGTTTGCTCATTATTCAGATGCCACTTTTTAAATTATCAGTTAACTAATTACTCAACTAATTACTAACCCATTATTTAACTAATTGTTCATTTTTCAGGCAAAACTACTGAACAGAGAACAGACTGATGAATGGAAGGGCTGGATGCAGCTAGTTATACTTGTCTATCATATATCCGGAGCCAGTGCTGTAAGTTCTCATTTGGATGTGCTTACACTTGCTTGACAATATGATCACCATCTCATTTTTGTTATCTGTTTTTATTTTTACAGTTCATACCTGTGTACATGCATGTCCGTGTCTTGGTGGCAGCTTATCTCTTCCAGACAGGATATGGCCACTTCTCCTTCTTCTGGCTGAAGGGTGACTTTGGACTCTACAGAGTGTGCCAGGTATTTATTTTTATTCTTTGATTGATTCACAGTACAGTATGTCTTATAAAAGACTAGTACCCTAAGAGTTTTGTTTGTTCTAGGTTCTCTTTAGACTCAATTTTCTGGTGATAGTGCTCTGCCTTGTGATGGACAGATCATACCAGTTCTACTACTTTGTGCCTCTAGTTACCTTTTGGTTTGTGATCATCTATGCCACAATGGCCATGTGGCCACAGATTCTGCAGATAAAAGCAAATGGTAATTAAAAATGAATAATAATGTTTTTGTCATACACACATGCCACTATATTTGAAGTTCATATATTTGTGTATTTCAGGCAGCAGTTTCTGGCATCTGGTACTTTTACTGAAACTATTGGGGTTACTTCTTTTTATTTGCTTCTTTGCATACTCACAGGTGAGCTCTTACACACATTGAAACTAAATATCTCTGCATTCTTAGAGTCGTTATTAAACTGTCTCACTCCTTTACAGCACACACAGTAGCATTTGAACTTTCTGCCTTTCTTCTTGAACAGGGCTTCTTTGAGAGCATTTTCTCCGTGTGGCCTGTTTCAAAGCTCTTTGAACTGCAAGGCAGTGTCCATGAGTGGTGGTTCAGGTGGAAGCTAGATAGATTCGTAAGTAATATGCCTTACGTCATCCAATGCTGTATTTGCATGCCCTTGACAAAATGTTATTTTTTTAACAATGGTTCAGCACAGAGCATTATTGAAAAAAATTAAGATAAGAATTTAGAGACAGAAATACAAAAATGTCAACTCATCAGTGAGAAAATAAAGACAATTAGACGACTACTCTCTGCTCAGCTTTCAGCAGTGTTAATTAGTTTAATATTTTTTTTCTCTTTGTAAAAAAAAAAAGGGGCGGGGGGGATTGCATTAACTTCATTTCCCCAGGCAATTGATTAGACCCAAATGTCACATTTTTTAAGAAGCTGCCACTCACATGGCACATTGACCATTTGTAATGTTTAAAGAAGTTATTATACAGAGTGACTTACAAAATGTCTGAGCAGTTGATGGTGCAGTGAGAGAAAAGGCCTTGCACATCTTGAAAATTTTATAACCGGAATGAGTCAAATGTTGGTGCTAGAGTGATGCGAAGATAGTAATTATGTTTTATATTGTGCATGCACTAACTGCATTTTAATGTTTTTTTTTTCTAAGAGATGACACTTTAAACCTATGTGCCTTAATAAAAAATATTAATAATTTATCTTTATAATAAATATTAATAACTTAAAATTTTTGTTGGTGTGAGAGAAGAGGATGCAGAGGATAGGGTTAGATGGAGGCAGATGATTCGCTGTTGCGACCCCTGAAAGGGAACAGCCGAAAGACAAAGAAGAAGAATAACTTAAAATTTTTATAGGCTATGCCTGCCTGATTTTTTTAGGGCAAATCAGACAAATCTGATGTTTTTTAAATCAGATCTGAATTGTTCTTGTGGTCCTACTATACTGAATTGGTCCTACTATAGATCAGGTACATGTCCAATATGCAGGCACGTGACTTAATTGGTAGCTCAGGGGGTCAGGGGTAGCTCAGTGGTTAAGGCATTGGATTACGGTTCGGAAGATCCCAGGTTCAAACTCGACAACCAACAAGTTGCCACTGGTGGGCCCTTGAGCAAGGCCCTTAACCCTCAACTGCTCAGATGTATAATGAGATATATTTAAAAAAATGTAAGTCGCTCTGGATAAGAGCGTCTGCCAAATGCCTAAATGTAATTGACATCAGCCAGTGCCGGCAGAATGCTGATTTCTTAGCAGTTCTAGGAATAGTGAGGTGTATTGGTTTGGTTTGTTCCTTCGTCTGGACCTCAACAAATACACCCTTGCTAACTGCTTGCCATCCTCCATCCTCCAGCGCAAAATCCCACGCTTATTTTTGGCTAAACTCGTACTGTAGCCATCCATCGACTGAAATTGTTTGAACAAGTGTGCGCATGAGCTTACAATGTGTTTGTAACTAAGATGCTGCAAACAAAGATGTATCGATGTGCTGCTTCAAGGAACAGACACATCCACATTAGAATCAGACAAAAGTAACTTGTAATTATGGTTGTGAACTTCCATGAGATGCAAATCTGATCTGACTAAAAAGAATGGAATTGAACAATGTGGCATGTACTGTCGTATTAATGTAGCCATACAAAAGGTGATCAATGCAACGCAGCAAGAGATGTGTTTAAAATACAGACTACTGTTAAATGCCAGTTCAACCAATATCTTTTTTATTAGTTATACTGTTAGCATGCCATCCTTCTGAGTGTGTTTCTCCACATCTCCTGCAGGCTGTCATCAATGGCATGGTGTTCGCCTTTATTTACCTGGTATTGCAGAAATATCAGGTTCTATCAGAGGTGAAAGGCGAGCCGCTGTTTTCCACCAAGATCTCCAACTGCTTGCTCTTTGCATCCGTGGTTTCCTTTATAGTAAGTATGTTCCTTGTTTCAGCTTTTCAATCTTTAATGGATATCATGTTATCCAACGTGTTTATGTCCTTCTCTAGACATATTCCATATGGGCAAGTAACTGCAAAGACAAGACTAAATGCAATGAGATGCATCCCTACATATCAGTGGTGCAGGTAATGTCTCTCTAAATGTTGCTGTTCGTTAAGGTGATAACCCTGCTTCTGAAAGCTGTAAATTGCTTCTTTTTTTTTTCTTCCCCTCAACCCGCAGATTCTGGCATTTGTTCTCATCAGAAACATTCCTGGTTACGCCCGTTCTTTGTACAGCTCTTTATTTGCATGGTTTGGAAAAATCTCATTAGAGGTAAGGTGCCTGTGCCAGGAATAATCTTTTGCAAACTGAAATCAGCAGTTTAAAAAGATTTTCAAAGAAGATCTAGAAGACTAGAGTTGTGTGCAGATATCAGAAATAGCTTAGGCTCCAGGTTTCGAACGCTGAACGTTTTTGCATATTGTGTACCAACGCAGAGGTGAAGGTGACAGCAAAGCAGTAGAACATGTAACTATGTCTTTTGCCATGGTCAAATTCTGTCAGGATTATTGGGTAAACAGTAAATGCTTTGTATATAATGAATTAACAGACACCTACTAGCCAGGTAACACTGAGTATCAATCATGGACATCCTAAGTTTTCTATGAGTGAAGGATATGAGGGACAAATGCATTAACCTTACTCCACTTGTCCTATCTCTTGCTCTTGTAGCTTTTCATCTGTCAGTACCACATCTGGCTGGCTGCCGATACCAAGGGCATCCTGGTCCTTATTCCCGGAAACCCCTCCCTCAACATTATCATCAGCACTTTTATCTTTGTGTGCGTCGCTCACGAGATCTCCCAGATCACCAATGACCTGGCCCAGGTGGCCATTCCTAAAGACAATGCCACTTTGCTCAAGAGACTACTGTCGACTGGACTCTTTATGGGGCTACTCCTTATGCTATCTAACCACGGCTGGGCCTAAAACTGAAGGAGTTTAGCATACAAGACTCCTGAGTCTGTTCATTTATTGTGGCACATCCTGATTTGAAAAAAATTTTAGGAACAGACTCATTGTCGGCAAAGTACCATCCAGAATACCACCTGAGAAGCATGTCTTGGAGCAAAACTAATGGTGCAGTACTTTATGAAGACAGTGAACACACATTATTTACAGAGTGCATGCAGTGCACTTCTGCAGTACTGTATGTGTGCTCACTAACTGACTTTTCAAATAAGACTAAATCTCCTCAAACGCCAACTCCCGAGGCAATGGGAACGACCTCCTTTCTGTATGTTTTGTACAGTATTTAAAGATTTAAATTAGGTTTACTTTGTACAGGAGTGTATTTGTGTCGCCTTATCGTCCTGTCTGTCTGTCGTTTCTAGTTTCTTTTTGTTTTTATGTCGAGCCCATGTGGATGAAATATGAATGAGTTTTGGGTTTCGCACTTCATGCAGTATACAGGAGACTATACGCCACCAACTTCATCTGCCACAAGTCAGTTCATTACTGTGTAAACAAGCCCTATACTTATTGATTTTATATTTTAAATTAATGCTTTCAACAAATTCAATTCTCCTAAATCTCAACCAGGGTATCCATGGGTCATTACTACAGTACATGTAACCAAAAACATTTGTGTGTGTGTGTGTGTGTGTGTGGAAATGTTAGAGGCACTAAACAGAAACATTTCTTTATATTTGCAAATTCCTTAAATTAGCAAATATAAAAGCCACTAATAATCCAGTAACTAGCCGCACCATACTTTAGTAATAACAGCGGAAGTACAAACTAAAACTAAGAGTAGTACACATTATCTAGATAAATAGTTCTGTTCTTTTAAATGCTTTATATACTACTACTTCTGTACATCTGCTGTTATTACTGAAGTATGGTGTGGTTACTTCCTGGATTCTTGGTGGCTTTTATGTACTCAAAGTGTAAATAAATAACTGATAAATGATCTACAGTACACACGTGTAATAACGTTTTCAGAAATGTTGACCTTTCACAGGTATGTTGCTTCTGTCTGGTAATGTTCGTCCATTTTATTTCTTTCTCTGCCCCTGCTACAGCGTCCCTCTGCACTAGTAATACTAACATTGAATATACGTTGATGCTTTCAAAGAGTTGTTTGATATTCAGCTTATTTGATATTTACCTTTTATGTAAAAAGTAATGTTGTAATAGGTGTTTGAAAAGCTAGGACAAAATGCTCCAGAGCCACATAATGCCACATAAAAAAAATGTCTCATAGTAGAATTTTCTTATACCAGTTGAACAGACATGTGAACACTTTCTATCAGCAAAAGGGTCATTGTATAAACTACTGTACTAAAAGCCTATTTATCCCAAGACTCTGTACCAACTATTTAACATCATTATCTGCTATTATGACAGTTTAATACCCTGTTATTTATTATTACAATTTTTACATGTCTTTAACCAGGTGGGTTGAAGTTGCTTTGTTGTTATAATATTGTGATTTAAATATTGATGATGAACCAAATAATAATAATGATAATAAGGTGAGCGAGTGAGAAAATCCCACAGATTGAAGGTTTAGGAGTAGGAAAAAGCTTTAAACAGTGCAGGAGCTCCATTCAACTAAGCTAAGCTTTAGTGACGTTATGGATTTTTTATAAAAACCTATAGCTATTCATTTTGTGCTGTATGTATGGCTCTGCTTTCAAGCTTTTAAATGTCAGTATGTACAAAAGGCTAAACATGCGTTCCCCTGCGTTTGAATGTAAATCTTTACTCTGTTACTGTGCGTTGATACTGTCACGAGGTTGTTTTACCTTTTAAAGCTACTAACAAGGAGCTTAGAAATACAGAGCTTTAATCCTTCAACTGAAAGTGGGAGATCATTGGAGAAAAGTCAGAAAAAAATATATATCACCTGTACACATTTTCTTGTTTTTGATGATGGCAGCTGGAAACATGGGTATAGGATGTAAGTCTGCATGCTATTAGATGGTGAAAAGAAAGTTGAGTAGCTGTTTTAAAAATCAGCTTACTGTATATGGTCAGATCATTCATTATCTGATCTACATTTGCATTTATTTATGCTGCTTGACAAGCAATTTGGGTGGTTAGAAATAAGTAATTCCAGTAATGTCCTTGGCTGGTCACAGTAAATAGTTTTCACATATTGTGCCAATACAATCTTCATTATCCTTGTGTAACGACCACTAGGTGGATGCTAGCTACAATTACAGAAATTTGTACTTTTACTTTTGTACCATAGTTTTGTTTCATAGTGGTAATATTTTGCAGATCTACAAAATCTGCGTCTTTTTTTTAGCCTTTTCTTCCATTATAGGAAGACGAGATAACAATCAAAAAAGTAAAAGTAATTGTTTTATTTCCTGAAGTGGCGTTTAAGCCAAACCGCAGCTATGATCTAATGGATTCACTTCACCTTACAGCTATTTATCCAATTGTAAATGTATGGATTTTATTTTTTAAAACTTTGTTCAAATGATTTGTATTGTTTACGTTGGACCGCTGTAAAAACAAGATGCATACCACGCTGATGTAAATAATGTTTGGTCCAGAAATGTGAAGGGATGTATTTTCTTTTAGAAATGCTGTTGTTTAATCATTGTCAGTGATAAAACACCTTGCGGAACACGTTTTGTACTATTGTTGTTGTTGTTTTTTTCTCAGCACATCCACAGCACGCGTCAAATTCTAAATTGTTTTACATTGCCGGGCTTATTCATTTATTTATCAGTACATCTTTAATATAAGTAAGAGAAGAAAACTCGAGTTGCGTACTCAGCTAAAGTCTCTGGATGTTGCAAATATAACGGCATTGTTTTAAAAATATTAATGGCACCTGCTAATCATGTAACCTTTTAGTATCATGTGAACTTAAGATGTTGAGGTTCTCTTTGGGAGTAACAAGGATAGATAGGATCAAGAATGAGTTCATCAGAGGGACAACCCATGTGAGATGTTTTTGAGATAAAGTCAGAGAGGCCAGATTGAAGTGGTATAGACATGTTCATTGTCTTTTTCTAATGATCTCTTTTTTTTGTTTGTTTGTTTTGAGAAACAATGGATGAAAGTTTTTTTTTTTTTTTTTTTTTTGGAGACTCTAGGTGTCTCTTGTTTCTAGATGTCCGCACGCTAAGTGCAAAGTCTACAGAGGTTTATGTAGAAGGAGGCCTCACGCCGCAACCCTCAACACCCAAGAGATCTGCGAAGAGCGTCCCTCTAACACCACAGCACACCCCTCAAAGGTCTGGTGGAGTCATGCCCAAAAGGCCAGATGTCTGTTGGGGCCCAAAGCACACATTTACAGGGTGCCCACTCTAACCAGCATTCATATTCATTATCTTATAAATAATAAACAAGTTTGTCAGCCCCCATGGGGGGCCCCTACTGCCCTGGGACAAGCAGTGCCTCTGAGGGCTTAATACAGGGCTTAATGTTATGCCTAATCACTGTGTGGGTGGGTGTGTCTGTAGCCCCTGGGAGTATCTTCCAATGCAAACTGGCCATAGATGAGTGGTTTGATTAAAAGCAATTTAAATATCATTATGAACAGAAAAACTTAATAAATCCAATATACTTCAAAGATATTTTGAGAGGGGGGTAGTGCTTCAGAGCTAGGCTTGGAGAAGTAAAGTATACTTGGGCTCACAAAGAGAGGAGTGGCAGAGAAGTATGTTAGAGTGATGCAGAACATGTATGAGAGCTGTAAGACAGTGGTGAGATGTGCTGTAGGTGTGACAGAAGCGTTCAAGGTGGAGGTGGGTCTTCATCAAGGACCGGCTCTGAGCCCCTTCTTGTTTGCTATAGTGATGGACAGGATGACAGATGAGGTTAGACAGGAGTCTCCAAGGACAATGATGTTTGCAGATGACATTGTGTTTTGTAGCGAGAGCAGGGAACAGGTGGAGGAAAATCTAGAGGTGGGGGTACGCTCTGGAAAGCAGAGGAATGAAGGTTAGCCGTAGCAAGACAGAATACATGTATGTGAATGAGAGGAACCCAAGAGGAACGGTGAGGATACAGGGAGCAGAGGTAAAGAAGGTGCAGGATTTTAAGTACT
>JAQQZT010000023.1:26063409-26092949 GCA_030068275.1 Clarias platycephalus
TGGTCACCACTGTCCATGTCCCTGGTGGGCCGCATTAATGCCATTAAAATGAGTATTCTTCCTAAATTTTTATATCTTTTTCAGTCTGTACCTGTTTTTATTCCCAAATCTTACTTTGGCGCTTTAGACTCAATTATATCTTCTTACCTTTGGAAAGGTAAACATCCACGATTGAATGAGTCGCTACTTCAAAGATCTAAAAGAGACGATGGCATTGCTCTACCTCATTTTCGTTTTTACTACAGGGCAGCAAACATTGTCATTCTTTGGTCATATTTTCATAAC
This sequence comes from Clarias platycephalus, assembly GCA_030068275.1. Taxonomy (NCBI): domain Eukaryota; kingdom Metazoa; phylum Chordata; class Actinopteri; order Siluriformes; family Clariidae; genus Clarias; species Clarias platycephalus. The sequence goes on from JAQQZT010000023.1 coordinate 26,063,695, forward strand.
CAACCTAATCGGCCTGCCTGGATGGAAATGGAGATAAAGTCTGTCAAAAATCTCTCTGTCTCTGCACTCCTTGGATCTGCACTCCCCATCCACTCAATTAAATCTATCAATAATTCAGTTATTAGGCATAGCTTGAGAGTGTGGGCTCAGTTCAGGGAGCGCAGCAGTCTTCTGGGCTTTTCTCTGTCCAGTCCTATCATCTCTAACCATCTCTTCCAACCTTCTTTACATGATTCAGTGTTTCGGGAATGGTACAATGAGGGCATTAAGCTTTGCAAAGATCTGTTTGTTGATCATAGGTTTGCATCAGCTCTCTGAAAGGTTTAACCTACCCAATTCTCATTTTTTCAGATACCTGCAAGTAAGACACTTCATTGGCTCTTTAATACCAAATCTCCCTGAGGCTCCTGCTGCGAACATTTTAGATAATCTCCTCTGTTTGTCCCCGCTGCGTAAAGGCCTAATATCCACTATTTACGGTGGATTGATAAATAGTCACACCCCTTTAAGTACAATTAAAACTGCTTGGGAGAAAGATTTGTCACTGTCACTGTCAGATGATACTTGGAATTCAATTCTTAAACTTGTCAACTCAACCTCCTTATGTGCCCGCCACTCCTTATTACAGTTTAAGGTTGTACACAGGGCTCATTTCTCCAAACTTAAACTTTCCCATTTTTACCCAGACATTGATCCTTGTTGTGATAAATGTAAAAGCGGAGAGGCGTCTCTTATTCATATGTACTGGACATGCCCGAATGTGGAAAAATTCTGGAGGGGTGTTTTTAAAACCTTGTCGTATATATTGAAATGCAATCTTGAACCAGACCCTCTGATTGCTCTTTTTGGTATCACTGGAGAGGAAGACAAGCATCTAACTCCAGCTAAACAGCGTTTGTTATCTTTTGCGACACTCCTGGCCAGGCGTTCTCTTTTATTCAAGTGGAAGGATGCCACGTCACCCACTCACGCCCAGTGGCTCAGAGATATTATGTCCTGTTTGTCCCTGGAGAAGATTCACTACTCAGTCCGTTATTCAGACTTAAAATTTCAACAGGTGTGGGGGCCCTTCCTTCGCTTTTTTCATATACAGTACATTTATAGTTTGATTACCTTCTTATGTAATTGTTTGTTTGTTTGTTTTCTTTCCCTTTTTTCCCTTTTTTTTTGCACGTAGAACCAAAAAACTTCCTTTTTTTTTTCTTTTTTCGTTTTTCTCCTTTTTTTTTTTTTTAAATGCCTGGCGTCTAAACTTTCTTATGCATGTAAAACTGTCTTGAAGTTAGGGCGGGGCAGGGTGGGTGCTATAGGGTTTATAAGGGGGTTATAAAATCTGTATTGAAACATTACATGCTTACCCTGTTATATCCCTGTTTAAAATCAATAAAAATATTGTTGAGCAAAAAGATATGTTTTAGTATTTAATATATGTTTAATGTTAAATATTTTTGGATAGGTAGGTGGATGGATGGATAGTTTATTGATCCCAAAGGAAATTACTTTAATTAACAGAGGAACTCTACTTTGCACTACCTAAGTAACAAGTAACTGATGTTGTTCTTGTACCAATTTCTCATCCATTGAGGGGGTTTCACTAGGACTTTATGTCCTGCAGCTGTGTAAATGAAACTCACCCTTCTTTCAGGTTGTTGATAGGCAGGGGCACACGTCCACCCCGGTCCAGTGCTGAAGTAATGTTGATTGCATTAAGCCTCTCCGGTTGCCAGACGTTCTTCACAGCACCCAGGAAGTCTCCCAGGACCTCACTGGCTAACATCTCTTCTACATTCATGTTTTTAATGTAAAACTCAGCCTGATACGGCAAGGGGAATTCTGCCAGACAGAAAGAGAGACTAGAGTCAGCTGGTGGAACAGTGGTGATATATACAATTGTGTCTGAACAGAAAGGGGGCAGATGGATGGTGACATCAAAGCCAGGTCACAGCTGGACATAAACAGCTGCTCAGTCTAAATCCACCGTAAACTCAAGGCTTTTAAATTATGCTGAACGTCACAGGCTTTTCTACTCATCCCAGAGGTTTTAGATTAAGGCAAGTGATTGATATTAAATTAATATGCAAGGAAACGAGTGTCTTAAGGACAAGCATTTAAATGAAAGGAACTCTACAAATCTATTTGATCAACTAACATTAGGATCCCACCTTCTGTACCCATGATGTTAATGACCAAATTATGCCTTGCTGTTTCGAAAGTGCGTCTGTTATAGGCAGTAATCTGCAACACATAAGAAGGGAAGTCCGACTAAGAACAGCTTAGGTACAGCGCATGTCAAAAAGATTTAATATCATGGTTAGATTCAAAAAGTCAAACTCTCATACAGTATATTCTAGATTTATTACACGTAAAATTAAATATTTGAATCCTTTTTTGTTTTAATTTCAATTATTATGGCTCAAGAAAATGAAAAAAATCCCGTAAATTTCTTAAGGCTGCATTCATCGCTGTTGCTTGTGCAGCTTTTCCCTTCAAATCAACTTTCCATAAATATGCCTTGATTGAGAACCCTGTGAACAGCCAGCCCGTTCAACAATGACCCGTGGCTTACTCTCATTGTGCAAGGTGTCAATGATTGTCTTCTGGGGAACTGTCAAGTCAGCAGTTTTCCCGATGATTGTGGTTGTACGTATGCTGTTTGAACATTAGCTTACTCAAACCTGCAATAAAATTATTCTACTCTTTTTAGATACTGGATTTTAGATTTTCATGAGCTGTAAGGCATCATCATCAAAATGAAAACAAAAAAGACGTCTCTTTGTAATTTATCTATAATATGTGAGAGTTTCACTTTTTAAATTAAATTATTTTAAAAAACACAGTAGATGTAAAGAAGAAATGAAACTATTTCATAATGAAACTACTATATCATGACTAAAATGTCAGGGATTACTTCTAATTAAGCAAATTGCTACTTCTCAGAATCCATCTATAATGCAGAATAATGTCTGTTGCACCTCGATGATGGTTGGTTTGCCCGCGTGCTCTGCAGTGGGGGAGCCGTAAAGGACTCCATCACTGTGTGAAGTTCGCTGGATGTAGCGCAACCACCCAGGCCTGTCTGGATAACCCTTCAGGTTGGTATTAAAGGTGATTGGGTCATTGCTGGTGTCACCTGTGAACCGATTCAGGGAAAATGTTGAAGAAATAAGCTGTGATTTTTGGGTGATGGTTCATTCTTAAGGCTTGACATTGGATAGACAAACCAGGTGCAAGTGAATGAAATGCAAGTGAAAGAATATACACTACCTAGCTTAGGATAGGGAGGAAATTCCCCTTTAAAATATTCCCTCTCCAGGACATGGACGAACAGCACTCCGGCTGAAGGGTAGACATTCCGGTCCGAATGTGAGCGAGAGACAATGGTGACCACTAAATCACAAGATAGATAGACAGAATAACTCAATAAAAAGAAAAAATATGTTTCATAAATGAGTCTGCTTGCAGCTGTTGTGAGCTCTGCCTCAGACAATTTCCAATGTACTGTACTTTACAAATTGGGCTATTGTACAGTACTTAACCTCACTTTATCATTATGCAATTCACAGCATGTCTGCACTGCAATGACTCACTCATTCACTCAACTTCAGACATGGTACATTAGTTATTTTACATAATATTTTACAATACCAAAAAGAAATCAATAAAATACTTGAATAATAATCTTATAATACTATTAAACAAGCATAAAATGTTTATTTTCTATTCTCATATATCACCATCTCCATTCAAGTATTAAATGCAGTACCTGGACACTCGGACACCAGACAGATTAATCTTGGACAAAATGCCTTTTAATCTTAGATAATGCTCAAAAGGGTTTAAAATTCGTTAGATGTAAGAGAAGTCAAAGGTGTAAACACTCAGGGTTAAATCAGCACAAGGTTATTATTAATGAACAGCAAACACAGAAACTGATACTCACGCTGTATCCCGTCAACCCTTTAGGGTTTAGAAATCACACATCACCCATATATCCATACGGGTATATCCATACCCATATCCCCATGTAATTCATTGCTGATGCACAAAGCAGCTTTACTTCACACACAGATCAGCTATAACCTCAAAACCTTATAATATTATGTCCAATTTTGTGTATTTGTTCCCCAAAACAGCCCTGACCCCTCAAGACATAAGACCTCTAAAGGTGTGGCACCAGGATGTTACCAGCAGATCCTTCGAGTTTCTATTAACAGAACAATTCACTTGTTTTTTCAGCAATTTGTGCTTCCTTGGCTTTTCTGTGGGATCAGACTGGGTAGCCTAGGCCTTTGGTCCCCACAGACATAAATGAGCCTTGGGTGCCCATGAACCTGTGTCCAAATTTACTGGAATATAAATGAAAATCAATATGGCGTTAATGTTGTACATGCATGTATCGATGTGGGAATCCAATTACAGTGGAACCTCAGATTGCTTGTAACGCGGTATGCGAGTGTTCCGCAAGCCGAGCAAAGATTTTGAACTTTAAAAAGGAACAAGTCTTGGTTTACGAGTACCGAGTATCCTGTATCACATCACGCATGCGCTTCTTGTTTTGACGCCGAGCATCTCGTGATCACAACGGAGTTTTTCCTCTCTCTTGCGCTGCGGAATTGTGGGTAATCGTCTCCCCTGCTGGGTCTTAGTGCGCGTCTCTTACTGGTATAATCAACATCCGTGCATGCGTGTACTGTATACTATAACACTGTGACCATGTGTGTGCATGTAATCCATGGTTCCACTCTATATTAATGTTAGTAAAGTACTAATTATTAATTTTTTTATATAGCACTTTGAGACCCACATATGGATACAGATTTAACTCTAATGATTACGCCAGAGCAGATGCTGACATGAGGAAGGAACTTTAAGAGGAACCAGACTCAAAGGGAAGCCATCCTCTTCTGGGTGACACAAGGGTCAGTGAGAAAAATGTAGGACGGGCTGTCGGCCACTAGAGGGTGCTAAAAACAGGTTTGATTTAAAGCATGATTTAAATACTCACAGTGAATGCTAAAACAGTACTTTGCATCAGGAGTGTTGAGGAGAATTGGACAGTGAATCTGACCCTATTTTCATTTTACCGTCCGTCTGCTTTTCCTTAATGTTTTCTGCAACTTCTTTCTTCACATTTAGCTGTTAACACGTTCACCCAATCTAAGTCGAGTAACAAATCAATAACATATTCAAATATTTTATATTAATTTAATACTTGTCAAATCAGATTAACAAAGAAATGCCATCTTTTGCCGATATATTTAAACCTTCCAATATTATTGGTTTGTTTTTTCATATCAGTTGGACTCTACGGCTGCAGCTTATTGGTCACTCGGCTTATTTATACGATACCATGTCACTCGGCAAAATCTTCCAAAAGCAAAGAGGCTGAACTAAGCATGTCCACTGGGGCAATAATACAATCAAATGGTCAGATAATTATGCAAGCGCACAAGGCCATGTGAAGGTAATGAACACCTCCCTGTTCGAATAGATCAGCCATTGCTGGTTAATGCCAAACCCTTTGCCAAAGGCTAATGTAGGAAAAACACACACACACACACACAGGCACACACACAATTCCTGCAGTATAAATAGCTAACTCCAGTTTATAATTTTACGGCTTGACCTTGACCAGGCCTCACATCAGTTATGTGCCTGAGGAGTAGATACAGGCTGTATAATGGCCAATGAGTCAAGCACGTCCTAGTGAACTGTAGAGTCAGCTTCACACCAACTTCCCTTTTCCGGTCAGGGGGAACTCATGCACTTCACTTTTTTCTTTTTTTTTAAACAGATCCCTTATGGGAATATGCTGAGCATGTACACATTACTTTATCTGTTCAAAGTACTCTTATCAGGAAGTGAAAGTAAGCGACTGAGCTGCGTCTGTCTGCCGTTATAATATTGCTGCTTGGAGCCATGGATTAATCTGCCATCCACAAGGTGAACTTACGCCTGGAAAAACTCAGGTAGAACAGAACTTCAATGGTAAGTGTGATATTTGCAAGATAATGTTTGAATGCAAAATCCATAAATGTGCAGAACGTTCTAGTATACAGTACATATAAGAATTGAAAAACATGTTGTAGACTGATAGGAGTTATGTTAATGGGTCAAAATATGTCAATTAAAATTCTTCAAGAGATTTGAAAGACACTGTTCAGCAAATTAAAGGGGAAACTGAAAGCAGAACGTTACAATCCACACGATGTTATCAGTGGTGTTGCCAGGTCTGGGTTATTACTGAACTGCTGTTGCTTGATCATTATTATTTCTCCGTTTTTTAGGGTTGGGAATTTTGCAAACTTTAAATTAATTGTTTTTATTTATTAGGTAAAGAATGAAACACAACAAGTTATATAATTTAAACAATGAGATGTTTTTTAATTAAACAATGAGATATTGATGAGGACACAGCAGCATTCCCTACCAGACTCTTAAATTTTCTAATTCTGAAAGTTATGACAAAATAAGCAGCATGTCATATGAAAAATTACAAAACAACAAATTGTCTGTTTCCCACAGTGGAAAACACATTTACAGCTTTATTTCAGACTGTTACTGGAGATTCCTTTCATTCCTCAAATGTCTTCCATACAGAAAGTTTCTACATAATAAATAAGACAAATTAATAATATAATTTATTCATTCATTTTCTATTCCGCTTATCCTGTTACAGGGTTGCGGAAAGCCTGGAGCCTATCCCAGGATACATCCTGGACATGGTGCCGATCCATCCAGTGCATACAAGCACACATATACTTACACAGTCACTCACACACTCTGGGAAATCTGAAAACAGTAATTAGTGTATTTGGACTGTGGGAGGAAACTGGCGTACCCGGAGGAAACCCTCCAAGCACTGGGAGAACATGCAAACTCCATGCACACAGAGAATCGAACCGTGGACATGTAAGGCCACAGTGCTAAACACTATTTTTTTTGTTTTTTTTGTTAAATAACATTGTTAAATGTCTGTTATTAAGTCTAAAACATGTGGCGCACACACCATACAAGTCCCTTCAAATTTATTCCCAGAGAAATGGTAACATTTGAATGAGTGCATTAATATAAACTTGTATTTTTAAATTCTGCTGTCACTCAATATACTCAACTCCTTCTGAACAATGCAACAGCACTGTGGTATAAAGCATTCTTGATGAAGTAAAATAGTTTTTATTTATAATATTTGCTAAATATTACAAGCAATCACCCTAAAATAACCAGGGGTTTAATAAGCTTAGTCAGGTTGGGGGACATATATTAGGATTTCAAGGAACCAAGAATCTCTAGGCACACCCCAAATAACGAACATCCAGATAGGATTAAGAAGAACCTCCACTGAGGTCCTGGTTCGGCTCCCTCCTTGGGGTGTGTGTGCATGGAGGTTGCATGTTCTCCCCGTGCTTGGTTGTTTTCCTCCGCATACTCCTTTTTCCTCCCACACTCCAAAGACATGCAGTTTGGGCTAATTGCTAATTCCCAAATTGCCCATATTGTGTGAATGAGCGTGCGAGTGTGTACTTGTACGTGTGCCCTGCAATTTATTGGCACCCCATCCAGGGTGTACCCCGTCTCGTACCCTAAGTCTCCTGGGATAGGCTCCAGGCCCCCCGGGACCCAGAATACAAGGATAAATCCGTATCGACGATGAGTGAGTGAGTGCATTGATGTATATTCATTATCTAAATTTTAACATGGACTATTTCAGTAGTTTTAAGGATTTTTGAGTAAGTAATAATAATCAAGGATTTTTTTTTTTTTTTTTTTTATCTTGCTGGTATGAAACACTTCAGTCCAATAAAAAAAAATAAAACTGGTCCTAAGAGTTATAAGGGTTAGTGCGATAGTATTAAACCATTTTAGGACCTTAAATAATAATAATAATTATAATAATAAACTATAATTGTAAAATTATTAACATAACGTTTGTTACAATCTAGTTTGTAATAACAGCCATGATGTTAAAGCTGGACCTGGCAACCCTAGTTATAAAGCCAACACAGCAAAGCACATCATATAGCTGAGGTTATGGCACGGCACACACACACACACACACACACTCACCGCCCGTATGAGACCGAGCCTTCTGTGTAGAGGCGACTAAAGCCTGGATTTGACTATGGCCTTCACAAGCTATGGCGTTTTATTTTTTTTGAAAAACAAAACAAAACAGAATATACAATTAAAACGAGAGAACACACACACACACGCATCATGCTCTAAACAAAAACAAATACAATAAAAATACAGAAACAGCTCAACTCTTTATTCAACTCTGCCTAGGTGAATGGAAACATCTGGAAATTAATCCACCACAGTGAGCTCGCGCGCTGATAAAAACGACCTCTCTGCTCTCGCGCAAATCCGTTAAGCAGTTAGCTAGCAGCCGTTAGCTCGCTAGCCCTCACCGTGGACAAAAAACGCTGTGACGTGTGGGCTGTAAAAAAAAAAAAAAAAAAATCGCCACATACCTACTAAGACCAGCAGCAAGACGCTGAGACACTTCATGGTTTAAGGGTCTCCGTGCAGCTTTGCGGAAAAGGTGTAAGTTTTCGGTGATGATAGCAGAGACCGAGCAGCCATCAGCATCTCTACCGTTAGCTGAAATTCCTCCCTCCCTCCCACCACAACGAGCCCGGCGCATTGTGGGAGCACATCTGGCGCAGCAGCTGGAAAACACAGAGCGTTCAGACTGGAACAGAACCGAGAGGACAACGCCCAGAAGCAGGGATACACAGACCATTCATACTGCCTAGAACTTCTGCATCACTTCCTTTGTACATCACTTACACTGAACTATTTAAGAACTAATAGTAATTTAATACTATTTAAACTATTTGTATATTTTTATTTGATACACATGCTGTAAATGTTCTCCCTGGAAAACTTTGTTTGATTTCTGTGATTTCCTTTACTGTATATTTAACTTGGCTTAAATATACAGTTCAAAGACGTGCAGATTAGTCTAACTGGCGTTCCCAAATTGTTCGTAGTGAGTGTGAGTGCATATCTGTGTGCACAGCGATGGATTAGCACCCTGTCCAGGGTGTACCCTCCCATCTTGTGGTTTGTGTGCATGGAGTTTGCATGTTCGCCTTGTGCCTGGTGGTTTCCTCCAGGTACTCTGGTTTCCTCCAACTGTCTAAAGACATGCAAATTAGGTTAACTGGAGGTCCAAAATTGCCCATAGTGTGAGAATGAGTGTGTACAGTATGCCTGTGCCCTGTGATGGAATGACCCCCACCCATCCACGATGTGCCCCGCCTCGTGCCCTAGGTCTCCTGGGATACTCTGAGTGTTTCTGTGTCTGTGTCCTGTGATGGGTTGGTACATGTCCCCTGCCTTTTTGTGCCTTGTTTCTTTCTGTAACTGTTGCTCCTGCTGCTTTTATGGCGTCCTGCAGCTCTTTTCCTGTGACTGCTGTCTTCTCTCTTCCTGCCCTTTTGTATATTGACAGGGTTTTTTTCCCCCTCATTTGCTTAGACACATTTCTTGAACTAGTGGCACTACAATGCAAATGCTTAAGCATGTTTCTCTATCTGTTCACACATTCAGCAAATATTTATGTATTGAGCAAAAAATTAAACACTGCCTTCAAAACCATGAAACCCCTCTCTTCAAAATGTTATATTCACATCAAAATTGGACACTCACCGTTCATAGGGATTTGCTCAACAAATCATGCATGTCCTCACCAAACAGAAACATTAGAAGCACAGTTATCATAGTTAGGCTTGTAATCCTGGTTTGAAATAAATTGACTAGAGATACACAGAAATTGAAAATCGTGAATCCTAAAAAAGACAGTGGTGTTACACTACACAGTCCTGAATGGAATGAATAGATGTACATCAAGTCTAATGCATTACTGTAATACATTAATGTTCAAATTTAGAATTGAGTGTTCAAAAAAGTAGGAAAAAGAAAATTATACATAAACCACACTGATTATGAATAACAGTAAGAGCAATTAGTCTGGATCACTCCTTTGCTCTCTGTTTTATCAACATCACAACATTTTTTTGAATCTCTTATCCAGGCCTGGCAGTCATCTACTCTAAGATCACCACATGTACAGTTGCAGTAGAGTTACACACTGATAAGGATCGCATTCATATATCTTCCAATGGGAAGATTAAAAATTATTTCATTGGGTTCATAAATGGTGAATAGGATAGAAGATATGAAACAGAAAAAAATATGCATGGCTCTCGAACCAAGCTTGAACAGCTGTTGGACAGATGATGGAACCTGACATTGTCCCAGGCTACAGTGTAATGAATCAGCTGCAGTTGAACACATGGATCTCCTTCATGGGGTTGAATGAGGATGTTATGAACAGACGAACAAAAAGATGAGCTGTTTTATGGACCAAGTGTTTCATGGTGATGGATGCAGGCTAATTGCAGCACAGATGGTTTTGTTACCCCCACACTGTCCAGGAACACCCACAGAATGCTGTCTAATAATGTCCCTCAGACAATGTTGCCTTCTATCTATCCACATTTAATATATGCATGCTGGCCAGTACCTGCATTCAGCTCACCTGTTTTCATTTCTAAAGTTTCATATTATGCAGGCCCTTAAAAACTGTAAAAAGGATACGCTGCACAATACCTTTCTCATGCTCAAGTGGTCACATGGCCAACTGTATGTAGGGTAGCCCAAATTTAATTTGGTACTGTTTGTCTCTTTGGGTGAGCCCTTCCTGTCCTTCTTATGCCTCTGCTTCTATGCTCTTCTCTCCTTTGGTTAGATCCATAGTACTCCATTATGTAGCACTTTCACAGGCAATGTCTATTTACATGTTTACTTTATAAGTCAGTTGACAGCTCAAGTTCAGGGGCTACATGTAAACATTTTGGCTGACCTCTGTCTAGCGTTTCACTCTATTGTATATAAACAGATTAGCCATACATTGAAACCATTAACATGAAAACCATCTAGGGAGTTCCTCTTGTGCTGCTAGGGTGGCTTTGGACTCCTAGGTGTGACTCTGCAGGACCTCTGGGGTGTGCTGTGGTATCTGGCATCAGAATGTTTGCAGTGGATCCTTTGGGTGCTGTGTGCTCGGACCCCCGTGGCGCAGACTTGTTTGCATGTTCTCTCTCTGTGCTTTTTGGGTTTCCTCTGGGTACTCTGATTCCCCCACAGTGCAACAACATGAGCTGTAGGCTGATTGGTACAGTATTTCCAAAATGCCTGTAGTGAATGATTGGGTATGTAAATGATAGTGCCTCTGTGGCCTTCTGCAATCCTACACAGGATAAGGGCTATGGAAAATGAGTTGTTAATAATAATAATAATAATAATAATAATAATAGTAATAATAATAACAACATTAATAATAATTCAATTATTATTATCATTATTAAATTATAAGTGAGATAAAAAAGGGTGGTCTGTTCTGTTCAGTGATCAATCTTCTCTAAAGTCTATAACGCTTCCCCCACACATTGCACTCCTTAAGCTCCAAAGTGGACAATGAGATAAGATCTTTTACAATATATTCAACCCCCTGCAGTGAGGCTGAACAGACAGATGGCCAGACAAAGTTTCTTTGCACACCATGCATAAATGAAGAATGCATGTATCTATGGTGATATAAAACTGTATCAGGCTTCTTACTTATATACAGTATATATATAAACCCTCAGGCTCATCAGTTATTTAATTATTATTGTGTTTTAACAGGTACTTTGCTTATGTGTTAGTTGCATAAGGCCAGATTTATTGTTGAAACAGATTTCTGATGTTTGACAAACTCCATAATCAGATATGGTAATTTAACTAACCATGAGTCAGTTAATATGGGATTTTTCCATTTCATTACACAGAATGAAGTCATTAAACTATTTCGATATTTAAATAAACTGATTCACTGTCTGACTAATTCATATGAGTTGGATAAATTGTTATGTTCAATTAGTGGATCTGCAATCTTTTGTGTTTTCCTGCCTTTGCCTCAAACCTCCTAGGACCAGTCAGTGGGTTTAGACTTAAATGTTATAGTGTGATAAATACAAACTTTCCCTTTAGTTTCATAGTAATTAGTGAACAAGATTCTTCAAAAAAACATAAGTGAAGGAGGGTTAATTAACAAAAGACTGTGTAGACTAAAGCAAATTATTGTATGCATAAGTCTTTGAGAGTAAAATTATAAACTATACGAAAAGATGAGGTAAATCAGGATATGTGTACATAGAAAAACACAAATGCACACCAAATTTATTTTTAGGTTGCTAAGCAACGTCTTTCTGTACGGGTGGGAGTAGAAAAGAAATATGCCATACCGTGCATTTATGTTCCATATCATGGCATGCATATTTTTTAAATTAAAAACTAAGACAGGTCTATTAGAGATATTATTAGCTTCATATTAAACACACAACTGCAAATGATAAGTGCAGGTGAATTGCATTCATCAGACCTCCATTCTTTTCAGGCAAACCTGTGAAGCTCGTATTAGCTGTAATCAGAACAGTTTAAGTGTTCTTGTTAGAGTCTTAGGAATTTTGCAACAGTGTTTTTCTTGTTTCCTCATTTTCTTTAGATGTCTATCACAACCTTTCTGTTACAGCTCCTATTCACTATTCACCACTATTCTGTCACATGGTAGTCAGCCTCACAGGCTTCAGGCAGCTTTTCTGTTTCAGCAGGTCACTGTTGTAAAATTTTTCACCTATACTGTATAGGCTTTACAGGATTAAGTGGTCCGACCACACAGGTCAGATTACTTTTGGGCCCTTAAAAGGGGCCCTGCTAGTTTATTTTACTGCAAACATTTAGATAGAAATAGTGCTTGATAAAATATGGATATTATTGTTTATTGTATTGTAATTTACATTGTATTTTAAAGGGTATTATTCCTGCAGGGTGTAGTCATACATGTGTAATATTGTTGGGGTATCGGAAGAAACCAGAGAACCTGTAAGAATACCCACTCCTTGTATGATGATGATGATGATGATGATATTATTATTATTATTATTATTATTATTATTATTATTATTATTATCATTATTAATTCAGGGTATGGTACCGGAGTGCCTTGCACATTCTGGGTTAGGAGTTTGAATCTTCAGTTTGTGTGTGTTGAGTTTTCACGTTTTTTCCTGATACTCTGGTTCGCTCCCGCAATCCATCAAACTTGTAGACTGACTTATTGTCCCCTGCCTTGTTCCCTGAGATCCCTGTGATTGGCTCATGCCCTTAAACAGGATAAGTGTTGTGGAAACCAAATTCATTAATTCATGAATTCATTTATCTTCTATACTGCTTATTCTGTACAGGGTCGAGGGGGCAATTTGAGAACGCCAATTGATCTAACCTGAATGTCTTTGGACTGTGAGACCCACAAAGCACAGGGAGAACATGCAAACTCCATGCAAACAGACCAGAGGTGGGGGAATCGAACCCGAACCCTGGTGCGAGGCTGCAGTGCTAAACATTACGCTACTAAAGCACCCACTGAATTCATTATTATAATTAGAGCACGCTGTACCCAAATTGCCCCCTTAACTCTGTACTGTACATGATACAAGGTGTGGTAACTGCATTCATTCATTTATACATTAATCTTTTATACCGCTTATCCTGTACAGGGCCGGGAGGAGGGTACTTTGGGCACACCAATTGACCTAACCTGCATGTCTTTGGGCTGTGAGAGGAAACTGAAGTATGCGGAGGAAACCAATCAACTCCATGCACACAGATCAGAGGCGGGAATCAAACTCGGACCCTGTAGGTGCGAGGCCATAGTACTAAACACTACGCCACTATACTTTTATTATTGTTATAATTATTATTATAGTACATCAATTCACATTGTTTCCGGGCCATGTGTTATCATATTTGAGTGTCTATATGGACACGACATCCGCAATGATGCTTTGGATATTCCTTGTGAGATAATCTAAAGATCCCTCAGTTGTTCCAGAGTTTACAAGGAGTTGCTAATATTTCAGACTTGACATCATGCTTTTGCATTAGTGAGAAAGGTAATGCTTTGAGAAGTAGGATATAACAAACGGTACGTTTATAAAACATAAACGTGCAAAATATCATGCATTCATTTTGCTCTTTTTTTTTTTTTTTGCATCACTCTACCAAAGCTGTAGTTATGGTGTTTTTTTTATTTATTTTTAATATAAATATATATTTATTTTTGCCACACTGCGGTTTGGCGGACCCCCACTTCCCCTCCACAGCAAGCCGATTATTGGAACGAACCATTGTGTTGTAAATAAGGTTGTGCACCTGTCACATGGACACTTGCCACGTCGAAAATATGAAAGCGACACGAAAGATAGTCATGCTATACAGTATAGGTATCTCTCCGAATTGTTGATCTTATACCACGAAGCGGTGTGTCACCTGATTTAGCGATGGAAAGTCCTGTTTTTGTTTACGCCCCCCCCCCCCCAACCTCGTACCAGTAGTGCGCGAGAATGTCCGCAACAGCACGTATTCTGCAATGGCGTTGCTTAGTGGTGTGTGTGAAAGCGCCCGGCTCCGGTGTGAAAGCGTCCAACGGTATGTCGGAATTCAGTCGTCTAAACAATAATAATAATAATAAAACGGATGTTCGCTGTATAGTTCTATGATATAGAGGGACATCCGGGGGGGAAAAGAAATCGAGCGGTTTCTTTGAAGGAGGAGCGACATCCGCGTTGACTGACAGAGCATCAGTTTTTGAAACGGAACGTGAGACGGAGAGGATGTAAGTCAGCCTTTTGTTTTGAACGCGGGAAGAGCAACAGCAGAGGACTTACAAACAAGTAGTTCCTTCTGCTTTTCGACTCGCTTTCCTGCCGTGTTATTTGTGTGTATGCAAACAAGTCGAGTGTTTGCTGATGGAAAGGGTGGATGTTGTAGGCAGATGTCAGCGTCACGCTCGGAGCCTGTAGGAACATCTCTGCCTCGATCCAAGTGTCGCAGTTTGGTGTCACAGGCAGCTTTTTTGAAGGGGTTCGAAACCTTTCTAACATTTGTAGCGTTCAAACATTGCCGTGTCTCGCTGTGTCAGTCATTTCCACCCACTGTGATTTCCTGTGTACCTCCCTTCTCTTCATGATGTGCATTTCTGCATTAAGCTGGTGAGATGTTCGTTGTTTTTTTTTTTCTTTCCCTTTTTGATTTGCACCAGCTGATAAAGCATAGTCTGTAATTTGTGCAGTAAAACGTATTGACTGTATGCTAAGATGTCCACAAGACTGAATCTCATGCTGTTGTTTAAACCCATTATTATGAAACTGGCACTATGACTTAACATAACAGTCAGTTTGTTCTGTGTTTGCAACACCGACATACATACATTGATAAGAGTCTGATTTGTTTAAAACTCTCTACAAAAAAAAAAACACTTTCTGAAGAAAATGTGAGTGGTGCTTGCCGAGGAAAAACTCGGGGTCCCCCCATATCTCTATGACAATGGGATCCAAATGTGTTACATTTTATAGCTCTACGAAATTCTTGCTCTGCTCCAGAATGTCAAAGTTGGTCTCCATGTTAAGTCTATGGGATTTTTTTTGAGGTGGTTAATTGCCCCCTGTTGGGGCAAATTACTGCCCACCCCTTAGAAAAGTCATAGCACCCCATTCCCGAATAAGCCACACAATTTGCCACCTCATTCTTGGGTCTACGACAAACGGTACAGGTACCATAGACACGCCAAAGTTTTTGTATGAAAGAAAAAAAACGAATAATTAATATAACACTAGAGAGGAAATGTGAAGAAAATGTGAGTTGTGCTTGCCGTGGCAAAACAGTGGAGTCATGCTTGCAACATGCATAAACACTCTAGCATCATGTTAGCGACATTCTAATGGTGTTGCTAGCAATATGCTAATGTACGTACCTCCTCATTACCGAATGAGCTGCACAAGTTGCCACCTCTTTCTTGGGTCTACGACAAACGGTACGGGAATAGTTATGCACCAAAATCCCCATTATAATTCAATGGGGCAAATTTGGGCACCTCTTGTGCCCCGGGGGTAAAAATTATACCCTCCTGCGGGGGATGTTCTGACACAGTTTGCGAACCTCTTTACATGTGGTAAATTTAAGACTTCTACAAAATTCTTGTTCTGCACTACACTCCATCAAATTTGTTCTCAATGTTAAGTATATGGGATTTTTTCCCCATTATATGTCAATGGGGCAAATTTGGGCACCTCTTGTGCCCCAGGGACAACTTATACCATCTTGTGGGGTATGTTCTGACACAGCTTGCAAACTTATACAAATGTGGTGAATTATTCTACAAAATTCTTGCTCTGCGAAACAACCCGTCAAAGTTGGTCTCAATGTTAAGTCTATGGGACATTTTAGGGGGACACTCCTTAGAAAAGTCATAGCATCCCCCGTTCCCGAATAAGCCACATGATTTGACACCTCATTCATGGGTCTATGACAAACCGTACGGGACTAGTTATGCACCAAACTTTTGTACGGAAGAATAATAATAATAAACAGAAAAAAAGAATAATAAGCCTGAGAGATAACAATAGTAGTGCTTCGCTTCGCAAGCACCACTAATAATAATTCCCTGTGCGCAGTCCTCCAGCCCTCGTGGCAGTGTGATGGATAGTCTGGGGCGGTGGACAGTCACACAGCTTAAATATCTGTGTTTTGTTGGCAAGAATAGTGTCTGTATGACGGGGTTGTCCTTTTAGTCTGTCGTTATGTTTGAATCATGGGCAATCACAGTGTTGAAAATAAAATAACTGCAAAGGCCATTTTTTGTTGTGAGCTCTATTTCATTAGTGTGCACTCAGTGAATTATGCTGCACCAAGTGCTTTTGTGAAAGAAAGTAGCCCTACCCTTGCAGAAATGATACAGCAGTGCTTTTTGCAAGGAAACATTCAAAATGTATGGTATACAGTAGCTTAACAACTTTAAAGTCTAATGTGCTTTCTTTTTTTCTTTTTCTTTTTTTAATTCTAGGGTGCTGTGATGCCATCTAACACATAATGTGATAGTGAAATTGATGGACTGAAAACTGTAATTTAGTTATGCTACTACACCTTTGAAAGCAAATATCTCCTCCGTCGTCAAGGCGAAGATGCTGAAGACGGAGGCTTCAGCAGAGAGGACCACCTTGAGGAGTGCCTCTCCGCACAGGAATGCCTACAGAGCAGAGTTCCAGGCTCTCAAGAAGGCCTTTGACCAGCCGAGACATGATGGCGACACGAAGAGCAAAGATCCCGAGCGGATCCGGCAGCCCCGGGGTCGGCAGTATGGCGCACACGTCAGCCGGATCAAGGACATGTTCATGCAGATGGGCACTGAGAGCACAGGTTCTGGAAGGCCTAGAGGAAGAGATGAGACATCTCCACAGAAACTTACCAAGCCGACCAATTTCATTAACCGAGCAGATGGCTCAGTGATCAAACTTCAGCATGCTGAGAGAAGTGGCAACTCAAAGTTCTCAGAGACAAGGAAACTCTTCGAGCAGAGCTCCAGAGACACATCTCAGTCTCCTGTGTACTCATATGGCAGAGATAAGAGGGGTTCTCACGAGCATTTGGATGATTGGAGAGGGGCACGTTCCAATAGGGGCAGCACAGACTCCTTGGACAGCCTTTGCTCAAGAACAGAGGCATCTTCACCAACAGTCAGCCAGCTTAGTGCTGTGTTTGAGAATTTAGACTATCAAGGCGCGGGCTCCACTTTCCGCAGAAGTCACGTAGCTGGACGAGCTCTGTATTCGCCAGATAGCTCACTAAGACAAGGGGATGCCAGTGAGGATGATACCAGCCTTCGTCAGTCTCCACCTCGAAGTGTGTCCAGGACACGTGTTGGGAGCAAGCACACTCTTCCAGTTTCATCTTCCTCAGAAGACCTTCTCAGTCCTAGCCCTTTGTCTGAGCAGGCGAAGACCGTTGAGGAGAATATGGTTCAGGAGAGGACTGTGCCAGAACATGAGGATGTAGAAATCAGCATGGCTGTAGATGGATCTTGTGAGCACAAGCAGGTTGAAGATGCTGTTGGGGGTTGCACCAACTCTACTCAAGTCAATGACACTGCAGTGTATGACAAACCACAGAAGGATACATCTGACTCAGCTGACATCAAGGTTCAAAAGGAAGTAAATGAATCTAAAGATGAGGCGAGCCGGATAACAGCTAATCACATGGAGGAGCCCAATGAGGAATACTGTGGCAATGAGAGGGTTATTTACAATGCTGATGGAGATGCCTGCTATCAGGGCTGGGGAGAGAGCTGCACCGACATGGAGGATGATTTGTATGGGGATGATGATGGTAACTATGATCCCGGATCAGAGATCACTGAAATTCCTGGCCTTCTTGAGGAGATAAAAGAAGACATTCCTCCAAACCGGAAAATACGGTTCAGTACTGCCTCGATAACGGTACGTTCATCAACGACTATTCTACACTGTTTATTTGGTGTTACTTAATACATACACTTAATTGAGCATGCAATACATTTGGGAGATATGACAATATGATATTAATGTAGTAATATAATTGCAATTAATAACACTTGATACCTCTTTCTGAATATTATGGCTATTGTCAGGTTTCAGATTTTTTATGACTGAAATATTACTCATAACTTAATAGACGTTTAAATGACTTTTCATAACATTTATTTTCAATTTTTCCTTTTTCTTTGATAATTACTGTTTTAAATATTTGAAGAAGGAAGTGTGGCCTAGTCTTACTTTAACCTTTGTAACATTGCAATTTGAATTATGCAAATTACTAATGTGATGTCATGCTGGTTTTTTTGCTGGGAAATAATTGTGAATGGTTTCAATTACCACATTATATTATATTATATTTCATTTATTTCACTGCACTGTTTAATTCTTGAACATTACTACTCAGAAGATGTTGATTAGCTCTGACAGTAGTGCTGACTGTAATGAAAATCACAGGTTTATATTAATACATTCTTTCTAACACATTCATGTTTCCATAGTAACAATTTCAAAACACACCAGCTCGGTTTAAAAAAAATGCATAAAAAAAAGAAAACCATTGATATGGCAAAGTTTTCTGTTTAGTGATGTTTATTTCAGGATGGTCACGTCCATAGAAATGTATTCAGAGTGGAATGCATGTCAGCTGTTTTGGTAAAATGATTGCTGTTTTAGGACTTCAAGAGAAAGACAAAAAGGTGTTCAAGAGGCATAACACAGCTGCTGCTATTATAATCAACTTCCTGCTAATAGGAGTAACTCTGCTTTTCGTTGGGCTGCATTACACCACACATTTGTCTTGTATAGACTAGAACCAGAATTATATACAGTATAATAGCAAGTTCAGTTTCGGCCGTGGCTGAACTCTGAGTCCATATCTTGCCTGATCAATGCAGTGTAATTTAGGTAATGAGCATGCGGTGTCTTACATTGGCATTGGACGCGGCCATTCATGTCTGTTGGGAGATGTGCACAAAAACATCTGCTGCCCTCACAGTTAGTTTTGGCGCAGCCTCTCACTGTGTTCTTCCATGGTCTCTTGTGTTCATTTCACTGTTATTTGAAATGATTCAAGTTTAATCTCTCGGGAACGGACTGTGTGATTCATGTTGTTCTAATAGAAAGCACAGCGCTTTGTCTTCTTCTGTTTGTGAAATTACTGGCGGTTGAAATGTTCTAGTAGCAATAACATAGCGCTGAATTTATGTTTGTATGTGTGTGTAGTTGCTGAAGCAATCATGCTATCATCCTTCTCAAGTATTATCTTTATTACCTTTATCTTTATTCCACCTGTTTTTTGGCACAGCTTCTGCACACTTTTGACACATCATCACTGCTCCAACTTGGGTATGTTTGTTCAGTGCCCATGTAGTGCTTCCATAAAAATGGTTGCAATGCCCTGGACACCATTTTGGCATTTCTGTTTCTCATCCATCTTTTTTCCCATTAAAATTGTCAAACGTTTACCAATTGTGATGTTCCTCGCTCGCTTTTCTGTTTTTTATAGTGTGTGTCTTTAATAGTCTAAAGGATAATTCTAGAAAACCTTAGTAGTCAATATATACGGTCAATTAAAATCTTATGGACCATTTGCACTAACTTCATCAGATCAATGAACTTTGATTTAGTCATTTAAAGGGAACAGGCCATAAAGCTGCAGTTTATGGTTATTCTGTTTACCCTATTGATTAGCTAAGATATTTCAAGCCTCCCAGACAACTAATCTACAATTAGCAAGATGCCGTCCACTCGGTGAAATAAGAAAAAAAGATAAACATTTCTCTGGACAGGATTAGGTTAATTTTATTTTATTTTTTTAATTCAGATGAATCTTGTGGAGTCGTCATATACACAAGGATGTCAATACCTGTTATATATTTTTTTAAGATCTGTAATGCAATGGCATTTACATTTGAGACATTTACATCCAGAGCGACTTTCATTTTTCTTATTTTTTAATCTCATTACACGTCTGAGCAGTTGAGGGTTAAGGGCCTTGCTCAAGGGCCCAACAGTTGCAACTTGGTGGGGTTTGAACTTGGGATCTTCCGAACCGTAGTCCAATGCCTTAACCACTGAGCTTCCCCTGGCCCTCTGGACATGACATGCAATGACATGCTATACTATATTTCAGGGGAATTTTAAGATTATCTGCACAACCTTTTAATATATCATATAGTTCTCCTTCTTCTATTATTATTATAAATTCATAAATAAAAACATTTGTTTTTCTGCCTACAAAATGGAGGTTTTATTATTTTTGACTGTAATTCACGCACACCTAAAAAATAACATTAGATAACAATATCATGTCATGTTTGACATTTCCTACCCCCCTGCTATAATGAAGGTAAAATAATGTAATATAATAAAATAATGTATTTGTATATACAACAAAAGTTATGATTTCTTTACTCAATTTTGCCTAAGCAGTGTCAATAGTCTGAATTTTAACCTGCTGGTACTGCTCTGTTTTAACATATCGGCTTCCTCCAACAACTGTTCACTATATTTATAGCCCTAAGGCTGTGAAAGCACAATTGTCCTCTTATAATAGAGTAAATAGAGAGCATCAATCCTCTAAAAATTGGCATTGTCTTTCCTGGGTTAACATTTGACCGGGCTAAATTGTTAAATGGCTCTTGGCTTTTGAGTTCATCAGACAAAGAGCGCACATTATTCATATGGAATATTAAATTCTGCCTGGTCGCAATGAGCAGGTTTCCACTTGTTTTGACCAAACAGCACTCTGTCTAGAGGTGGACTCTTTGAAGTGGTTTGGTAAAACTCAGCTGCTCCTATCAGACACTTGTCGGGCTATTTCTCCTAAACAGACGTTAAAAAATATTTTTTGAACGTACAGTACTTAAAAAAACGATGTATATTACTTACTGCTTGGGAAATGGATAAATTATTGCAACATCAAAGCTTTGAGGTAGTCAAGGCTTCATTTAATTGTTGAGGTGAACAGACAAGTCCAGAGAGACTTCAAGGCATCTTTTTTTTCCTGTTTCTGTAATACTATTGGTGCTCATAATTCATTCTAAATAGTTATCTTTTTCTCTTTTTATGCCTTTTTTTTTTTTTTTTGCAGCAATGCCTTATATCAGCTCTGAAGGACTTCCAAGTCTCAGAGCTCCAGGTCCTGAGGCACTCTTATTTATCTTTATTGTCCACAGCTCTGAATCACTGTCCTCTCTGGCCTCTAACTAGCTGTGCTCTGGCTCTATGTAGCTTTCTAATTTACTTTTTGAATAACACTGACAACACGGCCACTCCTGGATGGTTATATATTAAAAGGCAATATGACTTGCAATGAACTCAAACACTTCCTGTAAGTGATTGTCGCAAGTGCTGCACAAGCTCAGCATAACACTACTCTGACGAAGCGTAATAGGTGACAAAGCGACAGGTGACTATGTGAGTTGTGCGTACACACATGACACGTTGCTGCAATTTGGCATCACTAGTGGAAATACTTGACATAGTGACCATGAGAATGGGCAATTGAATTGACACTCAATTCTATGCAATCAAGAATCTGTAAAGTGACAAGTGTGAATGCTTGGTTCTGACGTTAATGATTCCTTGGAATAAATCCTACGGTACATGTTGATGTTCTTAATTGTTCCTTCCTTTTCCCCTTTCAATTGCCGAAATGTTTCTATTTACTGTTTGATATGGAAAAAAACCTGAAGAAAAACCTTAGGATTCCTGCTGGGTGTCATGTATTCCTGAGGACAACAATCTTTCAATCTTCCCTGAGAAGTATTACTGAAACTCCCGAAGCAGAAGTCTTACTTAAAGGTCATATAAAATGTATATTCAGTAGTGGCATGATCTGGCACTGTTTTAGTCAGGATCTATAAACAGTGTGTTAAAACAGCAGGTTTCCATGAAGAGCTACAAAGTAAATTGTCATGGGATCCTAACGTACGCCAGCACAGGAACTGTCATAACACAGCCTTCTTTCAAGACAAAATGTGTCACTTGATTCTGATGTTATGTTCTCTAGATAACAGAACTGACGAAAGTGCTCTCTTTGTTAGCGATTTGAATAAGCTTTTTATATTAATGTTTGTATAGGTTAATGTCAATATTCATAAAGTGCGTGTATAAGTAAAATTTTGTCATATTATTCTAAATAGTTTACTGCGTTTTTATTTCACGGCTTTTCCAGCCTTGTGCCTAATTGAACAGTTGTGATCTGCCAAGTCATAAGCCTTTCAGTGAAAAGTACTCGTTTTTGCCTGAGTTTGTCATAATGTTTTGAAAATGTCTTCTTTTTGTGTGTAATTGTGCATTTGTAGAAAAACTATTTTTGATTATCACCAGTGTTTTTAGGTATACAGTGATAAAGTGATACTGTAATAACTTAGTCCTTAAAACTTAAGAACTTAGAACTTAAAAATTTCACAATTATAATACCATGGACATTTCAAACTGTGAAACTGCAGAGGAATTGATGGAGATGAGAGAGAGGACAAGGAAAGAGCAGTGCAATCTGTAATGCTTTTTAGCCAGGTTTTTAACCGTGTCCAGCTCGTTAGCAGCTGCATTATTAACAATGTTTGGGTACATTACTTTTTAAAGTAACTAATTACATTACAGAATTACTGTCATTAAGTGTTTTAGTCAAGACCTTTATAATTATTCTAGCATCATCACTCAGCGAAGTTATCCATAATCTGTTAACTACTAACAGCAGGGATAACAGAGGGGGACGGATTATTCGGGGCAGGGGCGGGGCTTGAAGGACGACTTTCACGCACACACACTAACGGAATCACTGCTGTCTGGCTCACGGATTACATAAATTGTCTGAATAACATATTACAATTTAGATTTTAGATTTTTCCCCGATTTTCTCCCTTTCTCTCGTGCCCAATTCCTCCCTGTCACTAGGGGGCTCCACATTAAACTACTACTGCCATTCAGTCGGGAGGGCCGCATACCATCACATGTTTCCTCCGAACCATGTGACGCCAGCCGACCGCATCTTTTCTAATTGCTCGCTCACGCACCGTTGGGGAACAGCGCAATCCGCTCCTTCCACTTGCGTGAGCTCACAGACGGCCCTGATTGGCTGTATAGCCGCGATTAATGTGGAAACGCGAAGTACCTCTCATCCCGCCCCTCTGAGGGAGCTCGGCCAGTCAGCTCTCTCTAGGCCTCCGGCTGCGAACGATTACAGCATCACCCAGGAATCAAACTTGCGATCTCCGGATAATAGGGCGAACACTTTACCACTGCGCCACTTGTAGGCCATACGGATTACAGTTTTGATTACTTCAAAAAAGTAATCCAAAGTACTCTACTTTGTAACGCGTTATACCCAACACTGATTATTAATCACATGATTTGTCACACCAGATGAATTTCTTAGAAATAAAAGTTCTTAATTCATAATTAAAAGTGACTTTTATTTTACTATAATGTGAATGCCTGTGTTCTCTGAAACGATACGTCTAATTGTGCTTACGACATGTCATACAGTATTTGTGCAACTACTCATTCATTCCAAAAAATAGATAAAATTTCATTTGATTTTGCGCTGGAGGATAGCAGTCTATATTTATTGAGATGCAGAAGAATAAGAGAACTCCTTATGCCTCGCTTTAGCTGTTTTAGCAGCTATTGCTAGCACTGCTATTAAATCCCTACGATGCTGGTGCTGACTGATGATGTCAGCGCCCTATATATGCGCAAAAAGTTGCATGAATTCTAATCTGAACTTTCTCATTCAAGTCATATGAGAAATAACATATCGGCGACATATCAGATACATATCTGATCTAGGACCATTTATGAAAGTGTCTCAGCTCTGATCTGAAAAACGTCAGATTTGTGTGTCCAGACAGTCATTAAAAAAAAATCTGTGTCATATTAGGGTTTAAAAATACAGATTCGTGTCACTTCAGGCTGGTAATGTGAACGTAACCTGAGAGATACTTGATGCTCATGATGTGATTCCAGACATTTACATTGATTAAGGTGGCATGCATGATCAGGCATCCCAATCCAAGAGTGTACAGTATGTGTGCTCTTGATCGTCCTTGTCTTCTGAGTACTTTGAACAGCGTTTTAAAGTTGTGACAAAATATTGCATCAGAAAATGCTGCCGTTGGTTGTAACATCTTGATTCCTTCATTAAATTAAGTGGATCTGAAAAGCTCGAGAGCAATTGAATGAGTGCTAAAATGACTCGGTAATTACACACTCTGCTCTTTGATCCATCATTTTATTACAGAAACCTGTAGACTGTCCGTTATTTAGTTTATCCCTTTGCATGACCACTGAGCAGAAATATACAGCAGATTAGACAATAGGCAGAGTTTCACATTTGCTCCAATGTTTTTTTTTTTTTTCAATCTTCATTAGCTCATGTCACAATGTGATGATGCTCTTACAGATAATATCCTGTCTTTGTTTCATTTATTGCACGCATCATTGTACTGTATATACAAAGAATAGATGTGTTGCTTGTGATTTATCACCAAAGGTGAAGGATGTGAAGTCAGACCTGAAGTGCTTTATTACTGTTGGTTTTGTTCCTTAAGAGTTCCTGTAGTGTAAATTCTTGAGTTCACACTTCACTTGAGCACTTGAGATGTCAGCTTTAATTTGATTGAAAAAACGATCTGATTCAGTTATTCTGAACTTCTGGCTTTGTGTTTGCTAACTGCCAGGTTTGGGATCTACAATGAAATTAAAACCTACCTCTAAAAGTGTACTCATTGTTCTGGAACACATCTCTTCATTATATTTGCAGAAGAACTTGCTCTTTAGTATGCCTTGCATGGGGCCTGCTAACAACCTGCTTTGAATACTTCATTTTTAGAAGGCTCCAGAAACGTACTGGGTCTTTGTGAGTCAGAGATTTCTTTTTTTTGTGCATTTGCAACAGATTTTGTCACTCAGGCTCAGAGGATGAGATGCACAAATGCAGAGAGAGCTTTGAGAATATTCTCCATAGGAGATGTACGAGGACACATCCCCCAGCTTTGGATTATGGGCTGATCTCTGGTCATATAATTTGATGGAAATGTTAATCATAGCATGGCTTTTCAGTGATCGCAATAATGATTTTATGGAAATGTAGAATATTTTGCTTGAGTGAAATATTTTGTTAACTGTTGTGTACTGTATATACTGTATGTACACTTGATAACTAGAGGAAATGTTGTTTATCTTGTTCATTTAAAGGATTAACTCTACTGTATTATGGATTATATCTAGATGGAAAAATAAGGTTCATGGGAAGGTTAAAGGCTTTCCACCCAAATGCAGCCTGTTTTTTTTTTTTTTTTTTTTTTACTAAGCACTTGTGAGAAAATCAGATTATTTAAATCTTCCTTTAATCACATTGATTCATTCAGTCATTTTCAGTAAGCTGGTCAGAGTTATGGTGGATCTTACGGAGCCTGTCTAAGAAACACTGGGCACAAGGTGAGAGTAAACCCTAAATGAGAGGCCAGTAAGATTGTATACAGTAGCATCAAACTTTTCTGCCAACCGAACTGTCTCATGGCTTTCGACAGGTAAAGGCTGCAGCCTCAGTGTTAAAGAAACACTGGGCAAAAAGAGGGTGAATGACCAGACCTGATGTTTGTTGTGCATGTTAACCTTATTACGGCAGCAAAAAAAAAAAGTCTGCTATAGCTGTTGGTCACTAGAAACCTTTACTTAAAGAATTCATTAAGAGTTTCAAGGAAATAGATTTTTTTAAATACAACTGATTACAGAGAGAGTTACCCATACATGACAGATGTGGTACACAGGAATGACTAAAAATATTCCATTACTCTTTTAATAATAATGTGCGTTATTTTAAAAGGAGCAGAAGTAAAATCTTTGAACTGAACCAAACACATGCAGTTTGTTTTTATTTTTCCTTAGGCAAAGTCCCGGCTTCTAATAAAGGTTTTTAACATTTCTAGCTTGGAAGAAGCTACAGTACCTGGAATTGCTATTGCATTATAAATGACTTTTTATATGGATTTTCCATGGATATTCTATTACATTGTTATTACATAAAAATTTCACGTTGGAATCCTGTGGGAAAAGTTTGGCTTTTGTACAGTAGTTTTTACGTCATACTTGACCCCATATAGAGTTGAATTCTTAGCAGTTTGCAAAACAGAAGCGATCACTGTGGTTCTTTTGGTCAGGAAAGTTCTTGGCTGGCTGTGTCAGGAGCGGGTACTCCCACTCTACCTTAAGTTCAGGATTTTTCAGAGAGACAGGCTTTGTTTTCACTCTGTTGTGAGTACAAAAAAAGGACTCTGTTCAGTCCTGACACACTGTCCTGCATTGTTATTCGACCCTATGGCTATATGAGAAGGCTGTACACGCAGTTGTACTGAGCTCAGTTTACACAGTGTGACACGAAAATAATTCACACGCCTCATGCTTTTAGGGAAATATTTGAACACAACCATTTTTAAATAGCTTTATACTGTATGCACCATATAAAGGGAACCGTCTAGAGGGAAGATTGTTGCGATTCATCTTAGATAGAAGGAAGTACTTTTCGATAGTACTAATAAGCGCAATGAAAGGTTTGGATTTGTGTTGGTTTTGGTAAATCATGCTTCATGATTTGAATTCATGAACTTCATGGTGCCAGTCTGTTTCAGAAATGGATACACAGTGTATATATACAGATACTGCAGAGTTCATTTGCTATATGATATGCCTTGGAGTGAGATACTGTATGAAGGAAGCAGTTGTTTGTCGTTTCCAGAGTTTCTTGTTTAGGCCTGTACCCAGGGAGACTCTCTCACTGTGTTAGTGAAATGTCTATTGGTTGTAAAGGAGTGGTACCGCCTCACACCCAAGATTAAAGAGTTGAACAAAGTGTGTTCCTGGGGAAATAAGTTGCAGTCAGAATCAGCAGTTTGCTTCAAAGTGAAAGGGGGAAAAAAAGTTGAGTTTCCCTTTCCAGACTAATCTGAAGGGCATGAGTTTGTATGCAGAATATGGGCCTGTGTGACATGAATATATCCATATATTAATATTTATGCCTGCCATGGGGAAGTTGTTGTTTTAGAAGGTTTCCAGAGTTTTACAGCTCCAGAGGCAAGCAGTGCTCAGTATTTAATACCCCTCTTCCAATCAATCAATCAATCAATCAATCAATCAATCAATCAATCAATCAATCAATCAGTAGGTCAGTCAGGCAGGTAATCAAGCAAACAAGCAATTAATTTAATCTAAATTTACATTTGCTGAATATAAGGTTTGGAAACACTATTGCTGCATCCATCTGCCTACAGTATAACATATTTGTCATGGGACAAAACAGGTGTATAAACTCAACATTGTATTTATTTAGTAAAATCTAATTTGCTACCGATCTCTCGCGATTTAATTCGGCTCCGAAGTCATTGTGGTCAGTAACACTTTTTTTTTTTTTTTTTTAAGCATATCGACCACACATCAAGCCATTAACAATTTAAACAAATCCGTAAGGACATGAAAACGACTCTACAGTCAATTTTGACATGAGGCAGTAATGAAGTGTTAGCAACATGATAACGTTTAAGTATCGAGCCGTTCAGAAATTGAACAATGTTATACCAAGTCCTAAAGAATTGATAACGAAACTGTACCGTCACTAATAACATGAAGCGAAATTACAGTGACAGTACTGACTATTACCGAGGTGTTAATGATATGATAATCTGATACAGTCCCGTATTAAATGAATTAAATGAATTAAATGAAAGGACCAAACCACATATTGTATATATTTTAGGAATAAAAAAAATTTATGGTCAGTTTGTGATCATAATTTATTATGAAATGAACAGAAATGATCAATCGTTTTTAATCATGACTTTTTTTTTTTTATTAAAAGGTTACTTTCATCTACATTGAATATGAGGATTTTTGGCTGTGGAATGCTGCAGAAAGGGGAAAGGAGGCGATGCTAATGCTGATGACTCGTTAACAGCGCTTAAGAATCGATACCGAGGCGTTAATGAAAAATTTATTTGGGAGCCCAAATAACACTAACGATTCTAACGAACATGACAGAATTCACACCGAGCCCAAAAGGGGCTGTAAGGAGCCGCGACCGGAACACAGAACAGGTGCACACATTAGGGAAAGAAACAAAGATGAGTTAAACCATTTCATACCCCAAATATAATATGTATACAATCAAATAAGACTATATGAATATATTTCTTCAGTATTACAGGAGTTTTCAAATAACATAAAACTTTTGTTTTTATTTTATTTTATGTATTTTATGTATGTCAGCTTTTTAGCAACCCCACTATCTTTAAACAAGATTGTCTACTAGTCAGTTTAGTAATATTACCTGGTTAGCTTGCTTCCATTGCCTGTGTTTTATTGTGAGCTGTGCTTGTGAATCATTGACCTGATTGTCAGTGTTGCAGCCTAACCTGTTTTGTTTACACATACTATACAAGCCAGCAAGTCTTCATTAAAAACAAAAATTATATTTTTTCCTGTTTTTACGTTTGCAGCCTTCTAGGAACCTGGGTGTGGATCTGTGGCCGTACTTATTTTGAGTACAATGATGTCGAAGACATTTAAAATGGCCTATGTGTTTAAAAACTCTCTGCAGTTCCGACTCTATACAGTAGCTCTTACTGTTTATTACTGTGAATTATGTTTTTATTACTCAATGCAGCGTAGGAACAAAATAAATATTTCTTCCCTCCCGTCCGTAACTGATATTATTACATATACACTACCGTTCAAAAGTTTGGGGTCACTTGCAAATGTCTTTGTTTTTGTTTAGTGATTTATTTTCTACATTCTACA
>JAQQZT010000023.1:26093049-26104670 GCA_030068275.1 Clarias platycephalus
TACAGAGCAGAAGTAGCAGAAACATCTCAATATCAACTGTTCAAAGGAGATTAATGCATTTTTTGGACGCCTTCAGCGTTCCTTTACAATGTAGAAAGAAAGAAAAATCAGGAACCATCATGGAGTTAGAAAGTGACTCCAAACTTTTGAACGGTAGTGTATATATATTTTTTAATCAACAAATGATCTAGTGCATTGTAGCTTTAAATCTGGGAAAGGTGAATTTGAATATCACCATCACTGTATGTACAGTATCAGTAAACTGGCTTGTGGTTTGCTTGTGTGCCTCAACCAGGTCCTGGCCAGAGGGAGTATACAAATAAATACAAATTTGAAAACCAACACTCACTGAGAGATGCTATAAGATACAGTACAACACAACAAAAACAAAAAACGATATAAATGCAACTGGAAATGGTAGCGGCCAAGATTTATTAATAGTATTAGCAATTTACAACACCATAATTTGGTTTATCTATACAGTATATTTTAGCATAAATCACTATTTCAGCCTAGGTGTCTTGTCAGTGCTGTAATACTCTAAAGACCAGTGTTGGACCAGTTGTTTGGTGTGAGTCAGCTTTATATGACCCCTGGAAAGTAATTAAGAATGTATATGTGAGGAGTAGTTTTATCTGTAGATGCAATATGTCTTGCTAAAGCAGCATGTTTGGGTAACAATGTGGTTTGGAAGAGTTGCGGTGACGGTGAAGGAGCCTAATATAATATGATGGGTCAAACTGAAGTGTTTTTCAACGTTGGGCTTCAATACTCCATTCCTCCAAGCTCTTTCCTCTTTTCTTCCTCTTCCATCCTTCCTGCCTTGCTCTCTCTTGTTTCCCTTTCCCACCGCCTGGTTAATCTTTGGCCTGGGCCCCAGCAATGTGGTCAGAGGCTCCCTGGCTCAGCGCTGCATTAGATGAATACTAATAGAGGAGAGCAGAATGGCGCTGAGTGCTGGGACAGGCGAGAGGAGGAGTGAAAAGAGAGAGGCATAATGAAGAGAGTGGGAGTGAAGAGATGGATGGTGGTGCAGCTACTGTATGACTTGCCCATGTTGTTCAGGGAGGATCTTTCTTGGAATAGAGGACGAGAAAGAGCGACAGCAAAAGGGAACCGACAATATGAGACGCTCACATGACAGTTTTACAGCATAGAAATCAAATATGCATAGCAGGCTTGCTGTACCCTCTATAACAGCTTGGAATTAACAAATATTGTTCTTTTATTCACATTTGATGTAATGCCTAGTGGAACCTCTTTATAACAATGAAGCTTAACTATCGGTGCAGTTCTTAAGGGGCCTTTCTTTTAAGACCTATAATCAGAGATGGCAGTTTAATTTCAAAAGCTATGTCAGTACTTTTTGTACTCATTACACTGAGAAAGTTCTTTTATGTTTATAGTCACGTTACTAAAGTCTCTAAACTTGAATGTTGGTGCATTCATATTAGTAGAGGTACCTGGGTAGACTGTACATGTCCTAGACTGTCAGAGAAGCAGGTAGCATGTAGGACACTGACTTTCAAATCAAAAAGATAACATTTTCTTTGTGTTAAATGCTATATAATTTAATGTAAGGAAAATATAAAGAACATCTATTAGGGCAAACATATTAACATGTTACAGGAGTTTAATACAGTATGTTACAAATATATTCAGATAATGATTTTGTATTACTGTAAAATGTGGCCTCCAATTTAAAATTTCATCTCCTTTGAGCTAAATATTTAATTAATTGCATTCCATGGATTTTTACACATTTTCAGCCCATCATTCATTTCAGGGTCAAGTATTCCAGCTACAATAAACTGAAATAATGAGAGTTTGAGTTATGTAAAATCTAAATAAAGGGTTTTCACTAACTACACAATATGTCAAGGATTCTTCCTGGAATGAATGCCAGGTAAACTTCAGAAACTGCTATAACTTTGCCTTTCAAATCGAAGTAATTTTTAAGTAGCCTTTGACTGTGAGGGTCTTTCTGGAGTCTATGATTCATCAATAAGAAAAGTGGAAAGGTTTGTAAAGGGCTCAGTTTTGTACGAGTCCTCCCTAAAACACTTTCTTTCTTCATAGAACCTTAAAGAGGTCACTTAGATCAAACAATATTTAGTGTGCCGAAATGATGCATAGGAGGTGCACTATTTGATTTTGTTTAGTCTAGTCTTATATGAAGCCTAAATTGTTATAACAGCTTGTTATAAAAGATTTAAATTTTCATATAGGTGTATATATCGGTCAGATATAAAAGACACTAGATAAACACAGCCCATGAACATGGGGTACTGCACTATGCAGTTACATCATTCCTTCATTTATCTTTAGTAATTTTACAGTGGAGTTTCCAGGAGCATACAGTAGTGCTTACAAAAATAATGGGAAGTTTGAATGATTTTAGTGACTCGGTTCTTTTCATCTTTTTTTGAGTCATTTAGTTCATTTCGTTCTTTGATCAGAAATAAAATAAAATGGTCACCTCTTATACAGTATCTTCTGGTCCGAGTCGTTCTTTTGAATCTATTGCACTGCATAACGTCTATGGGAGTCATGTGGTAAAAGAACGAACGACTCAGACTAGAAGACTCGTTGAGAACCGTTCAATTCTTTCCTGTGTACTGCTCTGCGTCTATGGGAGTTACGTGACAAAAGAACGATTCGGACCAAAGACTCAAAGGTAACTACTCATTTCAGAAAGAACGAATCACTCATGAACGACCCATGAACTAAAAGATACTTATAACAATTAGTTTGATATTATTTCTAGAGCCATTTAATAGCCCAAGCTGATCAAAGTGTCGTACAGCTAAGAGGAATTCACATTTACATTGAATTACACAATTCACATTACAACACAGTTCAGCACAGGACAGGGTAAAACAAAACCACACTAAAAGATAAAATAAAGCATAAATCCCCTTTTTAAATGACTAAATAGATACATGACATGAATATCAAGAGACTACAATATACCAATGAAAAAAGATTGGTCTTTAAGAAGATCTAAATCTTACTCTAATGTAGCGTATTCTGCAGTCTAGGGTGGGAACAAACAAATCTCAGATATTTAAATGTTACCATATGACAGTGAGCAGTAGTTTTTTAGTAGGTCGAAAAGCCCTCCCTGAAAGATTAAGCAAAAAATAATAATAAAAATAAAAATCTAATCCATACCTGACGAGTGGAGAGTAAAACTGGTGAAATTCTCTCCCCTGTAATCTTACACCAGTAACACTGGCAGTAGCATCATGGCTGCAGAAGGGAAAGCAAATACTAACCCCTATGTTAAGGGAATTGCAATAGTCAATGCACGATTTAATAAACGCATAACAAAACCATCTCCATATCCTTACACAAGAGATGTCAATTTGTCGAAGCATCTCTGCTGATAAAATCTCCTCTTTTTTCTGATTTCTGAATCCAAAATGACCCTGAAAGTTTTCACATGAAAGGCAGGTCCTTGCCACTGTCAAGACTTTGAACTGATGTGAACCAGGAACATAATTGATCAATGAACATTCAGGAATCCCACAGATGAGCTCACCCCTCACGTCAATGCCCATTATGCCTTTGGCAGACCGGTGAGCCTTTTTAAAGATGCTACATCTGGCAGCCAGACAACAGACAATGAGGCTGAATGCCATTTTTAGTTGGACATGGGCATCGTGGGTGTAGCCAGGCCCAGCAGAGAGCAGGGAAATTCATTTAATAGTGTGTGGAATGTTCTGGTAGTCCTCCACTGACAGGAGAACGTGTCGACTCAGCGAATGCAAGAATCACATTTGAGCACGCCATTAGAGCAGCGTTTCCTCTTGGGAGCACTGCTTCATGATTCCTCCTCTCTGAATCTCACACACCTACACACATCTTTCTCACTCTTTCTGTCTTGCTCTTTTTCACACTTCTGCCTCCCTTCTTTTTCTCACTCTGACTGTATTTTAAAGATCGTTGGCATGTTATATGGCATATGAACCCTGCATCATCCTACATCTGCCATGATTTTGAAAATACAGGAAACTTTTTTTTTTTTTTTTTTGCCTAAGGATTGAGTACATTTACAGATGTTCACTGTCTTCATTAATGTGCCTGCGTTCTTACAAATTTCGGTACAGTCTATCGCAGCTCCTTCTAAACTTGAGGAGAGACTGAATCAAGTGAACGGGCTCATACGCACTGTAACGGCTCTCCTATTGTTCTGCAATGTGGTACCTCAATAATGCATGCTGCTTGATCAGGCTGCATTATTGATGCTGGGAAGCTCACGGTGTCAGCGCTTCTTCTCATATCACCCATTTGCGAAGCCGCTCCTTCAATCCTTGCTCCAATTTCTTTCATTATGAATGCTTTCACACCATCCGCTTTTAGGACATGTCCTGCATAGGATGGCTCTCTTCTCGTAATGTTTTCTTCACGGACAGTTCTATGGTTCGACAGGGTTTAAACGAAGCTGGTGATTCTGGTGATAGTGACAGCTTGTCATGGTAGGCAGTTGGCAGGCGCCTTGAAGTGAATGTGCAGTGCTAATGTGATGATAGATGACAACCAAGAGCTCACCAACCATCAGTAGGTGTTGAGGAATGTGCCACTTCGTGTTAGGGATGACAAGCTAGGGAATACATTGATTTGTTACGCATCTTGTTGACGGAATTCTAATTTAGATTTCTTTATTCATACATTGTTTTAATGAAACCATTGGCTGTTTTTAAAATTAATATAGTTGTCACTGATCGTGAGACTTAATCACATCAGGGTGTGCATGAAATGCAATAAGGCCAGACATCGAAACACCAATGTATGAGTAGAGAGACTAATGAATAAATGAAGAACAGGTGAACACATTCAAGGAAGGATCTCATAAAAGAACAAGTCGAACAGAGACAGGATCTAAACACAAACAAAAACATAACCATTGTTACCATGAAAACTACAGGAAGTAGGAACCTGTCATTCATATTACTGTATATCAATGCTATATACAGTACCATACTATTATTTTTAATACCATTACTTTAATTGAATGTTAAACTGTTGACTGGTAAACTGTTAAATTTCATCTTTTATTTCTTATTAATTATATGTAGTAAAGGAACGGAATATAAATAAGTTAAATAGCCTATAAGAAGACTGCAAAATATGCAAAACCCCCATCCATGTATTGTGATCTACACTGCCTGACAGAATTATAAACACACTATAGTTTTTTATTTAATTTTATTTCTGTTAACACTCGCCTCATTTTACGTAAAACAAAGCCAATGAATAGTTGTTAAATCTTAAATTATTAAATGGTTATTAAAATGCGGTACATAAAAAAAATAGTAATTAATTATAAAAGGTGGTATTCAGGTCAAACCAGGACTTCTGAATGTGCTGAATAAGAAATCATTTAAGAGAGTGAAAATTACCTTTATTTCTGTATTTAATCACCTGCTCCATTAGTTCACTCCCTGGAGCTCCTTTAATGGCCCAAACGTGTGGAAATGGCTTGGAGCGAGGTCGGGACTGGACGGGGGATGCGGCAACCTCTCACCCGAGATTTTGTAATGTGCAAGTGGTGCATGTGAATGATGGTGTTGGCGACACGTTATCTGTAGATTTTCAAGGACTCGCTGAATCAAACATGAATGACTGCAGTGGGTTGGGTCGTGATCGTGTTTAATCATGTGTTTTGATACTACTGTTCAATAAATGTTTATGCAAGAGCGATAAATGTTCTCCCCGTGCTTGGAGGGTTTCCTCCGGCTATTCCGGTTTCCCCCCACAGTCCAAAGACATGCAGATTACTCTAACTGATGTTCCCAAATTGCCTTTAGTGTGTGAATGAGTGTGTCAGTGTGTTTATGTGTGTGTGCCCTGTGATGGATTGGCACCCTGTCCAGGATATACTTTGCCTTGTACTGTACCATAAGTCTCCTGGGATAGGCTCCAGGCCCCCCGCGACCCTCAATACAAGGATAAAAGCGGTATAGAAGATGAGTGAGTGTGTGCCTTTTATGTTAATTCCATTTTTTCCCCCAATTCATCCACATACTGTATATACACAGTACTGTGTAAAGGTCTTAAGCAAGGTTTGTTTTTTTTACGCAAGCTTTTGTTACGCAAAAAGTATGCCATATATCCAAGTTTCATTAATGTGTCAGCCATAAATAACTACCATCATTAAAAAGAATGTGTTCTGTTACACTTACTGTACAGGTACTTACTACATTTATCTGATGATAATTGTGTCTCTAGGTAGAATAAAAACGATTCCTTATAAAAACTGCACAACAGCGTACCTTCGAGAATTGATGCAGATAACACTGTGCAAACTGTGCATAATGCAAAACGCAGTACCCTAGCCAAATACAGTTTTACTGTAATGTAGAAAACAGTTCATTTGAGGTAGGATGTCTTCTCTGGCCAGTTGCCATAGTTAAAAATGTCACACTTGCAACAGGTTTCAATAGAACGCTGTTTTTTTTTTTTTATTTAGATCAATCAATATCCTTTTTATATACAGGACTGTGCATGAACATAAATAGACTATTTTCATATCTGCCAATATAGACAGCTCTTTCCTCATCTAGTACAAAATGTCTCGGATCAGATTAAGATCATGTGCAAGGTCCTACGCTGAAAACTTTATAATAATTACTGTTATAATAGTGGTTGGCGTAATATAAGTGCATTTAAATGCACGGTATGGTGATGAGTTGCAGTAAACCATTTGAATGGTGCAAACATTAAAAGACGTCTGTACTGTATGTCCGTGAATGGCGATCCCGACTGAGGTGACTCAGAGCCCACTGCAGTCATTCCTGTGAACATTCATTGAATGGAACATCTCATCCTTGAAAATCGATAGATAACTTGTCGCCAACTTGTGGAGGAGACGCATCTGTCCGTGGGAACAGTAGACACAATCATTCATGGACACCACTTGCACATTAACAGAACTTGTTATGAAACCGGCAGCTCCGGTGCACGGAGAAAACTTTCTAGCTCGATGGTATCCAAGCACTAGTGAAACAGTGGGATAAGAACATTAGAAGTAGCTGCCGATTATATAGAGAAGTGACGACAGTTTCTACTCTCATAACTGTGTTCTGTTATTCTTTTAAATATTGCAAACTGACCTTGCTTGACAGAACTGAGAAAGATGGCTGTTTACTACCTCCCAGCATCATGATCGTGGGATGTATTATTTCCTCTTTAATGTATATATGACACAACTTAATATGCTTAAGGGCCCTTTTTGCTTCCTGAGCTGGTGCAACTACGTTAGTGAGGTCAGTGCGAGATGCCATGAGTGGGTGAGACTTTTCTGCATGACGGGTCGTTCACTCTCCACTGCTCAGCGCCATCACTTACAGTACTCTGACAGGATGGGAAGTGACTGTTTGTGTTTCGGAAGCTGACTTTTGGTATGGGTCCAAATCAGTGACCAGATCAACAGTGACGATATTTTCCGCTCCCCCCCCCAGATCACTTTAATACTCATTTCTATATCCCACCATTCATTTTTAGTGTTGAACATTAAAACTGGACCTAAGGGCTACTCCATACTGTAGATCTTAAAATTTGTAACAGCAGCGTTTGTAACTCCTTTGTGATTTAGTGCACCACACAAGCCAGGCGTTTAGAGTTTTGTTCAAAGACAGTCATGGCTGTGCTTTTAATGAGCTAATGTTTGCTTGTTTTTCTCTCCAGGTTTTTAATACCTATTCAAACGAGGATTACGATCGCAGGAACGAGGAGGTGGATCCTGTGGCATCCTCAGCGGAGTATGAACTGGAGAAGAGAGTGGAGAAATTAGAACTTTTCCCAGTTGAGCTGGAAAAGGGTGATCTATCTATCTAATCTATCTATCTATCTTTAGCAGCAGCAAAACAGTTGAGCTTTCTCATTTTTATAGATACTGTATTATTAAACATTTGTAAGAAAAATACAGAATTATTTATGTGCCCTCCATTTTTCTTCTTGCATGCCGTATATGTGCATGCATTTAATAGTTTGCTCTAAATCATTCTTATTATGCCATCAATGCCACTATATGCAGTATGATGTAATGCATTGCTCTGTTGATATTAGATTTTAGCCTCCTATCCAGTGTCAGACCAGCCACCACTGTTACAGTACATGTAAAAAAACATGATAATGTTTTACGTTTTTTTTTTTTCTGTCCAGATGACGATGGCCTGGGGATCAGCATTATTGGCATGGGTGTGGGTGCCGACGCAGGCTTGGAGAAACTGGGGATCTTCGTCAAGACTGTTATTGAAGGTGGCGCAGCAGAGAGAGATGGAAGGTACAGATTTTGAAAGAACTAAGAAGAGATGGGGTTAAACGGCCAAAGCAAAATGTGGGGGATAAGTACAGATTCATAACATCATAAGATTTTGGCACCCTTTCCTAGACGTTTTTCCTCAGCTGTAGTTCAGAAGCAAAAATCTGTAGAAAGAACAGAGCATTTAGACAGGAAGGCATGGGAGGCCATCTTGTAGCAGGTTACCTGCAGTTAAACTGAAACCAACAGGATTAAAGCAGAGTTAAGGAGCTTGTTACAGTACATGAGAAACTGAATAGTACTTGGATGTAGTCCAACAACATGAGAACATGTGCATGGTTTTAGTGTTGCTGGTACATGGCAGAGATCACTGTGCCGGATTATTCCAGAGAAAAAGACACCGCTAGTATTTAGTATTCTGTCTCATATTGCCTACAGTAGTTTGCTGAAATATGAGTAAGGATGCTTTTGGGAGAAGATTAATGTGCGTGTGGAAAGATTGCCCTCAGGTCTACGGTTGTAGGAGGCCTGAATGTAATTTCCTCCACCCTTTATTTAGTCTCCGTCTGGCACTGTGCTGGTTTAATAGTGCAACTTTGGGCAAGATTTGCTGAGGTAATTTTTATTTTTAAACTTTGAAACTTTTCTCTAATACCCACTCTTTCTAATAGAGCTAACGATTATTAGTGTGACATTAAGGCAAGGCTGAAGGTTGAGCTGTGTTTCTGCTACGGTCATAAAGTGCACATTAGCATTCTGTCTAGCAAGCACTCTGCCACCTGCCTGTCTACAGTATATAACTGAGTGGATTTGCCAGCAGCTTTGTATTCAGAAGCAGCCAGTGATTCAAGACATTAGTTTAGCGAGCAGCAAATAACAATAAAGCAGTTAAACAAAAAGCAGGGAGAAGTGAAATGCAGTAGTCGAGAGTTTATAGAAAAAAAGTTTTGTGTTAGTAGAGAGGCTTAACGTATACCTATTTCAAGCTATTCAGCAAAATTGAAAGAGTTTCAGTGTCCTCTTGTACTGACACCCCCACATTATGGTTATAATTCAAGTACAGTATTGTCAAAAGAAAGTGCTGTGTTGTTGGTTAAACTGACACTGCCTTTTCAGTCCTTAAATTGTTTCCTGTAGTTATGTATCTGACAGCTTTAGTACTAGTATATTGTAAAACAAAGACGCCGTCGAAACGAGAAACAAATGATGAAAAACCCATCTATATAAATAATACAAAGAGCAGTGAGTACATCTCATACCCCAGTTATACTGAGCCATGTTCCCATTATGTTTACAAAAAATTCGATGAACACAGTAAGAATTGTTGGACATGTCAAGGACATGGTGGAAGCAAGACGCAGAAAGAACCCGAGGACATTTTAACGACAGCATAGACCAGTTAACGGCGTAACTAATACCTCTTAGCGACTTAATTAAGGTATTACAAGCGTAGCGCAGGTGGGAAAGGTCGGATGACGTTCTGATTGAGGTGTCACCGGGATGTCACTGTGCCGTCGCTACTGTATGTCAACAAGCTTTCACAAGTATCTCTTCAGACTTGGTAGGTCCATGCATCATTGTAGAAGTTCGTATTACAGTACGTTCTTCTACCACATTTATGGCACACATGCAGCAGATTATCAGTACGCCTCTGTCACATTTAGAGAATTTAGTAAAAATCCTGGATCCAGTTCCTCACACAAGCTCTGCGCATGTTATGTCATTGATACCCAACCACTACGCAGTGACAATGTATTAAGCGCATGATAAGCGCCTTGTAAGAGCATGGTATGATCTCAGATATACTGTAGGGGTGCACCTTTTTCCTTTGATCTTATTCCTGCCTTCTTCTTTGAAATAGGATGCAGTGGTGTGATGGGTCAGTAGCTTTTTTTTCTTTTTTTCTTTTTTCTTTTTTCAAATAATATCAATAGTCTTAAGTACAGTTTGTGCTTAATAAATACATTAGCATACAGGTCTTACCAAACCTCTTCCGCTGTTTATAGAGAATGTCATACTTATATTATTCCAATAATAATATAATAATAAAAATATACACCTATAATAACACTTAATAAATTAATATGGTGTTTAGGACTTTGACACGGTGTACAAAAAAAGATGTATTATCATCATCATCATCATCATCATGTGTTCTCTTGTAATGTACTACAGCTTGAGATATTGGTGTATTTTATTTAAAGTTAAAGCTTTATTTCAACCTGTACAGTATGTCCAGGAAACCGATTTCTAATCTTTTAGTCTTTACCTAGTTGATAAGCTATGTATGTCTCGCCATACTGTATGTTTTGTCCTGTGCTAAAATCTTACCATTTCTTTTCATTGATTTCATTACTTGTTTTTTAAAATTCTGTATATTTTTGTGCTTCCCGCTTTTGACTCTGATTTGTTGTAAAGTTTTGAAACATGTACAAAGTTTATGATCTAGCACCTTACACGTTTGCTTAGTGTAACTGCACGTTACATTCATATTAAACTATTCAGTTTTATGAAATTCAGCCAGTCAAATTTAGATTGTATGAATTCATTGTTTAAACTTAAATTCAGTTCAAATCTTTGTAATGTTATTGCTTCAATGTGTGTACAGAAGTAATAAACTATGATGATAATACTTTGATACTTTATATGTGGGCCAAATGTATAAGCATTTTCATCATGTTTATATGAAATGTTTATATATACCATCCCGGTTTCCAGGATTAAGGTGAATGATCAGATTGTGGAGGTCGATGGTACCAGCCTGGTGGGTGTGACCCAGAGCTTCGCTGCCTCAGTTTTGAGAAACACCCAAGGTGTAGTCAGGTAAGACTCTCAAGTATTCAAGTAATCTCAGAAAATATCATATAACAATATATATAATAATATGCAGTTTCAAGCATGCATATACACATAATTCTGAAATGGCTTCTCATTACTAGCGGCTTGTTCGTTTATGCTAATGTAGAATATTATTTCAGAATTTCAGTTGCTATTTTCTGCTTCTTTTGTGTGCGAGAATCACAAAGGCCACAGCTCTCATTAGTGTACTAAGGCGCCTTCAGACACGGAACAAAGCGACTCTTTGTCCTAAGGAAGCATTTCTTTCACTGAAAGAAAACACACTCTTCATAAACACCAGGACAGCACAGCATGACAAATCTATTTTTATACATATTATCTGTGCCATGTTCCCCCACTCTTTCTTCAATCACTTCTCTTCCTGAGGATCTGCAATTATTGCTTACAGTGGGGCAAAAAAGTATTTAGGCAGCCAGCAATTGTGCAAGTTCTCCCATTTAAAAAGATGAGAGAGGCCTGTAATTTTCATCATAGGTATACCTCAACTATGAGA